>CM028333.1:15445242-15802742 GCA_016647705.1 Eucommia ulmoides | reverse complement strand
TGTACGAATTTTATAAATTATATAGATCAAGACAGTTGTGGGTGAGTTGGTAAAATGGATTTCCATTTAAATGTTTGGGTTTAAAAAGAAAGACTTTATAAATAATCTGTTGGATTTGGTGGTTTTAATAAAATGGTGGGAAAAACATGATTTTTAAATTAAAAGCGGGTTTTGTTAAAAAGAGGTGGACAAGGGTGATTTTGGCGGTATTGATAAAATGGTGATTTTGTCGATATTATTCAAGTGGTGATTATTATTATGGTCTGTCCAGAGGGTGGTCTGGCAGAGGGATAATTATTTGTGATTTGGTGATAATATTATTGAATTGACTATGCCATAGTTTATATTATGATATGTCCGGAGGGTGGTCCGGCAGATGGATATTTACTATATGGTGATTAACGTTATGTGGTGATTTATATTATTGGCCTCCGGAGACGTCCGGTTGGCGGTGATCTGTGCAGTTAGGTCCGCTAGGAAGGCATATCCTACAGACGGTTACGGTACCGTTGCAATTCCCGATCGTGAGGTTAAAACGATCACTATGGCTTAGCCGGTAGGTATGGAATTGAGATGTGTGTTGAGTTGGGGTGTTTTATATATATACTGGGTGACTTATTATTGATTTGGTGTTTGAAAACTGAATTATACTACTTTACTTTCATTGTTTATTTGTTACTAGAGATTTTACTAACTCTGTGTGGTGTTTATATTTATTTACGCTTGATCCATTTAAATGTTTGGATTTTATGAAATGTATTATTGCTATGTTAAAAATGGGTTTTTACTAAAAAGGCAGTACACTCGCAGGTGAATCCTTTAGGAGACGGTCCCCTACTGGCATTAGGTGGAGTCATCTGGGAAATATTTGAGTTGAGCTGACAGAGCGGAACAATAAGATAGTGAAAGATTATGTATATGTTGTATGTATGAAATTGTATAGAACATTTATGTAATTATGTAATGTATAAGAAGATATAAATGAAACAGGTGATGTCATATTGTCGTCACGCCGGTCCTGGGATGACAGGTGTCCGGGACGGGTCGTGACAATTTTGGTATCAGAGCCTAGGTTATAGGTTCTGTAGACTTGCCAGTGGTTGGGTCAGTAGAAGACCATGAGATTGGAAGACATGTCCATCGTCTAGCCAGTAGGGGACATAAGATAGGGTGTCAATAGGTGAATTAGATACGTGAGTATTAGTTCTTTCATTACCTTAGTTAGGGCATTGGCCCTGTGCTTAGAGGGTTGTCTTGTTGGCAAATAGTGATACGACCTGTGGTGATATTTCTAGTAGCAAATTTTGAGTAATGTTGTGTTGTTAGTGAGGGTAATAGGTGCATCGTGTTGGTGAAAGAATACATTATTGGAAAATGTAAGCTATTAATTGAGAAACAATTATATGCAAATGGCGTGAGAATGAGATAACGATCGATAGCACTTAGTAAGTCATTCTTAATTACTAGATAGTAAAGTAGAGCACTGAAGTTGGAAAGAATCTTATAATAATAGTAAGAAGGGAAGTCGAATAGTTGGAACTAAGAATGTGAGAAAGTTGTGGGTGAAGTCAAATTTGCGATGAATAAAAGTATGTATTGTGGGGGAATGTGTATTTATTTCCTCTGCTAGTCCGGTAGTGGGTCTAGGAGGTTAGAAAATCGTTAAAGAAAAGATATCACAATTTAGTATGCAGGTGCTAGGTATCAGTTCAAACAAGTTTTGGCAGTAGATATTGTAGTAGATAGGAATTTTTCCTATGTAGGTCCGAGAAATTGATAAGGTGCTAGTAGACAGGATTAATAATTGCAGTTGCTGTTAAATAAGTTCCATAATTTTGAGGAGGTGAACATTCGGCTCATTAAGTTGATTAATTATACTCGTGTTGATAAAACGTGAGAAATTGAGTTTCGAACTTATAACCTTGGAACTTTAAAGGTGATAGTCAAAATAAGAAAGATTTTAATAGGAAAAAACCTAGTGACGGCCCAAGGAAAACCGGGTCGTTACAATAAGTTAGACCATCAACTTATGATTTACATAGACCTGTGGTGTTGCTCCCTGAAGATTCGATGTTGATAACTCATCAGTTAGAATGGATGGGTTATTAAAAAATCAATTGCAACCAAGTATAGTGTTAGATTTTTGAGTGAGGTATTTATAATTGAAGATTAGAGATTGTGGCGTGGTGAAAACGGTAATCCGACTGAGAGTAGAAAAAGAGCATGTAGAACATTTCCAGAATGTGTACTAAGACTGTAAAAAGAAATTGTAAGCTAAATGCAAAAAAAAAAAAAAATATATATATATATATATATATATATATAAGTATTAGTTGGTTTGAGTGGTAATTTTGGGGCTAGCGCTCTTGAGGCATAGTATTCAAGTAAATGCTAAGGGAGTTGAAGTGATGGGTTGACGAAATATGGAGAAGACCTAGAACATGTGACTGGAACTTGAAACTTTTTGGAGTTAGTAGCGATTGTATTTGTTTTAACATTTAGCGACATTTTCAGTATGACGGGATTTGTGCTTTAGTCGCGGAGCTGGCTATAACAAATATTTTGGGTCGAAAGTTGGTAAGTTGTTTGTTTATATTAATTTATGGGTTGAGTTGAGACCCTTGTAAGTTTAGTGGGCGTTTGGTCAGATGGTAATGTTGTGTGAAAGTTTGTTTTGAAAATGGCATTGATTTGAGAGTCGGATATCCAGCTAAGAAGGTTTCGTGATACAGTAGGGGATTTGACTGTAGAACTGATAAGTGTGCCCAAACGAATAATGAAGTTGTGGGGTTTTGGAAATTAAAAATGTGTAGGGTTAACAATGTCAATTGACGGAAGAGACCTTAAAAGAGGTGAATAGAATAATTATATGCAATGCCCGGTGATACTAAATTAATAAGATTGTGTGAGTATTTTTATTAGTTTGAAATGGAAATGGAAATCGTAGCATTTGTTGTTCGGTGATTTATTAGTAACGTTAAGTTTGAAAAGTAGTGTAATCTCTAGGTGGATTATTGTAAAAATATCTTAATATATATATATAATGAAAAGGGGAGAGTAATTCGAGGAATATTCTCCTAGTGCGTATACCAGTATATATATACATATAGGTGTTGATGGGATTGTTTGATTGCATGATGCACCAATTCAATGAAAATATTAAATTAAGATGGGATAATATATTCTTTTAAATCAAAAAAATAAATGATAAGGATTAGTGACTTGGAATTTTATTAATCGGTTATTCGAAATTTCGGAAGTAGAATTCTGAAATCATAAGTGTTGTTGCCGTTTTGTAATCTGGATAATAATTGTTATCAAAATGAAGTAAGCCGTCAGTGTATGAACAGTCCGTGGAGGAAACTCAAGCAGTAGTGAAGGGTGTTAAAGTTGGGTAGTAAATCCCAAGTGATAATTCTTTATTGGAAAAGCTGTATACCGGAAACTGTAGTAACAGAAGCTGATAGTTATTTTATCGTTCGGGTCAAACCTTCGTACTTCTTAAGGTGCTTAATTGGAAATTCATACCTCATTTCGTTTGTGAATTAACGGTTTATCAGGAAATGCGATGCAGGTGATGGAAGATATGTGGAGGGGTTGTGTCATGGAAGTTTCGGGTAAGGGGGATGATTGTGCAATGTTTAAAAAATAAAAATAAAATCTGTTTATGCAAATAACTATCTTGTCGTCAATCATAGTGGTATCGCATAAAGCGTTATATGAAAATGATACAAAATTCTGGTTTAATAGACTGAACTGAGATAGGAAAACGAAACTTTTGCACGACTTAAAAATAGCCCGATGTGGCTGCATTTTGGAAGTCATTGAGATGTCATGGGACAAGGAGAATTTGAAATATCCTTGAGATGACATGTATTCATGATAAAATATTTTACAGTTAGTAGCTAGTAATTATTAGAATGTATCGATTTCTTCGTGACTGGGGTGTACCTATGTCTTTTGAGTCGTATATATATACGTGGTTATATGCTTGAAGCATGTTAGGCAGGTGGAAACAAACTTGAAGCACGTGACCATGTCAGGGACTTGGTAAAAATGTGGAAGTATGAAAGATATCGATATGAGTATTAAAGAGTTGAGGTAGGTATCGAGGTTAAGGATAGTTGAACTATATGTGCTTATAAGACGAGTGGCGATTATTGTTGAGTTAAATATGAATGGAAAATGTTGTTGCAATGGGCAACTAGAAAATATCGGATGAAATGGATAAGTGCCAGTTACGACGGAATGAAATAGACTTAATGTACTGAAATATTTTCAGCATAGAGTGTTGTTACTGATGGTTGATTTTATCAGTATAGCGCAGCGGAAACATTAGAAATATGAAATCGTTGCTTGTCAGTTGTGAGAGTTACCAAATCAAGACGCACGCTAATTATCATGCCGACATTTCTGCAAGAAGAATATTTGGAGAATGAAGCAGAAATTGACAACTATGAACTAAGGTGACTTCTTGTTATGGAACTTTGTATCTAGCATAACCTTGCGGTGTGACTTGAAACATTAATAAAATTCTGTTAGTTTGACGCGAAAATTTCGAGACGAAATTTCTTTCAAGAGGGGAGAGTTGTAAGACCCCGACTTTTCATATACGAATAATTGAAGTCGCATTTTAAAATATTTTGAAAATGTCGGGGTGGATTACGATATTAAGTATGTGAATTAAAATTTTAGGGGGTAGTATTGAAATTTTTATAAACATTAAAACATAGTTTTGGTTTTAATTTATACCCCAACAAAATATAAAGGGATGATTATGTAATTTTACAAATAAATATTTTCTTATATATATACATATATATAGAGAGAGAGAGAGAGTAAAGATTTGGTAAAAGGGTAAGAGGGGCATGGGTTTTTGTTGTTTTGAGTATATATATACATACATACATACCGAAGAGGGAAGGCGAGAAGGATCAAAAGAAAACGAGAAGAGAGAAAGTGAGGAAGAAAGAGAGATCCACCGGTGGGAAATGTTGCCGATCGTGTGGGGATCGCCGGCGGTGACTTGTGGGTTTCGTTGTGTGTATGTGCTACGTGTATGTGTGTGTTGTGTGTGCTTGCTTGTTTGTGTTCCCCTGTTTCCTGTTTCTGTTTTGGTAAGGCGGTGTGTGCATGGGTTCCGACGGCAGTGTGTGTGTGGGTGTGTATTTTGTGTGCTCAGTGTGTGTGTGGGTGATCACGGACCGGGTGTGTGTATGTGCCGGCAGTGTGGGTTTTGATCATTTTCGGCAGTGGAAAGTTAGAGAGAGAGAGATGTCAGTTGTGAGGTGTCGTTGTGTGTGTTGGTGCGTGTGCGTGTTTCTTGTGTGGGAGTGGTTGCTCGGTTTGTATGGGGGTGTACTCTGCGTTGCCGAACTGTGTGCAAGTGCGTGTGTGTTGTGCTCTGTTTCTGGTTTGGGAAGGTGAGTAGCGTGCGTGATCACCGCTGCTCTGTGTGTATGTGTGTTGTCGGAAAAATAGAGAAGAGGGAGAAGTGAAGGTGGGTTTGTTGGTGAGTGTCCGGTGGTCGGCGATTGTGTGGGTTGTGTGCGAGTAATTGGTGGTGGTAACTGCCAGAATTAGTGAGGATAAAAAGAGTGGTCGGCTGGAAAATTGACAAAACAGAGTAGAAAGGAGGAAGAGCGCCCGCTAGGCGATGGAAAGTTCGCCTAGGTGGTGGTTAATCAGTGTGCAAAATGAGAGAAAGTTCGCCTAGGCGGAAGTTTCTCACCTAGGCGGTAGGTCGTCAGTGCTTAACTTAGAACGGTAAAGGAGCTCGGTCTCCTAAGCGGTGGATTGGCACTCAGGCGGTGAAACTGCAGTGTGCAGTTGAGAGTAAGGGAGAAGCAATCACTCGTTCGCCTAGGCGGTGGGACATCGCTTAGGCGGTGGAGAGCAGAATCAGAAATACATGGAATTTTAGAGAAATCCACGATTGGTTCGGAACGGGTAACCTTTCTAATTTATTTTGTAAATTCTAATTTAGTTTTCTAACCTTAGAATAATAAAATGAAAATAATAAATCTTGAGATTGTTTATAAGAACAAAGTTTATAAATAGTAAACCGTAACGAAACGATACTAGTTGAATAGTTATATTTCGTAATAAAAGATGGGAAATAGGAAATTAAGGAAAATAGGATTTCATGGCGTGATTAATTTATTTTTATACAAAAATATTAATTTAGGTCCTGTCACCGTTAGGTTCGCAGGCACCGGAGTTCGGATAGGGAATAGTCGGTTAAAGTTTACGAAAGCGGATATCAGGTGAGTGTACTGCCCTTCTTACTAAACTATTTTCATATAAATATGATGAGATATGTACGAATTTTATAAATTATATGGATCAAGCCAGTTGTGGGTGAGTTGGTAAAATGGATTTCCATTGAAATGTTTGGGTTTAAAGAGAAAGACTCTATAAATAATTTGTTAGATTTGGTGGTTTTAATAAAATGGTGGGAAAAATATGATTTTTAAATTAAAAGTGGGTTTTGTTAAAAGAGGTGGACAAGGGTGATTTTGACGGTATTGCTGAAATTGTGATTTTGTCGATATTATTGAAGTGGTGATTATTATTATGGTCTGTCCGGAGGGTGGTCCGGCAGATGGATAATTATTTGTGATTTGGTGATAATATTATTGAATTGACTATGCCATAGTTTATATTATGATATGTCCGGAGGGTGGTCCGGCAGATGGATATTTACTATATGGTGATTAACGTTATGTGGTAATTTATATTATTGGCCTCCAGAGACGTCCGGTTGGTAGTGATCTGCGCAGTTAGGTCCGCTAAGAAGGCATATCCTACGGATGGTTACAGTACCGTTGCAACTCCCCATCGTGAGGTTAAAACGATCAATATGGCTTAGCCGGTGGGTATGGGATTGAGATGTGTGTTGAGTTGGGGTGTTTTATATATATACTGGGTGACTTATTATTGATTTGGTGTTTGGAAACTGAATTATACTGCTTTACTTTCATTGCTTATTTGTTACTAGAGATTTTACCAACTCTGTGTGGTGTTAATATTTATTTATGCTTGATCCATTTAAATGTTTGGATTTAATGAAATGTATTGTTGCTATGTTAAAAATGGATTTTTACTAAGAAGACAGTACACTCGCAGGTGAATCTTTTAGGAGACGGTCCCCTACTGACATTAGGTGGAGTCATCTAGGAAATATTTGAGTTGACAGAGAGGAACAATAATATAGTGAAAGATTATGTATATGTTGTATGTATGAAATTGTATAGAACATTTATGTAATAATGTAATGTATAAGAAGATATAAATGAAACAGGTGATGTCATATTGTCGTCACGCCGGTCCTGGGATGACAGGTGTCCGGGACGGGTCGTGACATGTTTGGTTGATAAAATATTTGAAAAATTGGGATTTAAATTATAAACTCGAGACTTTAAAATTGGTCGCTGTGTTGTGTAGAAAATGAATGGATTAATATAATATAGATGGTTGGTTATTTAGTGATACTTTAAATGGTGACTTTTATATTTAATAATTACCATCGTAAAATCGGTAACAAAAATTATCGTCATGATTTATAAAACTTTCCGAATATTGAAGATTGGGAAGTTGACAAGTTGGATTTCGGTTAGGAATTTCTCTATAGGAGAAACCAGAGTGACGGCCCTGGGAAATCGGATCGTTACAGGTGGTATCAGAGCTTAGGTTATAAATTCTGTAGACTCGGAGTTTAGATTTGCGAGCACTTTGAACCGGGGTTATGATACCCATCCTTCATAATAAACTATTAATATGTAATAATAATAATTTTAGTGGAAATTGCGAAATAAAAGTGAAATATGTTTTATGTGTGAAGGTATAAAGTTAATATAATACGTAACTTATGTGCTTTTCATGGATTCCTTTTATGTGATTTATATGTCGTATTTGTTTCTATTTAGAATTATATGATATTGTCAAGTGGCGATGTATGTGCATTAATATTTGCATATGTATACCAATTTTTCGCATACATATATGTAGAACTAAAGGTGAATAATATTATGGGGTAAATCGTATATATATAGGCATTGACGTTTTCGTTATGTTTTGGGTGGTTGGACACTTTGCACCAATGTGTTATTAATATTATTTCACTTGGGTCCCTATAATTTTAATTTGAATATATTAACATTTAAAATGATGGTGGATTAATAAGTTGAATATAATAACATTTAAGATGGCGGGTGATTAGTGTAAATTATCTATAATGAGTTAATTAAGCCTGGGTGAGTGTCGTGTTAGTCGTGGACCATTGGAGATTGACACTAAATGGGAGTTATTAATTTAAAGGTGTATATTGTCTTCTATATAAATTGTGAAATTATATTTTCATATTAAAATATGGAAAAACAAGGGGTTGATGAAATGGACGGTTTTACGATGAATCATGGATCAAGTAAAATTTTAAAAAGTAAAAAATGATTTTATTATCCTGTTACGCCATAGCTTGGATCCCGTCAGGAGGGCATGTCCTGCGGGATGGTTTTGTCTTGTCCGGAGGGTAGTCCGACAGGTGGTTATTGATATTTTGTCCTGTCCGGAGGGTAGTCCGGCAAATGGTTATTGATATTATGTCTTATCCGGAGACGTCCTGCAGGTGGTTATTGATTATTATGTCATGTCCGGATGATTAGTCTAGCAGGTGGTTATTTGTCCCGCTAGGAAAGCAAATCTTATGGGTGGTATGGTACCGTTGCAACTCCCGATCGTAAGGTAAACGATCCTATGACTAGTAGAAAATGGTGTGCGGTATTTTATTATATAACGTAAATGTTTGGATTGGTGGATTTAAAATGTTTGGAATGGGTTGACTTAAATTATTTGAATTTGGTGTTTTAAATATATTATTTATTACATTGGTGGCAATGGAAAATTGGTTTCCAACATGGAATGCGATATATGATAGTATCTTTTGAAAAGTGGTATTTGAAAAAGATATTTGATCCATAAATTCTTTTTATTAGGAAGACTGCATGTACACTGTCTTCTATGTAAATTTACAAAATTATATTTTCATATAAAATGTTAAAAAAAAAAAAAAAGTGTTTATTAAAATTGGATGATTTTATAACTTATGTGGATCAAGTAAACTTAAAATGTGAAAATTGATTTTGTGTGTGTTCGACTATGTCATAGTTCATGTCCCGTCAGGCGGATAAGCCTACGGGTGGTTGATTATTATCCCATCAGGCGGATAAGCCTACGGGTGGTTGATTATTGTCCCGTCAGGCGAATAGACCAGCGGGTGGTTGATTATTATGTCATGTCCGGAGGATTAGTCCGGCAGGTAGTTATTTGTCCCGTTTGGGAGCAAACCTTGCAGGTGGTACCGAACCGTTGCAACTCCCGATCATGAGGTTAAAACGATCTTGTGGCTAATAGGGAATTATGTTATTTTATTATATATATGCGAGTTGATTTGTCGATTTAAAAACAAGTGTTATGTTGAAAATATTTGATTTGAGATGTTGATATTGACAGTGAGGTGGTGATATTTTGTTGAGATTTGGATATAGTCCTATGTGACTACATTTTATATTGGAAAGTGGATTTGGATGAAAATATTTGAGAAGTGGATTTTGATAAAACTTGATCCATAAAATGTTTTTATACTACGAAGACAAGTACACCGATAAAAAATAATAACTCAGTTGTATGTATTGGTCCACTACTAACATTAGGCGGAGTCGGAATGTGGGGCCATTGGGATCTTATGGGGAACGGATAATCTGAATTATCATTGAGTTGATAAGTATTTTAGAAGTTTATGGATATGATATTTTATATACAGTGATTATTAATTTTTATGACGTATCGGAATTTCGTAGTTGGGACGTATGTATTTCAATACATATTTATACGTGGTAATATGTTTGTGGCGTTTATAGATGGATTGAGACGTATTTGAGATGCTTGGCCTTGTGGTAGGGGCGTAAAATATACGCTGCTACTTACACTCGCAAGTATACGAGGTCTAAGTTTTAGTATAGTGTGATCGTTAAGATCGGGCTATCGTATCCACAGGAATTGTTGTCGTTACTATCGAATACCGCGTCTGTCGTGACCTAATTTTATCTATGCGAAAAATAAATGTATTTAATTAATTAAACTACTACTAATCTATCCTAAATTAACAACACTATTATGTTAATATGTTTTAGGGTGAAGAATTGCATAGGGATTAACGTGTTTACAAATACGTGTTCGATTCCGATTTACTTACGTTTACGGTGTTTGACCTATTTGACAACCTCGGTACGTAAACTCCACCGCCACCTCTTCCGAGTGTAAGACAGGGGAATACATGACTTCGAGTTAATGGAGAAGTCCCCATCAACGTCTTAACGACCCTAGGTCACGTGAGTCTCGCCCGGCGTCATTGATTGCACACAATCCAACTCCCTCCTGGGTTGTTAGATCGTCGCGTTGTATTTACCCTATCAACATTCTCCGTTCTAAAACTCCCTCGCCACCTCTCCCGAGTGTAAGACGAGGGATATAACGCAACTTCAAGTCGACGAAGAGGTCCCCATCAACGTCTTAACGACCCTAGGTAGCTTGTGTCTTGCCCCACGTCATCGATTGTCCACGATTCAAACCCCGACCGGGTTATAGAATCGTGGCGTTTGTTTACCCTATTCCGAATTCGGGGTTTGTCAAAGCCCCGTATTCTCCATTTATCAATCTAAGCATAATAAATAAACAATACGATAAATACAATCAAACTACGAAGAACAATCACAAACGAAACACCAAAATTATTCAAACAACGTATTTATAAATTATATGTTAATCCCTACTACAATCCATATTTAACTCGGGGCGATAGTCGCATATATAAGAAAATAACGAGTTAAATATGCTCACATACTCCTAAGATAAAGAAATAAGGAAAAACGATCGAAGAACTTAGCCTCGTCTGAAGATAAACCGCTAAGAACGCTCAACAATCGATTCGCCGTCTTCTCCACTTCGGGATGTGAGCTCCACCACTAAAAATCATAACCCTAGGCTTAACTATAGCCTAAAGGGCTCAAAAATGCAAGAGAGTGAAGAGAGGTTCCGGCCAAGAGGGAGGAGATGGGGTATTTATAGCAAAAATATCTCAAAAATATCTAAAAATATCTCAAGACTGTGCAGGGCAAATCCGCCTAGGCGGTGGATTCTTCGCCTCGGCGGAGTTAGGTTAGTTCGGTCTGATCGCCTAGGCGGTGAAATAGGCGGTGGACTAGGAGAACATTCTGTTGAAATTCCGCCTAGGCAAAGAAAACTTCGCCTAGGCGAGTGGCTGTCAGTAGCCCTTCTTCGCTTCTGCTGGATTTCCGCCTAGGCGATAGAATTTTCACCTAGGCGGTCGTCCGTCAGTAATATTTTTCTCTTCTTTGCATCTTCACCGCTTAGGCGGTGGTCTGGACGCCTAAGCGGTGGGTCTGTTTTATCTTTTAGCCTCCGAGCTTGTTTATCCACCGTAACTTTAAACCGCTTTGGTTCGATCTCATCGTTTTTACTCCAGTTTCCTATCTTTTTGCCCCACACACCTGATTTATACAAAAAGTATGAAAACTAATTAAAACATAATAAAAATAACTATAAACATATTCGAAAACTAACAAATTCGGATTGGAAATAAATAGATTTTTCACACCTATCACCTTGTCAGGGACTTGATTAAATGTGGAGGTATGAAGAGAATTCTTATAGATGACCCGTTTGACGTAATTTAATATGTATTGTTGTGGTTTGGTGATATTGGTGTGTTTTGAGGGATATTTATATGATTTTGACGTGATTGGAAACATATCTATGTGATTTTGATGTATTGCGGAAAAAAAAATTAATATTTGATGTTGAATTGTGGTAATATTTATAAAACGTTTACGAGATTGTAAAAAAAATTGATGTGAGTATTGAGATTGATGATTTTTTGTCTCACGAACCAGTTCACATGGAGTTTGGGTTATCTATTGCTTATGATATTGGTTTGCAAACTTGTTGGTTTAAATGTTGGATGAAAATATTGTTGCGAAAGGGATTGACTCGAAATGTCGGATAGAATGGACAAATGTTGGTTATGGAAAATTACTGTTGGAATGAGATAGACCTAATCCACTGAGACTACCGTGGTATTTTAAGGATATATTGTATTTATATTGTTATTGATTGTTATTTTTATCAGAGTAGCGCAGCGGAAGCAATTGGAAACATGAGATTCTTGACAGTTGGTTGTCTGTGTTAGGTGTTACCGGCCAAATTGCACCCTATTTGTGGGTTGTTGGATATAATATTGGCCACTGCAAATGAAAATGTTGCGATATTGAAATCGGAATTGACGGTTACGAATTAAGGGTGACTTTCGGTTATGGGACCCTACATAGAAACCATTGTTCTAGAATCAAGTGTGAATAATATGACCATGCGGTGCGAATTTGAAATATTATTGTTTTGATTGAGATTTTAATTACTATTGTTTTCGACGAAAATTTCGGGACGAAATTTCTTTTAGGGAGAAAGAGTTGTAAGACCCCGATTTTTATATACGAATAATTTTAATCGCATTTTACAATATTTCAAAAATACATGGGTGGATTCCGATATTAATTGTGCGAATTTAAATTTTGGGGGTTAAATTGTAATTTACATAAATATTAAAATTGAGAATGAGTTAAATTAATACCCTAACTAAAAAGAAGAGGGGCTTAGTGTAATTATATATATTATGTATATATATAGAGAGAGAGAGAGTCGGTGAAGGAAATGAACGGAGGAGAGGAGGCCACTTGGCCGGCCGTTTAATCACATACTCATATTTTCTGTCGACTGTGTGTATCGGTGTATGTGTGTGTATATGTGTTGATTGGCTAGTAGGTGTGCGTTTGTGTTGTCGTCGTGGTGTGGGTATGATTGTGTGTCGTCGTGAGTAGTTGTGTGTGCATGTGTGGTCGGCCGGCTGAGGCCAAGACGGTAAGTTAGAGAGAGAGAGCAGTGCATGTGTGTTTGTGTCTGTTGTGTGTATGTGTGTTCAATGGTTGCAGTGTGGGTGTGTTGATCATCAGGGTGTATTGTGTGTGTTTTGTTCTGAGGTCCGATGGTGTGTGTGTGTGTCGTTGTTGGCTGCTAAAAGGAAACGGAACAGGAAGAAAAAGGGAGAGAAACGGCTGGGTTTTAGGAAAAATAGAGGAGCAGGCCATGAGAAGTTCGCCTAGGTGGTGAGACGTTCGCCACAGCGAAGGTAGGTCAGTAAGCCAAAACAAAAAATAGGAAGGGAGTTCGCCGTGGTGGAGGATCCTTCGCCGCAGCGGTGCCGGCTGTCGCAGCAAACAGAAGCAGAAGGAAGAAGCGGGAGAAAGAAAGAAGAAAGAAGAAAAAAAAAAAAAAAGGAAAAAAAAAAAGAAAAAGGAAGAAAATGATAAATTGCACAAACTACCCCACTAAAAACATAAATCCAATCTTGCGGCCGGTGGAAAATTCGGGGAAGAGGTAGAATTCCTGTCACTCTTAATATATGCATTTAATTATATTTAACTATCTCGTGGGTGATTATGAAATTATTTAGTATATTGTTGCGATATTTTATCTGTCGAAATTATGTGAAATATGTTGGACGATGCAGGATTTATGTGACGAGCATGCCTATGTGGTTTATGTGTTAAATTTATGTGATGAGCATGATTACATGGTTTTATGTGATAAATTAAATACACGTATTAAAGGGGTTGGAGTTCTACTGAACGTTAGCTCACAACCCCACAGTTTTTGGTTGCAGGGACGACTGGGAGAAAACAAAAAAAGAGATAAATTTATTTGAAACTTCAGGATGTAATAATTATAATTATTATTGTTGTTGTAATCGGAGAAAAACGGTAATTACCATTATCATAGTTGTTATAAAATATTTCTCTATATTGTAATATATATTGAATATTCGGTTTAATATAAAATGGTGTTGAGATAATCGGATAAAATTGTTTGGTTGATAAAATATTTGAAAAATTGGGATTTAAATTATAAACTCGAGACTTTAAAATTGGTCTCTATGTTGTGTAGAAAATGAGTTGATTAATATAAAATAGATGGTTGGTTATTTAGTGATACTTTAAATGGTGACTTTTATATTTAATAATTACCATCGTAAAATCGATAACAAAAATTATCGCCATGATTTATAAAACTTACCGAATATTGTAGATTGGGAAGTTGACGAGTTGGATTTAGGTTAGGAATTTCTCTATAGGAGAAACCATAGTGACGGCCCTGGAAAACCGGGTCGTTATAGTTTATATTTTTGATCCCTCATTCTTTTCCCAACCACAGGCTGGGGTACATTATATAGTGTTTGCACCTCATTAGGTCTTGAGCACAAAGTCCAAATCTATCATTTATGCCCCAGGCACATGCTAGGGCACATTATATAAGGCATGTTTAGTGTGCGCGGTGTGTACTCCTTGCCAGGGGCTGGGAGGTATTCCTCACTTTAAATTCTTTAAACGAACTGTGTTCATCATGAGTTACTCTCCCTTGTTCTTCGTGAGTTTCACCTCAGCCACAGGCTGAGGAATATTATTGGCCCAGTGAGCTACCCAAGAGGGAGGTGAATTAGATAGTTATAAAAAATTTAAACAATTTTAAATATTTTAATACTTAATTAATCAAATAATCAATTTATGATAAATTAATTATTATTTTTGTTACGCAGTGGATAAGTTTTAGATTTTTGGTGCACACCCAAATAAAATAAAAATAAAGTAAATAATGCAGCACATCAAAATATATCATGGTTCAACAAGCTAGCCTTACCTAATCCAGTCTCCCAAGCTCCACGAAGATTCGCAACCTCGAAACCCTTAATTCATTTAATGGTAGGAACCAAACCCTTACAATGATTCTTTTTTCAGACTCAAAATCAACCTTTACAATTCTATTTTCCTAATCTAAGGAAGAACCTTATATTTTTTCAGGCTAAAGACTAACCTAATTCTGTTATAGGAAGAATCACAACTTAATCCTTTTAGTAGGCTAAAGATCAAACCCCACCACACTCACAAATATCATTTTTCCAGGTAAGGATTGAACTTTTACAATTCACTCACAATTAATTTTATTCGGGAAGAATCAAAACCTACTTCATTTCAAGGGAAAATAATAACCTAACCTTTTTATACCTTAGGCAAATATCAAACCTCAACTTTTTTCCCGAAAAATATTGAAACCCTAGCTACCCTGACTAGATACCGGCCCAACTGTATCTAATCTGCTTAAACTCACCAATACAAAAAAAAAATGAATTTCTTCCCATTCAGAACTTCTACCACCTCAAAACAGTTATACTCCATTAATGTCCCGAAATTTACTACGCGATAGAATTTAAGTGAGGCAAATTAATATTTGGTTATAAGAAGTGTGAGTAGCATAGAATTAAGCATGTAATCAGATAATATCACAAAATTATTTTAAAAAGATTTTTTATGATTGTACATTTAAAAATGATTTTTTAACAATCTTAAATCCATGTAATAAACAATAATATGAAATTAAATTTCAGCACAATAACTTGGAAAGATCTCACAAGGAAAACACCGAAGTATAGAAACAGGATTGCAAAACAGCACAAATCAATGACGCCAATTCAACAGCGCTTTAGCTCAAAAACTTTTTACACAAATTATCTCTCGAAATAATCTCAGAATAATATCTCTTCGAAAACTTAGGAACATGATAGTTCTTGATGTGTATAGATCTAATTTCGCATGTCTATATATAATAATTTTAAATAAGCCCTCCAACAGTTAGTTTTCACAATATAAGCCTCTAAAAAGCACCTATAGACCCCATAAATCATAACAATTCAATTCTGATGTATTTCACTCAAATATGGCTTTTAAACTTCTCAATTAAGTTTATAAATTATTTATCAATTACTAATCACAAAGATAGGAAGTATTTAATAAACCAAAATGAGAAAATCATTTAATATATGAACCAAATCAGTATATATTCAAACTATATGGACCATATCTTCCACAATGTCAAATCTCTTGAATCTCTCCCTTAGAACCATAAAAAATGGCTAGTTTTAACCGAAAGTTCAAGTTCCTCGAGATCTCAACCGAAGCAATCGGTTGACCGATCTCTACCCAGTCGGTTAACCGAATCATACAAGATGTAACACAAGCCAAAACCAAAAGGCAGTTGGTTGACCGATTACCCTATGATCGGTTGACCAATTGATTCAGGATGTCATCCAAGCCAAAGTCAGGCCACGGTTGGTTGACCGATCCTTCCACGGTTAGTTGACTGATCGATTCCGAAAGTTTCACTTTTCAGCCCAAAGTCAATCGGTTGATCGATCCACTCTTGGTCGGTTGACCAATCAATGTTGGATGTTCAATTTCACACTTATTTCAGCTCCAAAATTCATCGTTTGAACCCGTTAATCGATTACTTTTCTTGGTTAACACAATTAAGACTAAAATTTAATTTTAAACACTATTCTCACTTAAGTTAATTTTCATTTTTCAATTTCACATTGGAGCAAATATTTGAACACTAATTAGAATCCTAAATTTCATCAAATCAAACACATAAAAATATAATTCATTAATTAGTGTCGTGTGTGATCCTAAGTCAGGTTGCATTAAGAGTATAAGAGTAATAAGTTATCTTTATCTAATTTCTTCAAAATCTTCAATACTTTTCATTTCTTCAATGTTCATCTTTGCACCCTTGATAATTTCTTCATGATTCAATCAATAATTGGAACTATTTTACTAAGACACTCAACAAACACATTAGTTCCACAAAAAACATCAACCTTTAATTGCCCATCAAAACCTCGGGATCAACAAACATTTTATAAAATTTATCTATTCATGCAATGTGCACACCATTTGATCTTTCCCAACCATAGGCCGAGTGTTATTTTTATTGTTCAAAAATCTTGAAAACTCTAAATGAACTATATTCGTCATGGATTTATTCTTCCTTTTACCTTCTAATGAGTGTCTATCGTTACTTCCTAGTGAGTGCATTTTGCTATTACCACCCAGTAAACGTCTTCCATACTTTCATTACCTCCTAATGAATGCATTTTAAGCATCCTTTATACCTTCATTACCGCCTAGTGAGTATCCAATATTTTGCATTGCCTGTCACACCCCACCCCCGGCACCCGTCATCCCGAGGCGGGCGTGACTACAACATGACATCACCAATACCCAAATCTTCAAATCAATGACAATATACACCTACTGTATAATACAAACACCTACTATAGGGGACAAACCTGTCCCAAAATTTGATTAACTAAAAGTATTTATCCATGAACCTTTTATAGGTTCACCTTTGACAGCTTCTCTCCATCGCCTATATGACTTCATCACGTAGCTCTACCTAGTGCCAGTAGGGGACCGACTCCTAGCTGTTGTACCTGCGAGTATACTGCCTTCTTAGTAAAATATTTTTTTAAAATATTAGTACGTTCTAAATATTTCCACAATTTAGTATGGATCAAGCATAAGTATATAAGTAATGAAAATAAAGCGATATAGATAAGTTTCATCTAAATCCATCTAGTACAAAATCCTACCAAACATCATAATAAATAACATCAAATCAACCAATATACGTAAAACACTACATCTCAAGCACCAATCTCAAACACACACCTCCAACACACACACACTAGCAGCCCTAGTGATCGTTTTAACCTCACGATCGGGAGCTTGCAACGGTACCGTACCATCCGTAGGATATGCCTTCCTACGAACACCCATCTGAACGCGTCCCGATTTTCCAGAGAAAATCAAAAAATATAGATATATGCTTGGCGCTGGTAAAATGAGAAGGGTTTTAAAAACATCGATTTTCTCATTAAAATATACTTAAGTCCGTTTTAGAAAAAAGGAGTCTCCACCTAGCATTGGTTTTAAATGATGTGCTAGGTCACCATATTTTTCCTTTTTGAAAACAATTTAAAAAAAATGGCTTAAGTAAAAATTTGACTCCTAAAATAACATAGTCTGATCAGAGATTCGTTTAAAGAGTTCGGGGGTCAGTTACACTCGGGGAAGGTGTCAAGCACCCCAAGACGCCCGTCCAAAGACGGTACCTTATCCGATTAAGTCCAATTAAAATTTAAATCCGAATTTTTATTTTTATTTTGAAATCCTCCTCATATACACACACACATTTGAGGGGAGTGATCTCCCTTTTAAACCTAGACCGTTCTGATGGAAGGCTGGGAATTTTTCACCTCATCTTGTTAGCACATTATATTTAATACGAGTTAAAGAAACACACGCTCACACACGCACGCACACATCGAGGGGAGTAATTCCCTTCTAAATTTAAACCATTCAATGGAAGGTTGGGAATTTTCCACCTTATCCTGTTAGCACATTATATTTAATACAAATTAAATAAAATACATGCACACACGCATCGAGGGGAGTAATTCCCTTCTAAATTTAAACCGTTCAAATGGAAGGTTGGGAATTTTTCACCTTATCTTGTTAGCACATTATATTCAATACAAATTAAATAAAACACACGCACACACGCATCGAGTGGAGTAATTCCCTTCTAAATTTAAACCATTCAAATGGAATGTTGGGAATTTTTCACCTTATCTTGTTAGCACATTATATTTAATATAAATTAAATAAAACACATGCACACACGCATCGAGGGGAGTAATTCCCTTCTAAATTTAAACCTTTCAAATGGAAGGTTGGGAATTTTTTACCTTATCTTGTTAGCACATTATATTCAATACAAATTAAATAAAACACACGCACACACGCATCGAGGGGAGTAATTCCCTTCTAAATTTAAACCGTTCAAATGGAAGGTTGGGAATTTTCCACCTTATCTTGTTAGCACATTATATTTAATACAAATTAAATAAAACACCCGTACACACACACACACACACTTCTCAAGGGGAGTAATTTCATTCTAAACTTAAACCGTTCCAATGGAAGGTCAGAAGTTTTCCACCTCGTATTGTTAGCACATTATATTTAATACAAATTAAATAAAACACACGCACACACGCATCGAGGGGAGTAATTCCCTTCTAAATTTAAACCGTTCAAATGGAAGGTTGGGAATTTTTCACCTCGTTTTATTTACTCAAAAAAATAAAAAAGAAAATAAAAAGAAATAAATAAATAATAAAGGAAGAAGAAAAAAAATCTAATTTACAAAAAAAAAAAAAAAAAAAAAAAAGAGATTAGTATAATAACAACTTATTTAAAAATAAGAGTAAGATTTACAACAGATGAAAATTTACCACCTTCTTGGAGATTTTTTCTTCTTCAAAATTACAATAAAATGAAAATAATATTATTTCCTTCAAAATTTCTCTTCAGATTTCACTTCTCCCTTCCCAAAAAAAATTCCTCTCAAATTTTTTTTTTTTCCTCTGGCCAAAAAATTCTCTCCCCCCCCTTGAGTTGTCTGAGCCTTCTTCTATTTATAGGAAATTTTCTAAAACTCCTCCGAACAAAAAACGCGCGAAAAGGTAAGGAAAAGGGGGTGGGTGCACCAAAATTTGGTGCACCCACCCCCTTTTGGGTGCACCAAAACTTGGTGCACCCAAAAGGGGGGTGGGCAGAGAGCTAAAGCTCTCTGCCCCCCCTGCTGGCCGCACATGCGGCCAGCACACTGGTCGCACAAGCTGGTCGCACGTGCGACCAGTTTTTGGTCGCACGTGCGACCTTTGTGCACCCCCCCACCCCCGTTCGGTCCAGGCCTCTCTCGTTATCGTCTGTTTCTTGTCCATTTTGTTCCGAATTAACGCGTTTTTATTCCACTTCGAAAAATCTACAAAACCAAAAAAATAAAAATCAATTACTAATATTTAATTTACTTAAGAGATTAATAAAACTTAATTTAGCAGTATTAAACCGCATAAATACGGTACAATCAAAACAAAATAAATAGAAAAATAAAATAAAGGTAACTATAAAATAAAGTATAATTTTTTGCGAGGCGGTCAAAATGCCGTGTCTACAGCTGCCCCTCTTTGTCATGTAAGTTCCACTTGCTTGACAAAGATAAAAGACCACGTCATTTTGATCGTCCCATTTTTTATTTTATTTTTATTTTTAGTTTATTTTCTAATAATAGAACAAATAAAATAAAATGACTCATGACGAACAAGCGTACGTTTAGAGTAATAAAAAAAGACTCATGAAGAACAAGTGTCCATTTAGAAAAATAAAAGAATGACTCATGACGATGTTCATGATAAACAAATGTCCGTTTAGAGGATCGTTTAGAGTGATAAAAAAAAAAAAATTAACTCGTGATGATACTCATGACGAACAAGTGTTTGTTAAAATGATTATTTTTAGAGTAATAAAATAATTCATGACGGTACTCATGGCGAACATGTGTCCGTTTAGAGGATTGTTTAGAGTAATAAAAAAAATGACTCCTGACGATACTCATGACGAACACGTGTCTGTTTAGAGGATTATTTAGAGTAATAAAAAAATGACTCCTGACGATACTCATGACGAACACGTGTCTGTTTAGAGGATTGTTTAGAGTAAAAAAAAATGACTCCTGACGATACTCATGACGAACACGTGTCCGTTTAGAGGATTGTTTAGAGTAATAAAAATTATTCGTGCCCCAACCCTCTTGGCCAGAGGCCTAAAGAAAGTTCAAGAGTATAAAATATGCCACAACTTGTGACTGAGCCAGAATGAGAGAGCAAAGATATAAATGTGCCCCAGCCGAACTCTCAGATGACCGAACATTTATAGATTGCCTGCGTACCTTAGTATTATGTCGAGGATCAAGTTTAGCGTAGTTCACTTTTCTCCCTTTTCAGGGCAAAACGCATACCTGGACGCTCATTTAGAGCTTTCGAACTTTCAGCAATACAAGTTTCTAATTTGAACCGGAAGGTAAGAAGTCTTTGTGAGAGAGAAATCCATGCTTCCATGTCCTTTGAAAACCCTGTAATTGGACAAAAAACACATGTAACACGAAAATTTAGTTTGAAAAATTTGTCACTCTTTACGACTCGCAATTCTGTCCCCCATTTTCCGTCGCAATCCCTCATTTGATAGCGCTTGACTTTCTCGGGTCACGGAACAGTATCGGGAGATTTTTCCGTCTCGTCCTTCCGTCAATCTTAGAGATGTACTTTCTGGAGGTTTTCTCCGAGTTGTTGGCGGGGTCTGGTTTTTGGACAACATCCCTATCAGCCTTTATTTCTCTGCACCCGCCGATTCTCACTTTCTCTTTTCTACTAGGCATCCTCAGTGCTTAGGAGAATCACATACTCCTGCTTGCTTTGTATTTTTCAAATCCTACAAAACCGATTTAACCAAATATGGGAAAAACGTGTAAAACCTTACCCCAAACAGGTATCTTTATCACCAGATATGTTGACTGCGAGATTTCAAGCCGGATTGTCTGACAAGTATGATTTCAATGCAAATTTGAGCCATATTCGATGTTCATTTTCACAGATTTCAACTCTTGCTCAAATCCATCAAGTTCCAAACACAGAAAAGTCTTACGGTCAATGGAAGTCAGCCGTAGTGGAAATTCCAAAAATGCCCCTAGGAGTGATCTAACTGTTCTCCCCCTTTTTTTCTTTTTCTTTTTTTTTTTTTGGTGACACGGTCTCTACATTTTTCTCATAGCGCTCTTTCGAATTTTCACCATGTTCGAGCCGTACCCTTTTTTTTTTTTTTTTTTTTTTGAAGCAACAGATAATCACAAATTGAAATAAACTTACTTAGAAAATAAAGACATTTATTAGGCAAAGTATTTCTTTACAGAATTCGAGTTTAGGAGCTCGGGAAATACATCACCATCCATTTCCTGGAGAATCAACACTCCACCGCTCAAAGCCTTATGAACAACAAAAGGACCTTCCCAATTTGGCGCGAACTTACCCTTAGCTTCATCTTGGAAATGGAAGATTTTCTTCAATACTAACTCACCGACCTTGAAAACGCTAGGGTATATCCGTTTATTATGAGCCCTGGTAATCCTCTGTCTGTAATACTGTCCGTGGCATATCACTGTTAACCGCTTTTCATCGATTAAACAAAGTTGGTCCAACCGTTGTTGTACCCATTCAGTTTCATCAAGCTCGGCCTCTATGAGCACTCGTAGAGATGGAATTTCCACCTCGGCCGGTATCACCGCTTCTGTGCCATAGACCAAAGAAGAGGGGGTTGCCCATGTCGAGGTCCGAACCGAGGTCCGGTAAGCCATCAAAGCATATGGCAGCATATCATCCCACTCTTTATAATTATCAATCATCTTCCGGAGAATTTTCTTTATATTTTTCTTGGCGGCTTCTACTGCTCCATTCATTTTTGGACGGTAAGGCGCCGAGTTTTTGTGCTCGATCTTGAACTGCTGACATATTTTTTGTATTTCTGAACCCTTCAGGTTTTTAGCATTGTCGGTTATCGATGTTTGCGGCAAACCGTATCTTGACACAATATTTTCTTTGATGAATCGAGCTACTATCTTTTGAGTCACTCGGGTTAAGGAAACAGCTTCTACCCACTTGGAAAAATAATCAATTGCCACCAGGATAAAGCGATGTCCACTCGGCGCCTTAGGGGTAACTTCCCCAATAACGTCCATACCCCACATTGAGAAGGGCCATGGGGCCGCCAAGCAATGAAGGTGCGAAGGTGGGACATGGATTTGATCACCATGAATCTGACACTTATGGCATCTTCGAACAAACTGCACGCAGTCGCTTTCCATCGTTAGCCAAAAATGACCGGTCCTCAGGATCTTCTTGGCAAGCATGAAGCCGCTCATGTGAGGTCCACATATGCCACCATGGACTTCTTTCATCAACTGGATGGCCTCTTCGACTCCAACACATCTCAACAGGCCCATGTCAGGGGAGCGTTTGTACAGTGTCTCCCCGCTTAGGAAGAATTGGCCTGCTAACCTCCGGAGAGTTTTTCGATCAACACTTGATGCCCCTTCCGGATACTCCTGATTTTTTAGAAAGTTCTTTACGTCATGGTACCACGGGTCTTTGGCTGGCTCAGATTCAAGCTGGCAGCAGTGGGCCGGTCGGCGTTGAACTCGGATTACCACCGGAATGATATCATCATCCTCTCGAGTGATAAATATCATAGATGCCAAGGTAGCTAAGGCATCGGCGAAGTCATTTTTTAGCCTCGGTATGCTTTCAAATTCTATCATTGTAAATTGCTCGCACAACTCCAGGAGGTGATTGTTATAGGATATCAAGGTCGGATCTCTCGTGGCATATTTATCCGTCACCTGATTGATTATCAGCTCAGAATCTCCGAACACTAGCAATTCTTTGATTTTCATATCGACAGCCAGCTGGAGTCCCAGAATACAGGCTTCGTACTCAGCTCGATTATTTGTGCTCTGGAACTTCAACTTGGAAGCCACTGGATAATGCTGTTTGCCTGGAGAAACCAGAACGGCTCCGATTCCAGCCCCTCGAGAGTTCACTGCTCCATCAAAATACATTTTCCAAACTGTTTCCTCATTTTCTTCATCCACCGCATGAATCGACTCGTTAGGGAATAGCGTCTCAAGAGGCTGGTTATCTGTTTGAGCTGGACAACTAGCCAACTGATCCGCTATCGCCTGACCCTTCACTGACTTTTGGGTCTTGTAGATGATATCGAACTCCGTCAGCAGCATCTGCTATTTTGCAACTTTTCCTGACAGAATCGGCTTCTCGAAGATGTATTTTAAGGGATCCATCCTGGCTATCAAGTAGGTAGTCAGTGGGAGCATATAATGGCGCAGTCTTTGAGCAGACCAAGCTAATGCACAACAGGTCCTCTCCAGCAACGTATAATTTTCCTCATACTTCGTGAAGCGCTTGCTGAGGTAGTAGATGGCTTGCTCCTTCTTTCCAGATTTATCGAGTTGCCCAAGAATTGCTCCCATGGAGGAGTCGAGAACTGACAAATATAGTAATAACGGAACCTCCTCCCGAGGCAGCACTAGAACGGGAGGGTTCGTTAGATAGACTTTAATTTTCTCCAAGGCATTCTGGCAATCTGCATTCCATCGCCCGTTACTTTCTTTTCGAAGTAGCTTGAAGATTGGCTCACAAGTGGCAGTGAGTTGGAAGATGAATCGGGCTATGAAATTTAATCGCCCCAGAAAACCTCGGATCTCTTTTTCATTTCTCGGTGGTGGCATCTCACGAATGGCCTTCGTCTTTGCAGGATCAATCTAGATTCCATGGCGATTTACCATGAAACCAGGAAGTTTTCCGGAAGCCACCCCAAACGCGCATTTTGCTGGATTGAGCTTGATCTGGTACTTTCGAAGTCTGTCGAACACCTTTTTCAAATGGCAGAGATGATCCTCGTTCTCCTGTGATTTAACGATCATGTCATCTACATATACCTCCATCTCCTTGTGCATCATATCATGAAATAGGGTCGTCATTGCTCTTTGGTATGTTGCCCCGGCGTTTTTGAGACCGAAAGGCATCGCCCTATAGCAAAAGACTCCCCATGGTGTAGTGAAGGCTGTCTTTTCTCGATCTTTCTCATCCATCAGAATCTGATTATAGTCAGAGAATCCATCGGTGAAAGAATAGAGCTTTCGCCCCGCAGTATTGTCGATGATGATGTGAATGTTTAGCAGTGGGAAATGATCTTTTAGACTCGCCCGGTTGAGATCACGATAGTCCACGCAGACTCTGATTTTTCCCGAGGACTTTGGCACGGGAACGACATTTGAGAGCCATTCACTGTAGTTACAGACTTCAATAATTCGGGCATTGAATTGCTTCACGATCTCCTCCTTGACCTCGAGGCTGACAGCGGGCCTCAGCTTCCTCAACTTTTGTTTGACTGGTACACTCCCCGGCTTTAGCGACAGCTTATGGGCCACGATACTCTTGTCTAGTCCTACCATGTCATCGTAGGACCAGGCAAAGATATCTTGGTAGGAAATTAAGAGCGTTGTCAACTCTTTCTTTTCCAGAGTCATGAGGGCTGATCCAATCTTTACTTCCTTCAACTCTTTCGAGGTCCCCAAGTTTATCAACTCGGTCTCATCGTTACTGGGAATCGGCTTGTTCTCAAACTCCATGAAAGCTTTTCGGATCTCACCATCGTCTGGCTGGCAAGAGTCATCTTCTGTTTCCACTCCCATCGGGTTATGGTCTGGTTCTGCATTGAAATCATACTTATCGCACTCTGGCTCAGTTATATCGCATGCATCATACACTGGTATTTTAGACATCCTGAAAGCATAAAATTTAAACATTTAAACCATATGTCGAATAAAACAGAATTGCATTCATTAAATATAAAAAACCATTACAAAGCAAAATCCCTTTCCATCTAGAAGGCAAGGTGGATGGAGGGATGACCAACAGAAAATCTCCCTAAGTTTACCGAAACGCCTGGCGAATTGGGAGAGAACAAGAATCCCAATTCTGCAGCTTTTCTTTTCCCTTGGTTCGAATACCAGACCCATGACTTGGCCCTGCCTCGTCTCTCATGATTACATTCACAGCTTCCTTGATCATTACTCTCTCAGGGTGCAACTTGAATCCTGCGGTCTCCTTCCCTTTGTTGATGGTTTCTGCTGGATAGGGAAAAGTGACCCGGATATGCAGAATTTTCATTGGCTGGTTGTCTGGGGATCCATCCCTCTTTTTCCGGAAGAACTTCGCCCTGTCTGCTTTTGTCAGCTCGTATCCCAATCTGAATTTCCCCCTCTTCTCCTTGACTTCTATCGGTTCTGTAATTCCGTCTAGATTCTTGCCCAAACCTTTCCCGGGAATGCAACCCCGAGACTTCATTTCTTTAGCAACGAAGGCCACAGTGTTAGACAGTGATGGTGTCATCTCGTGTCCTCCTTCCTTCACAAAGGTAGCATTCGCGACGTCGAACACGTGATAGGAGGCTTCAATCTTCTCCTTCTCCTTTCCGTCATCTGTTAACGGGACATGCCGACTTTTCGCTTAATGGAAAGGTATGATATCTGAATCAGCCCTGATCACGTACAGTGTGTCATCAATGATAAACTTAATCTTCTGATGTAGAGATGAAGGCACTGCCCCAGCATTATGGATCCACGGCCTCCCCAACAACAGGTTGTACAAAGCAGGTATGTCGAGCACTTGGAATTTCGCATTGAACTGTATTGGACCAATTTCAATTGGCAGGTCAATCTCTCCAACGCTATCTCTCCTAGCCCCATCGAATGCTCGGATAACCGTCTTAGACGATCGAACCTGTAATAGATCTATCCCCATTTCTTCCAGGGTCGACAAAGGACAGATATTTAGTGCCGATCCATTGTCAATCAACACCCGAGCTATGAACATTCCATGGCTTTCGACCGTGATATTCAAAGGCTTGTTGTGACCTGTTCCATCATCGTCCATCTCGTCATCTGTGAAAGTGGTGGTGTTAGATCCTAGGACCTGCTCGACCAGAGTGACAAACTTCTCCGGAGAGATCGTGCTAGGCAAGTGGGCTTCATTTAGGACTTTCAGCAGTGCCTGTCTATGTACTTCTGAGGATAGGAGTAGTGAGAGCATCGAGATTTGCGCCGGTGCTTTGCTGAGTTGCTCTACTATCTTGTATTCTGAATTCTTCATTGCCTTTAGGAAGTCGTGAGCCTCCGGTTCTGACACCAGCTTTTTCAGAGCCCCTCTTGGTTCCCTCACAGGAATCCTGATCAAATCTTGTGGCGTATACACCCTTCCAGACCGAGTATTTCCACTGGTTTCTCCTACTGAGATTGGCAATTCTTCTCCTTCTCCTGTTTTAGCGATGATCTCATAATTCCATGGAACCTTATTGAGATTTTCCACCATCTTTTGGATTGGAAAAGACAAAACTAGAGATTTCTCCAGTTTTTGGGCTACCCTTTCTAGATGTAATTCGAACCCTCTGTAGAGAACCTCCAGGTGTAAATAAACACCACCGATATCGATCACATCAACTTCTTCTTCGACCTCCTCTGTGAAAATTAGATTGACGCCACTTCTTGAGGAGGCGTGTTCAGGCAACGGATTTTGCTGACAATTTGGCGTACCAGCCTCAGGTTTTTTAGGAAACGTGATGGCTCCGGTCCATATAAACTCCCAGATTTTGTCTTTTAGCTGAAAGCATTGCTCAGTCGCATGTCCTCTGGTTCCCGAGTGGTATTCACAGAAAGCATTTGAAGAAGCTGCTTTACTCCCAGGTTTAACTTCGTAGAATGGAAAGGGCGTCAGCATCCCCTGCTTCAAACAATTCCGGTACAACTCGGTGATCGAGACCGAAAGGTCATGTAGCTCTCTGTTGTCGTTCTGGAAATTTTCCCCAGTAGCATGAGGTATAAGGTCTTAGTGGTATTGGGTTCCTGACCTTGGAGTGCGGTTAGGAATTTGAGGTGGGGTGTTCGGGTGTGGTTGATAGGTATGGTAAGAGGGTGTTGGGTAGGCTTGAGGGTAATATTGGGGAATGTGGTTTTGATAAGGGGGAGGTACATTTTGGTAATAGCGGGGGCGGCTTTAGGAATAGGGTTGGTTTTGAGGATAATTTTGGTTTTGGCGATTTTGAGGAGGATAGTTGTGATATTGGTTGTTCTGGTTCGGGTAGTTCTGGGGACAGGAAGCTTGGGGGTAGTTCTGGTAATGGGTTTGCCGAGGGGAAATGACAACAGCTACTTCATTTTCTTTCATCTTTGGCGGGGCTGACCTTTTCGTCAGATTGGATTGGGCCCCTTCAATTTTTTCGCTCCTTATTCCTTCTTCCATCACCTCAGCCTGTTTGATCGCATCGCCGAAAGAAACCACTGCTATGCTCGAGAGATCTTGATAGAACGACGGTGACTGAATTGACTTGAACATCTCTAACTGAGCCTCCTCGCTCAGCTTAGGGACAACTTTGGCAGCCTCTTCCCTCCAACGAGCAGTATACCTCCGGAAACTTTCGTCTTTATTTTTCAGTATTTGGTAGAGGGTATTGCGGTCTGGCGCGGCATCCCTATTGTACACATATTGCTCACAGAAGGCCTCTACCAGATTTTCAAATGTTTTAATCTGTGATAGCTCCAGGGTCAGTACCAGTTGAAAGTCGGTCCTTTCAACGATCTCTGAAACATCTTTAGGCAAAGGTCTTCGTTCCGAGCATGAATTCCTAACTCCTCTTTGTAAATACTGACATGCCATTCTAGAGGGCCAGTGCCATCATATTTTGTGAACTCTGGAACCACAAAATTTTTCGGGTACACAACCCCGGGTGGTGCTGACAACTCCTTGTACGTCGCTTTCCTGGACGGCTTCTCCTTTTGCCATTCTTCCATAGTTTTCCCCAATTTCTCCATTTTCAGAAGCCAAGCCGGTGGAGGGCCATTCTCTTCTTTGTTTTCAGTTTCAATGGCCGGGGCCGGTTGGCTATCATTTGAATTGTTTGGTGGAGCAACGACCCTCTCCGGGTGAATGAGGATCTGCAGGGCGGCGGGGGTCGAGCCCTCTGGCGAGGCCTGATAGACATGCCCCTGGATGGGATATGTCGGAGCTCCATAGGCGAAAGGATGAGGGCCCATCTGAGGTCCATAGTAGACCGGTACTGCAAAGTTCGGGCCGACGTGGTTCGGATTCGGCCCTGAGTTCTCCATCCCAATACTTGCAGGGTTTCTATTTGGGGATTCAGTCACAGGAGTCCCGTTGGACGAAGGAATAGGCACCTCCTGAGGTCGGCTAAGTTCGTTGATCCTTTCCATCAACCTGTCAATAGTTTCCTACATCTGAGCTATCTGGGTCGTTCGGGGAGATTCGGGATTGTTTTCTGATGTCATCCTGGAATGAGTCTATGCTTGACTGCGTGTAAAGATCGGACTTCGAAAGGGGGGAACTGGATTTGCTTTTCTGGGACCAATTTTCTTTGTCTTGTCCTTTTCTTTTTCACCCACAAAAAAAATCATTTTTTTAGTTCACGTGGGTCTTAGGTGGCCTTAAAGCCCATTCTAGTTCGAAAATTTTAATTTCGATAACGACTAATTAAAACAAATGATGGTACATGAAAAATCTCTCTTTTTTTTTTTTTTTTTTTAAGACTTCCTAAGACGTCATAAATCCATCAAGTACAAAAAACTCATTTCTCGTCTTGTATCATAGAATCCTGAGGGGATAATATGGATACAAGACAGTTTTGCTTTTGTCAGAGGATTTACAACGATATAAGAGCCTGAGAGGAAATAAGGAAAAAATATATATATATATATATATATATATATATAAAATAAAAAATAAATGATATAAAAAAAAAATCACAACTTATTTACTGAATTGAGGGAAAAAAATAAAATAAAATTTAACATTCGGACTTTAGATTAGTTGGACTTATTCAGACATATTGGGCTCGACCCTCTGTAGGTCTCCAGTGGAGTCGCCAGCTGAACGCGCCCCGATTTTCCAGAGAAAATAAAAAAATATAGATATATGCTTGGCGCTGGTAAAATGAGAAGGGTTTTAAAAACGTCGATTTTCTCATTAAAATATACTTAAGCCCGTTTTTGAAAAAAAGAGTCTCCACCTAGCATTGGTTTTAAATGATATGCTAGGTCACCATATTTTTCTTTTTTGAAAACAATTTAAAAAAAAAATGGCTTAAGTAAAAATTTGACTCCTAAAATAACATGGTCTGATCAGAGATTCGTTTAAAGAGTTCAGGGGTCAGTTACACTCGGGAAAGGTGTCAAGCACCCCAAGACGCCCGTCCAAAGACGGTACCTTATCCGATTAAGTCCAATTAAAATTTAAATCCGAATGTTTTTATTTTATTTTGAAATCCTCCTCATATACACACATACACATACACACACATTTGAGGGAAGTGATATCCCTTTTAAACCTAGACCGTTCTGATGGAAGGCTGGGAATTTTCCAACTCATCTTGTTAGCACATTGTATTTAATACGAGTTAAAGAAACACACGCTCACACACGCACGCACACATCGAGGGGAGTAATTCCCTTCTAAATTTAAACCATTCAAATTGAAGGTTGGGAATTTTCCACCTTATCTTGTCAGCACATTATATTTAATACGAGTTAAAGAAAACACACACCCACACACGCACGCACACATCGAGGGGAGTAATTCCCTTCTAAATTTAAACCGTTCAAATGGAAGGTTGGAAATTTTCCACCTTATCCTGTTAGCACATTATATTTAATACAAATTAAATAAAATACACGCACACACGCATCGAAGGGAGTAATTCCCTTCTAAATTTAAACCGTTCAAATAGAAGGTTGAGAATTTTCCACCTTATCTTGTTAGCACATTATATTCAATACAAATTAAATAAAGCACACGCACACATGCATCGAGGGGAGTAATTCCCTTCTAAATTTAAACCGTTCAAATGGAAGGTTGGAAATTTTCCACCTTATCTTGTTAGCACATTATATTTAATATAAATTAAATAAAACACACGCACACACGCATCGAGGGGAGTAATTCCCTTCTAAATTTAAACCGTTCAAATGGAAGGTTGAAAATTTTCCACCTTATCTTGTTAGCACATTATATTCAATACAAATTAAATACAACACACGCACACACGCATCGAGGGGAGTAATTCTCTTCTAAATTTAAACCGTTCAAATAGAAGGTTGGAAATTTTCCACCTTATCTTGTTAGCACATTATATTTAATATAAATTAAATAAAACACCCGTACACACACACACACACTTCTCAAAGGGAGTAATTTCATTCTAAACTTAAACCGTTCCAATGGAAGGTCAGAAGTTTTCCACCTCGTATTGTTAGCACATTATATTTAATACAAATTAAATAAAACACACGCACACACGCATCGAGTGGAGTAATTCCCTTCTAAATTTAAACCGTTCAAATGGAAGGTTGGGAATTTTCCACCTCGTTTTATTTACTCAAAAAAATAAAAAAAAATAAAAAAGAAAATAAAAAGAAATAAATAAATAATAAAGGAAGAAGAAAAAAAAATCAAATTTACAAAAAAAAAAAAAAAAAAAAAGATTAGTATAATAACAACTTATTTAAAAATAAGAGTAAGATTTACAACAGATGAAAATTTACCACCTTCTTGGAGATTTTTTCTTCTTCAAAATTACAATAAAATGAAAATAATATTATTTCCTTCAAAATTTCTCTCCAGATTTCACTTCTCCCTTCCCAAAAAAAATTCCTCTCAAAAAAAAAAATTTTCCTCTGGCCAAAAAATTCTCTCCCCCCCTTGAGTTGTCTGAGCCTTCTTCTATTTATAGGAAATTTTCTGAAACTCCTCCGAACAAAAAACGAGCGAAAAGGTCAGGAAAAGGGGGTGGGTGCACCGAAATTTGGTGCACCCACCCCCTTTTGGGTACACCAAAACTTGGTGCACCCAAAAGGGGTGGGTGGGCAGAGAGCTAAAGCTCTCTGCCCCCCCTGCTGGCCGCACATGCGGCCAGCACACTGGTCGCACCAGCGACCAGTGTATCTGGTCGTTGGTGCGGCCAGCTGGTCGCACGTGCGACCAGTTTTTGGTCGCACGTGCGACCTTTGTGCATCCCCCCACCCCCGTTCGGTCCAGGCCTCTCTCGTTCTCGTCTGTTTCTTGTCCATTTTGTTCCGAATTAACGCGTTTTTATTCCACTTCGAAAAATCTACAAAACCAAAAAAATAAAAATCAATTACTAATATTTAATTTACTTAAGAGATTAATAAAACTTAATTTAGCAGTATTAAACTGCATAAATACGGTACAATCAAAACAAAATATATAGAAAAATAAAATAAAAGTAACTATAAAATAAAGTATAATTTTTTGCGAGGCGGTCAAAATACTGTGTCTACACCATCACTCTGCCGAAACGGATAATCACTGCGCAGTATAAACGTCTAACATCACTATGTCGAAACAGATAAACATCACTCCGCCGTAGCGGATAACATCACTCCGCCGAAGCGGATAATCTCACTCTACCGAAACAGATAAATACTAGGGCATTGTCAAATCAACTACAGCATCATCGAATCACAACTCAATAAATATCGTCAACATCGTCAAATCACCACGTCTATCTCTTTTCCTCAAAACCAACGTTTAAGTCCAAAAGCATATTTCTCACTTTTCTTTTTAGAGAAAACGTCTGATTCTTTCAAAACAACTTTTCCACCCTTTATTTTTCCTTTTGAAAACCGGACATTTTTAGGAGAATAGATGTTTTCTATTTCCTTTTAAAAACACCATCTAATTTTACCAAATTCAATAAAAATTCATTTTCAGTTTCATTTTGGAAACTATCGAAATCTTCCAAAAACTCAGTTTACCAACTCAACCAAATCCTGCTTGATCCATATCATTTATAAATTCATACAATTTAAGTAAACACATATTGCATCATCATATATATACATAGAAAAATAGTTTGGTAAGAAGATAGTACACTCACCTCGATATCCGTTTTGCAAAACTGACACTGACTGCACTTTATCTGGACGTCAGTGCCTGCGAACCTAATAGTGACAGATTCTAAATTAATATCTTACCTAAAACATCTATATTCCGAATTGTTACTAATTCTATGTACCACGTACTTAAAATTAATTAATCGTCACGAAATTATTATGATTTTAGGATTTGTAACACTAACTAAAATTTAATTTAACGAGAATTAATAATCGATTGAAGTTTCACCTGTTTCCGAAACGTTTGGCGATCATGTGATCGGTTTTAGATTTTCCTGGGGTGGTTTCTGCAAATTTCTCCTTTTTTTTTCTTTTTTTTTTTTCCTTTTCTTTCTTTCTCTTTTTTTTTTTTTTTTTTTTTGCTCTTCTTCTTCCCCGTTTCCTGTTTTCCTATTTGGTCCCGGCCAATGTCTCTCTCATTCTCTTCTCTCTCCGACGATCTTACACCCACACACCTCGCTGAACGACACCACCACCGGCCGAACAATACTTGCACACACAGATACACCCGACGACACACACACACACTTCGGATGGCAGAACACAGACACACCCATTCCAAACATCGCCGGCGACACAAACGCTTACATGCGCCGGTACCGGACAACGAGCCGTAACGCACACGACCCACTCACCCCACATACACACGGAAGCGCCACACCACCCGATCACCATCCTCGCCAATGGCCCATACTAAAACACCTATACCTATATCTACTGCCGGAAAAACAGAGCACACCCGCACACAACCGTCGATGAACAGTAACGCCCACACGTTATTCGCACAATTGAGTACCCACGCACACCTAGAACACACAAACACACACCAAACAGACCAAACGAACAACCACCACCCACGCCGGACTGCACCCTACCGCCGACGAACGTCTCTCTCTCTCTCTCTCTTCGCTTTCTCTCCCTTCCTTCTCTGTTTTGCATTTCTAGTTTTGAGAGTTATTTTTATGATTATTACCTGCATGAATCGATATTTATATGCATGAAGTTAGTGGTCTGAGCGTTAAGCCCCTTCTGCCACTTCATTGTTCCTTTTTCCCCTTCCGGCCGGTGGCTCCCGATCACACACCCATGTATATAAATATTTTTTTGTGAAATTACTTTTTTCTCCCCTTAACTTCTTAAAATCTTCCTTTTAGTTCAAGTCCATTTTTAAGATCTTTCTTAAATTGCGATTGCACCCCTAAAAGTTTTAATTAAAAGTTAAATGTCAATTTACCTCTCAAGGTTTGGATTTAATGTTTCTAAATTTGCAGATTGACCCCTAGATTTTTAATTTGAATTTTTATTGACCCAATTTCATCCCGAATTTTCCCAGTTATTCTGAAATGCAACTAAAATGACGTACATGCTACGATTGAGGTCTTACATTGCCTTTCCGTGAGTGCCCTTTATTTTATATTACCAATTTATTGCTTCTCCATGAGTGTCTTTTATTTTGCATTATCTCTCCATGAGTGTCCTTTATTCTTCATTTCCTCTTTGTGAATGTCCTTCATTTTGTATTGCCTCTATGTGAATGCCTTTTATTTTGCATTGGATCTCCATTAGTGTCTTATAGTTTGCATTACCTCTCCGTGAGTGGCCTTCATTTTGCATTGCCTCTTCGTGGATGTCTTTTATTTTGCATTCTCTCTGTAAGTGCCCTTCATTTAGCATATGGCTTCTCCGTGAGTGCCCTTCATTTAATATTGTCTCTCCGTGAATGTCTTTCTTTTTTGAATTGCCTCTCTGTGAGTGTCTTCCATTTTGTATTGCCTCCCCGTAAGTAGTATTGGCTCTCCCTGAGTACCCTTCATTTAGCATTGTCTATTCATGAGTGTCCTTCATTTTGCATTGCCTCTCCGCGAGTGACTTTCAGTTTGCATTGCCTTTCTGTGAGTGCCCTTTTATTTTATATTGTCTTTCTATAAGTACCCTTCATTTAGCATTGCTTTTCCATAAGTGCCATTCATTTTGCATTGCTTCTCCATGAGTTCCTTTTATTTTGAATTGTTTCTCCGTGAGTGCTCTTTATTTAACATTATCTCTTCATGAGTGCCCTTCATTTTTCATTGCCTCTCCAAAAGTGTTTTTCATTTTGCATTGCCTCTCCATGAATGACATTTATTTAGCATTGTTGGCAAGGGCGTAGAAACACACCGCTACTTACACTCGCAAGTATATAAGGTCTAAGTTTTAGTATAGTGTGATCGTTAAGATCGGGTTATCGTATCCACAGGGATTATTGCCGTTACTATTGAATACCGCGTTTGTCGTGACCTAATTTTATCTAAGCGAAAAACAAATGTATTTAATTAATTAAACTAATACTAATATATCCAAAATTAACTACACTATTATGCTAATATGTTTTAAGGTGAAGAATTATATAGGGATTAACGTGTTTACAAATACATGTTCGATTTCGATTTACTCACGTTTACGTTGTTCGACCTATTTGACAACCTCGGTATGTAAACTCCACCGCCACCTCTCCCGAGTGTAAGACGGGGGAATATATGACTTCGAGTCAACAGAGAAGTCCCCCTCAACGTATTAATGACCATAGGTTACGTGAGTCTCACCCAGCGTCATTGATTGCACACAATCCAACTCCCTCCCGGGTTATTGGATCGTCGCGTTGTATTTACCCTATCGACAATCTTCATTCTAAAACTCCCTCGCCACCTCTCCCGAGTGTAAGACGAGGGATATAACGCAAATTTGAGTCAACAAATAAGTCCCTCTCAATGTCTTAATGAACCTAGGTAGTGTGTGTCTAGCCCCACGTCATCGATTGTCCACGATTCAAACCCCGACCGGGTTATAGAATCGTGGCGTTTGTTTACCCTATTCCGAATTCGGGATTTGTCAAAATCCCGTATTTTCCATTATCATTCCAAACATAATAAACAAACAATACGATAAATACAATCAAACTACGAAGAACAATCACAAACAAAATACCGAAATCTTCCAAACAACGTATTTATAAATTTAGTGTTAATCCCTACTACAATCCATATTTAACTCGGGGCCATAGCCGCATATACAAGAAAATAACGAGCTAAATATGCTCACATACTCCTAAGATAAAGAAATAAGGAAAAACAATCGAAGAACTTAGCCTCGTCCAAAGATAAACTGCTAAGAACGTTCTACGATTGATTCGCCGTCTTCTCCACTTCGGGATGTAAGCTCCACCACTAAAATTCCTAACCCTAGGCTTAAATATAGCCTAAGGGGCTCAAAAATACAAGAGAGGGAAGAGAGTTTCCGGCCAAGGGGGAGGAGATGGGGTATTTATAGCAAAAATATCTCAAGACTGTGCAGGCCAAATCCGCCTAGGCAGTGGATTCTTCGCCTAGGCGGAGTTAGGTCAATTCGGTCTGATCGCCTAGGTGGTGAAGTAGGCGGTGGACTGAGAGAATATTCTGTTGAAATTACACCTAGGCGAAGAAAACTTCGCCTAGGCGAGCGGCTGTTAGTAGCCCTTCTTCGCCCTCTGCTGGATTTCCGCTTAGGCGATGAAATTTTCGCCTAGGCGGTCGTCCGTCAGTAATATTTTGCTCTTCTCTGCATCTTCACCGCTTAGGCGATGGTCTGGACGCCTAAGCGGTGGGCCTGTTTCATCTTTTAGCCTCCGAGCTTGTTTATCCACCGTAACTTCGAACCACTTTGGTTCGATCTCATCGTTTTAACTCCAGTTTCCTATCATTTTGCCTCACACACCTAAGTTATACAAAAAATATGAAAACTAATTAAAACATAATAAAAATAACTATAAACATATTCGAAAACTAACAAATTCGGATTGGAAATAAATAGGTTTTTCACACCTATCAATTGTCTCTTTATAAGTGCCCTTCATCTAGCATTGCCTCTCTATTAGGTTTTTGTTTTTTTTTTTTTTTTTTTTTTTTTTTTTTTTTTTTTCATTGTCTATTTGTGAGTGCCTTCATATTTATAATACCTCCAAGGGAGTGCCTTTGTCAAGAGTACTCTCTCCCGTCCTGTGAAGGGCATTAGTCAAACTACGCGTGACCTAATTTTTGACGATGTTAAGATACATAGGCAACTCTTTTAGGGTTCGATTGTAATTTCATCCATATTTCGTTCTCATATTTTTTGTACTACCTAAAAAGGGGCATCTTTTAGAATTCTATTCTTGGTTCACTATGGGATGCGTAGGTAATTCATCTCGAGTTCGGTCATAAAACCTAAAACAAATCATGTGCTCTGAAAAAATTTAGAGAAATTGTATGGCGGGTAAAATGACGTGGTCTCCTATCCTTATTAAGCGATTGAAACTCACATGAAAAATTGAGACAACTCTAGATACAACATTTTTGCCTGTGCAAAAAAAAAAAATTATTATATTTTGTAACTATTTTGATTTTTATTTATTTTCTTTTATTTGAAAAAATAAATAAAAAATAAATAAGAGAAAATAAGGAAAAACTAGAAATGGATAAGATAAAAAAAAAGGTAAATATATATATATATATATATATATATATATATATATATATATATATATATATATATATATATATATAAGATACAAATAGAGAGAAAGAGATAGAATGATGTGTGAGAAAGAGCGTGAGATATAAAGAGAGATGAAGAGAAGAGATAGAGAAGGTAGGCCCCAAAAAAATTGGTGCACCCACCATAAAAAATTAAAGATTCGTGTGGACAAGTGTCCACACGAATTTTTTCCAACCAAGCTAAGGGGGATGCGCAATGCGGGTCTCCTGCCCCGAAAAAAATCTTTTTTCCTTGCCGAAAAATATTAGGGATGGCGGCCAAGACTAATTTTTAGGATTTTCGAGTGTTTCTTCACTCCTCACATTTCTCCATAAATAGAACCTTCATTCTCATGGTTCATAGAACCAAAATTATGGGAGAAACCCTTCAGGGAGCAAAAATTGAGTGAGAAACTCTTCGGGGAGTCAACTTTCAGAGAGAAACCCACCTAGGAGTCGATTCTCAGAGGGAAACCTATTCGGGAAGTTGTCTTTGAGAAAGAAAAAAAAAAAACTGTTTGCAAGGGATTTTTGTTAGAATAGGTATGTTTTTTTTTTTTTTCTTTCAGTATTAGTTATCTATTATTTTTTTTATTTTCTCTCCATCTCTCAAGCATTTTCTTTGGTTGTTCTTCTTTTTTTATCGCATTCTAAATTATCGCAATTTAAATTCCTACAAATTTAATTCTTGTTAAGGTCATCCTATGATTCGATAAAAACGCCAGGATGAGGGTACCCTTTCGAGCTTAGTCTCGGAGCGTTAGATGAGAATTTTGTATTTTTTGTCTTTCAATTATCTTGTCATTTAATTTATGTCGTTAAATTGTGTGTTTAAATTCAAAAAAACAAAAATATTTCATTATTATATATATACATATTGTTGCTATAGCTACATTCGTATTTTAAAAAATTATAAATAAAAAAAAAAAAGTTTGTTTTGTAAAAATTAACTCCTATAAGCCTTGTAGTGACCTCAACGATTCGATAAGTTGAGGGAGAGATTTCTATACCGCTAGTTTGAATCTTGTTGGCCCAATGGAATATCCAAGAGGAGGGGTGAATTAGGTAATTAAAATATTATCAGAATAATATTTCAATAAATCAAATAATTAATTTTAATCATAAATTAATTATTATCTTATATCACAGTGGAATTATATAATCAACTAGGTACCCAATAAACAGCAAAAATAAACAAATTACATATTGCAGCACAGTAGAGATTTATATTGGTTCACTAAGCTACTCTTGGTTAATCCGGTCCCCCTAGTCCCATGGAGAGTCGCACCCATTAATACTCAAGATCTCTTTAAAGGTAGGAACGAAACCCTCACAACGATTTTTTTACAAGCTCAGAATCAACCTTTACAAAATTCTTTTCATAGGCTAAGGAGGAATCTCTACTTTTACAGGCTAAAGAATAACTTAATTCTTTTTAACACAAAGGCAAAAGAATCAAAATCTCACCAACACTCCAAATATCCTTTTACCCAGTAAGAATTGAACCGTTACAAAATTCACTCAAACTCAATTCTATCCAGGAAGAATTACTACCTCAATCTCTTTACAGGAAGAGACTGAAATCGACTATCCTTTGATTAAATACCCCCAATAGTATTTAATCCGTCACACTACTCATGAATACAATTTTATAAGCAGATTATCTCACTCGGAACTTCTACCACCCCAGATAAATTAAAACTCGATTAATATCCCAAATCTAGTGATAGAAAAGTGTGAGATTGAAAATCTAATTTTAAACAAAAGATGGGTAGCAAATAATTGAGCACGCAATCAGATTCAAGAAATTGTTTATAAAATATTTTCTTCAATAAAAATCAAAAACAATTTCTAAATATCAATTTCCAGAATTAAACAAGCAATGCAATATAAAAAGTAATTGGAAAGATCTCACCCGGAATCCACAAAAAAAAAAAAAATAGAGCGATGTTACTTCAGATCCGGTAGCAGCAAAGATTAATAGCCAATGATTCTCAAGATCGTCTCTTAGAATAGCTCTCACAAAATCTCATAATGATATTTCTTAGAACAGTTCAATATGATCTTAACTCTTTTAGCTCTCTTCTACTTATTAATGATATAAGAAAAACACAGGTCTATATATATGGGATATAAATCAGCTCTCTAACGATTAGTTCCCATATATCATGACACTTAAATGCTCTCTTAGACCCCGTATATTATTATGACTTCATTTTGGTTCAATTCACTTAATTACATCTTTTAAATCTCTCAATTAAGTCCCCCAAATATTTCTCAATCTCAATTAATTAGAATAGAAACAATTTTATGTACTAAATTGAGAAATATTAAAACTTAATGAACCAAATCAATAGTATTTAAATAATAGGTGAAGCATATCTTAAATATCATAAAATCCCAGAAATCTCTCACAAATCCCAACAGAAAACGGCTACTTTTAGATATGAATTCAGAATCCTCCAATATCCTGAAACTGCGCATCCAATCAATCGACCAGCTGACCGTTCAATTCAGGATGTAGCCAAGTCAAAGTTGATACGTTCATCAGTCGACCTATCTGTCGATTTGGAGATTCAGAGAGTTCGATTTATCTTCACCGGTCGACCTACCTGTCGACTTAGAGATATAGAGAGTTCTGTCTGCTTTGTCCAGTCGACTTATGTATGCTGGATCTCTTTTCTAAACTCATTTTTAACTTATTCTTATTTACATTTTTGCCCCTTTAACCATTTTCTTTTCTTAATTAGTTTCACTAAATATTTAAATTCAATTTTAATCCATTATAAATATTTCTTTTCAAATACACATAGGAGTAAATAATTTCATCTTATCAAAACACACATAAACAATAAAAAAAAAATTTGTGCCGTGTGTGTTCCTAATTGGGATATTAAGAGTTGAAATTCACCTGATTTGTTTTCTCTAATTTTTTCAAACTCTTAATTATTCATCATTTTTGTCATCATAATTTAGTATTCATTCATAATTTGTCATCGCATTTTCATCACTGGAACTAATAAACTGAAACACTTGAACAAACCATTAGTTCCACCAAAAACATTAACGTTTAATTGTCTATCAAAATCTTAGGATCAACAATTCTCTAAATAGATTGAAATTTAGAACTGATCGTTTTAGGGAATCACTTCTCGCGATAAGTAGTTTTGTTGAATTCCGGGCTTAATTTCGACAAAATTGGTTTCCGTGACGTTCCCTTGATTCTCATCTCCATAGGATTTGAAAGGAATGTCAAATCGAGACCTCCTTGACTTAATTGGGAAAATTAGGAAAGTACGCATTCCATGATATTGCATTTACATCAAACTCATGTAGTAAGTAACGTAATATTCCACACTACTTGTATTTTGTTGTTTTGCACCACTTAGAAAACATGTTTATGACATTTTTCACCACTTACACTTCTTATGTTTAATTACATTATATAAGCTATTTTAGACTCCATAATCCATACCATCGAACCACTGTTTCACTAATTAGCATATGCATGTTTATGACACGTACACCACTTACACTTTTCATATTCATTTTCATGTAGCCCATTTATATAAGCCATATTAACTACGTTAGACATTAGATCTCTTCATCATATAGATTATAAATCATAAGCATATACTTGAGAATATCATTATACTTAGGTTAGAAACCATGGTTTTCATTATCTTTCGGTCCACTTTACACGTAGTCTAAAAAGTCAATTAAGATAATTCCTTACATGAAAAATATAGTTTGTTAACTCATTTAGGTCCATAGTTCATTCCGTGCTCATTTCTCTCGCATTGACATGCTTAAAAACATTACAAGTCATTATTATTTTCATTTTTCATGATAAAATCAAGGTCACCTAAGTTCATGTTAGATATTAAAGATTCCGGGGGGCGAGTCAGAAAATCCAATAGTTCTATTTTCCTTCTTGTTCATCAATCGGAAATAAAGACAAATCGGGCATTTTGGTGAGACATGAAAACACCCTGAAATTAAAAGTAGGTTCATATCATGTTAATTTAACATCATTACCCTCATGTTTTGCATCTTACATTTATACATTCATAAAGACTACCGTAATTCACTTAAATTAATTTGTCATTTAAATTAAAGAAGTTCATCGATGACATATATAAAATCCCCGTGAGGATGATCTTTATCAAATCTCTTAATATTTGATAAGATGCCATACTTGGAGAACATTAAAAAAAATACCAAAAAACTTGTCCCTTTTTAATTTGGAAAAACGTTGAAAGGAGTTCACAATAGGAGGAAAAATATTTTTAAAATAAAATAAAATATTTGAACTTAAGTTAATTGGACTTAATTGGATATAAAGTACCGTATTTGGGCGGTGTCTTGGGATGTCTAACACCTTCCGTGAGCATAACCGACTCCCGAACTCTTTTAAATGAATCTTTGACTTGATTGAGTCTTTGGAGTCAAATTTACTTGGGACTTTTAATTTTTTTTCCTAAAAAATTTGGTGGACTACTACATCAATTAAATCCAATGTTAGTTGACGACTGACGCACCTCAATTTTCCGAAAGGAAAAGAATATTAAATAATAAATAATTAACTTAAAGAGAAGGTCTTTTTTTAAGCGTCGGTTTTCTAAAAAAATATACTTAGACCATTTTAAAAATAAGGAGTCGCAACATAATATTGGATTTAAATAGTGTGCTAAGTCACTGAATTTTTAGAAAATAATTTAAAAGGCCTAAGTAAAAAATTGACTCCAAAAAAATACGGTCAAATCAAAGATTCATTTAAAGGCTCGAGGATCGGTTACGCTCGGAGAAGGTGTTAGGCACCCCAAGACGCCCGTCCAAAATGGTACCTTATGCCCAATTAAGTCCAATTAGTTTAGTTCGAGTGTTTTATTTTATTTTGAAATCATTTTCTTCTTATAAAATCTTTTTGGTATTTTCACAAATAAGGTGTGACAAGTTTTTGGATTTTTTTGGAATGTTCTCCAGGTAGAACCTCTTATCGAATATTAAGGATTCGATAAGAATGGCCCCCGGAGAGTATTCATATATGTTTCTTAAAGACTTCTTTACTTTAAATCGATAAACTCAAATAAGTGAATAAATATAAAAATATGAATGCAAAAACTAAAATTATATGAATTTATTTTATATGCAAAAATGACCAAAAAAGAACTAAAAGGTTTAATTTAAATATATCAATACAAACTAATATGAATACTACGTGAATTAACCTGATTATGCGTAGGAATGATTTAATTAAAAAATATAAGTGTTGCATGTGTCGTGACTAGATGTGAAAAAGTAGTATGGATTCGTGGAAAATAAAAAGCTATATGTATGAAAAATGTAAATAGTGAAAGTGTCCTAAACATGCCGTCTAAATGATACAAAAAATAAGCATGCTAAGTGGATGCAAAAAAGGCCAACTTTGAGTTTACCCGATTAATTTAAAGAAATCCCATTTTGAAATCCCCTCATATTCTATAGATAAGAGAATCGAGAGGAGATTCGCGGAAATAATTTTGTTGAAATTAATTTTTCCGAAACTTAAACGAAATTCCACGAAAAATTTACCGAAGGAAGAGATTTTCTACAATCATTCGTTTCTAAATTCCACTCGAGTCGGGAAATGGAAACGAAGCCACGGAAAATTCTCTCACTATTTATTGAATTGTCGGATTCATTTTAAGGTTCGTGAGGATTAATTCCTACCAACAGAGATTTTATTATTTTTGGATTTTTTTTTTATTTTTTATTTTTAAGGTTTTGATAACAAGAATAAAAAATTCAGAAAATAAATAATGAAATATTCTTCACCTAATCCCATTTTGACAAGGAAGCCTTTTCTTTTTTAATTTTTTTTTTTTCTTTTTTTCTTTCATCTTTCTTTTTTTTTTTTTTTCCATTTTTTCTTTTCTTTTTCTCTATTTTTTTACTTTTTTGAAAATAAAAATAAAATATATTTTTTTTGTGGGTGTCTGCAATTATTATTTACTTTTTGTTTTAAATAATCTAAATACTTTTTAAAGAAAATCAACGCATTTAAAAACCTTGTACACTTTAACATCTCATATACTTTGACTTTTGAAAAAAGTGGGGCGTGTCAAATAAAGAAGAAGAAGAAGAAAAGGACAACTGTGGGGGTGGGTGGAGGGTTAGTGCCTACAAGGGAGGGGTAGGTGGGGTGTTAACTGTTAAGTGTTTTTTTGTTTTTTTTTTAAAAAAAAAATTGTTAAAAAATGAAGGGGTGAAAAATATTTATTTTTTTTTAGAATAAAAAAGATAGGAGTATGTCAGTGAAATTTTTGAAAACTAAAAGAAAAAAGTATATGTATTTTAAATAGTGAAAAGATATAATTTTAAAAAAAATTAGGAGTAAAAAGTAATTTTTAAAAAATATTGTGTTAATGAATTTTTTTTCAAAAAAAAAAAAAAGAATAAAATATATATTTTTTAAAATAAAGTATTTAAAATATTAGATATTAGATAAAAAAAAATGTTGAGTGTTATTTAATAATAAAATAATAATTTTAGAGGCTAATTTTCAATAATTTCAAAATTATGAACTTCAATGAATGGGCCCACGAGCCATGATTAGTAGCGAAGTGCGTTGAACCACGCGGCCCATGCCGAGTACTGAATGAATGGCACGCATTAAACGCCAGCCCATCACACTTATTATCACCACTCATTGCCTCAGATTTATCATTATTCTTCAAATAAAAGAAAATAAAAAATCCAATTTCCATTCACTTGAGTTGTTCCAAATTCCGAACCCATTCTCGATCTGATTCTTCTTTTTGTTTCCCTTCTGATTTATAAATTTCTGAAATTATTAAAATGAAGTGTACATTTTGGATTCGGAAAACCTGTTTACAACCTGTTTTTTATTTTTTCTCTCGTCGGTAAGATTATGAACGAGACGAACCCAGCCAAATATTGAGGATTCAAGTTTAGTTCGTTTATGTTTTATACTATTCGAGTTTGAGCCGAACTTGAAATCTTATTTTCAAACTTGATTTGTTTAATAGTAGAGCTTTTTCGAGTTTTTTTTAAAAATATTTATTAATTAAATTTTATTGTTTAAGAACTATATCAATATTATTTTTTTAATAAATTAATTATTTTTTAAAAATCTATATAAAAAATTTAAATATTTAAGCTAATAGGGAATCAAAATATAAGAATTAAGAATTATAGAGAATCAATAAAAAATTGTAAATTATTAATCTATTATAATTATTAAATAAGTTAGATGGGTTTTTATAAATATAAAATTTAATTGAATTGACTTTTAAAAGTTTGGATAGGTAAGATTATACTATTTTACTATTTTTTCATATTAAAAATATAAAAAAAATATTTTAATTTTATATTATTCAAGTTGTTCACAAAAATTATTGAATCTCAAAGATATGATATTTGTTTATTTAATAAATGAATTTAATTAAAAACGTGAGCTTGATTCATTTATTAAAAGGTTAATTATACTTTACTCCTTTGTAATTTGGTCGATTTGCACTTTACCCCTTGTGGTTTAAACGTCGCCATTTACCTCCCTTGTAGTTTTGGACTTAAGTGCCACTGTTACATTTTTCGTTGACTCTAGCAGTCAATGGACAGAAATCAACGAAAATCCGTTAAATAGTATGAAATGACATTTATACCCTTAATACTATTTGAAAAATTGAGTAAGGACTATTTTAATACTATTTGAAAACTTAAGGGGCCATAAATGTATTTTTTTTTCCAGGATCTCCGTCTTCGCCGTCTGCTCTCCTTCTTCGTCGGCTGCTCTCCATTTCGATTTCGAAATCGAAATCGAAACCCTCAACTCTCACGTTCGTCTTCTTCTCCGTCTTCGCCGTTGTCTTCGTTTTCTTTTCGGTCTTCGCCGTCACGTTCGAAATTGAAATCGAAACTGGATTTCGATTTCGAAATCGAAAAACCCTCTTCGCCGCTTCTCCGTTTCGATTTCGATTTTGAAATCGAAATCGAAACCCTCAACCCTCACGTTCGTCTTCTTCTCCGTCTTCACCGTCGTCTTCGTCTTCTTTTTCGTCTTCGCTGTCACGTTCAAAATTGAAATCAAAACTGAATTTCGATTTCGAAATCGAAAAACCCTCTTCGCCGTTTCTCCGTTTCGATTTCGAAATCGAAATGGAAACCCAGTTTCGAAATCGATTTCGAAACCTTAATTCGTATGTGTATGTATGTATGTATATGTATATGGTTGGGTTGGGATCGATTTCGAAATCGACGGTGTGGATGGTTGGGTTGGGGGTAGGCATGGTCATGGGCCTGGGGGCCAGCCCAGCCCGAACGGCCCGGCCCTATTTTTTTAGGGTTTGGGCTTAGGGTTTGAGCCCACGGGGCGGGCCTGGGCCTAGGTATTATGGCCCGATCAAAATTAGGGCCGGACTTGGGCAAGACTAAAAAATTTTAAGCCCGACCCGGCCCGGCCCGAAGGATATTTAAAAAAAAATATATATATATACACATTACAATACAACCCTAATATTTGGAATATTAGTTTCCTTTAGAAATTATAATTTTAATATTTCTTGTTGGTTTGATTTGTTTGGAATATTGGTTTACCTTTAGAAATTGTAATTTTAATATTTCTTACTGGTTTGGTGTTGAATTTTTTGTATTTATTTTTTAAATTTAAAAAAAAAAAAAAAAAATAGGACCGGGGGCCCGTGGATCGGGCTTTGGGCTTAAATTTTTCTTATAGGGCCGGGCTTGGGCATAGAATTAAAGCCCGATCACCGGGCCAGGCTAGGGCCCAACGTTTTTTTTGTAATACACTAATCTAAGTCTGGCCCGAACCCGACCCGGTCCTGCCCATGACCATCCCTGGTTGGGGGTGACCGGCGACGTTGGATGGTTGGGTTGGGGGTGGTTGGTACCCAGAAGAGAGAGAGAGAGAAGACGTCGGAAGTTCGTCGGAGCAAACTTCGCCGTTGGAGTCGTCAGAGCAGAGAAACGTTTTAGGAAAAAATACATTTTGACCCTTTTAGTTTTTAAAAATTTTACAAATAGATCCCTTGAATTATTTAAACAAAATGACAAAATTACCCTTAATTTTAAAGTGAACAAACACAATTACCCCTAATTTTAACTGTGGCACTTAAGTCCAAAATTACAAAGGGGGTAAGTAGGGACGTTTAAACTACAAGGAGGTAAAGTGCAAATCGACCAAATCACAAGGGGATAAAGTGTAATTAACCCTTTATTAAATGAACAAGTTTCAAACGAACTATTATCGAGCCGAGCTCGAGTAGCTCACGAACAGCTTAGTTCATTTACAGTCCTGGTGTCATTAAGAATAATAGTACTAGAGTATTTTCGGATAATTTTCACACTCACCAACCAAAACCATTCAAAAATTCTATAATTTGATGGGATTAAAAATCTTAGAGGTAAAATTGCTCCTTTTTAAAGAGAATCCTAAAAGGTGTGTCATTTTCAATAAATATCTACCGAATAAACATTATCCTTGAGACCAAGTGTCATATCCATCCACATAGTAGTTGTTCATGGAATTGGAGGTCCATGTAGACGTTGTATGGCTCGACCGACCGGCTTCATAATCCAACAACAACAAGAACATAGCTTTTTCTTATTAGATGTAAATGATTCCATTCCAGATGACCAATATTAACTAAATGGCCAATTTATGTCATACAATTACAACAAGTCATAAAATCCAAATCCAAATCCTCACATTTAGCATACAACCTTTTTTTCACTAACAATTAACATGCTCGACGAGGACACAATTTATCATCGAAATCCCAAAAAAAAAAAAAAAAAAATACAGAAGCCATAGCTTAGTAGGTTTATGCAGCTGCAGTGATGCACTCAATTGCCTGTTTGCAAATGCCAGTCATCGTCTCCTCTGGTCCATACACCTACAAGACAATACAGAAACGAAACTCAGAGAAAGAGAGAGAGAATGAGGTCATGTTCTGATTTTGTTTCTACATTTCAGTCAGAAATATGGGAACAAAGAGAATGAGGTCATGTTCTGTTCTCAAATTTTTAAAACAAATTTCTTGGACGAAGAAAGAATTGTTCCAAGATTTCAGTTTCCGTTCCAAATTTCTTGGGAACAGAAACACTAAACGAACGCCACATTTGTGTTGCTGTTGCGGTTTTTTGTTTCCATTCCAAGAAAAAATTGAAAGGAAACAGAAATCGGGGAACAAAAACAATATGTTTTGGTTTGGTTCGCAGAATTTTGTTATCAAAAATCAGGAACTAAAACACAAATTTATCAGTGCCCGTAAATCTATTTCTGTCGCAAGTTTTCAGAGACAGAAACAAATGCAACCTAGGGACACGGTTTCTTGAAGTTATACCTCAATAGGAATGCCAATTTCCTCCCCAAGCAACCTCATCTTGGTTAGACCCTTTTGGTAATTTGGACCTCCTCTCCTCACATAAATGTGCATTCTCGAAGCTTTGAGTTTGGATTCCTGGTTCAAAAACCATAAAAAATTAATGAATTTGTCTTAATTTAATAAAATATAAGATTTTGAAACAAAAAATAAAAACAAAATAAGTCCTTTATTCTCACAAACCTTCTCCTTAAGAGCCCGGATTATGCCACTGAATGTAGCGGCAACATCAGTAAAATTAGCGATTCCACCTCCAATCACAAGTGCCCTCGGCTGACCATCAGGATCTGCTGTTGCACACTGAAAAAAAAATAAAAAAAATTGAAAAATCCAAGTAATTTTGAGAAAATGGTCCAAGTTTTAGGGTTTATGATCCTACTAATTATCATTCTTAAAACAATTTAGCAAAATGGATTAATTTAGCAAGACCAGGTGATTAAGAGAGGAAAAGGAAGAGTTATTATTACATCAATAACAACTCTAGCATACTGCATGACCTCCTCTTCCTTGGGAGCACCGCTGTACTCTGCATAGTTCCCGAGCTCTGAAGCATAGCCGAGATCTCCAACCTTTTTTGAGAAAAAATCATTGTTTTTAAAGCTAACATTAGTAAGGGGGTTTAAATAGAATAATCCAAAGGGATACCAAGATTTTAGGTGGCGTTTGTTTAGTGTTTATGCTTCAGGGAACGGAAACAGACATACGGGAACAAAAAAACTGTTCCTGCTATGTTCCCACATTTTCATTTTCATTCCAAATTTTCTGTGAAACAATTTTTCAAACGCCACCTTAAAAACTCAAACTTTGAAGGATAAAAAATATACAGTATCTGCATAGATGACACTGGCACCTCCACCAGCCACCATTGTCCAAATTCGCCCCTTTGGGTTCAAAACCGTGAACTTCAGAGAAGCACTTGTCTGCAAAATAAAAAGGTATTATCGATTAAAGATCCATATTTCAAAAATATTTATCCATTTTTTTCTATTAAATACAGGACCGATTCAATAATAAGTTAACTACCTTTTCATCTAGCCCATGAATGAAGCTTTCCGTGGGACTCATAACTCTTCCAAATGGTAATGGGAATTCAATATTTCCCCACCTACACAGTTATAGGACATTAATTAGATTAAACAACATTAATTTATAGTTACTTCGATAAAGAAAATCAAAAAACTACTTTTTGAAGTTCTTGAAAGTAGCAGTGTCGTCGAGCTCTCCCCTCATATCCAAAGGATAAGGCTTTCCATCAACCAATGTGAAAGGGTTCATCTCTAGGAAAGTGAAGTCCAGATCTGACCACATGAAATTTGTCAATAAGTTAACAGCTAATTGTAATAGCTATTTATAATACTGCCGAATTTTGCAATTCTTTCAGCTAAGATCTGAGGGGAGTACCCGAAAATAGAGTGTAAATCACTTTTACAAAGTCCTCGATTACCGGTTTCGTCTGAAATCATCAATAAAATAGTATTTACCATGTTAGATAATATATATATATATATATATAGAGAGAGAGAGAGAGAGAGATTGTTTGGAATATAAAGCTTACCTCCAAGGGAAGGGTTGCAACAAGGGGAGCACATAATTCAGATGTCAAAGACACCCCAGTTGGAATGAAAATAGTTTTAACCTGAATCAACAGTGTTCTATCATTTCTATCGAGTTTTTAAACATAAAATGCTAAAAATAAATAAAGTTATTCATCCATAAATACAAAAAATTATTCATAATATGTGTACCTTGTCCCAATTCTCTTCGATATCAATTCCTCCACATTCTGAAAAGCTCAAACTACAACCAAGCCGGTCTGAAACGATATTGAGGTAAAATTCTTCCTCGTGTGGGACAAATGGTTCAACAATGAATGTTGTAATGGGTCCTTTGCATCCACCCATTTCGACCTGTAGATCCAAAGAGTTATGTGAGCTTAAATCTCAATTTATGGTATATGTATAGATGTATGTAGTATGATCTACCTCTTTGCCAAGTCGGTCCTTCACAAAAGTAGAGACTTGAGCCAGATCAAGATTTAAGGCAACAAGCCCACTTTTTCCACGCTTTCCAAATAACATGTCTGGTTTCACAACCAACTTCTCTGAGGAGAGCCATGGTTCCTTCTCTACAAGCTCATTGAAATCTGTAGACTCGGTCACCTAATGAACAGGACGAAATCAGATCCATTTTTATAGTTTTATGAAACTTCAATTCAAGCAAATTTAGCATTTACGGTTTTCAAAATGAAATCTAAGGACCAATATTGAAGAAAATGCATCTTCTAAAGTTATTTGATAAATAGCAAACACAGACTTTACATATTCTGTGACAGATGCTCATTCACAAACCAGGAGAGAGAAAAAAAAGAAGCTAAATACCAAAAATACCTGAAGGCTCAAAAAAAGAAGTGACAGATCCCTTTTCATTTTAATTGGATGAATTTAAAAAAATTTAACATTTTTTTTTCTGTAATTTGTAATTTTCAAACATCAAGGCACGCAGTGCTGCTTTGAGAGGTTGAACGGTTCCAGAATTGGGTCAGAAAGATTCGAGGCGGATCACATATAAACAGGTGGCTCTGAAAATTAATTGCATGATCTTAAAACTATTACAAGAAAAAGCCATTTTCAGCCATTCTCTTTGAATTCATAATAAATACATTCATTCTAAATGATTAAATTATCAAGGATCCAAATTCATGTTGTGTTAGGTAGCGTATTGCAATATTCATATGAATCAGATGTTCATAAGCATAACGATTTAGCAAAAGACATAGTTTAAAGGCAAAATGAGATTCAGGCAGCAGACCTAACTACTCGAATTTCGAGTTGAATATCTCAGTGAGCGTCTTCTTCCAATGTTTTTTTTTTCAATAATTAATCCTATGAATAAATAACATTATTGGAGATCTATTACAAACTTTATAATCAAGAAAATATGAAAAATGCTGGATCAAACTGTTACCTGAGCAGATTTAATGGCCAATTCTGCTCCAGAGAGCCTCTTGAAATGCTCCTTCAACAATCTCTTGGAGTCGTACTCTCTGATCTTCTTCCTCGCCATTTCTTCTCACCTGAGCTCCACAAAAAACAAAATCCATATGAAAAAAAAACACGAAATCCAGATCTGCATTCAAATACAGCTTTCTTCGTAACAAGGAAATAATTATACAAATACAGATCTATCACATACAAATAGCAAGGGTTTTGGAACGTAGAGTAGGTGAATTTTTACCGTTAAAAGAGAAATTCAACAGAAGATATCGACAGAAAGAGAGCTAGAGCGCCTTCAATGGAGACTGACGTCCTACGATTCTGGCAATGGCGTATTTATAGCTGATGAAAGCTGTGGGTTGGTCGAATTCAGAAATCACAGAAAGATTATTACTATTTTATATCGAATTTCTATAAATTATCAATTATTAAATTGGATTTTATTTATTATTTCTATGGACGAACAAGTGGGGGCTGAAGCATTAACTCACCTACCCAGATGGACCGGCTGGTAAAATTAGTGCAGCTGTTAGTTAGCTCTGGTCCAAATATTGGAATTTTTTAATTTTTCTTAAATTTATGTTAATTCAGAAAAAGTCCAAGAAAAAGCACAATTCTCAAACAGTATCGCAAGTTTAACGGGGCCATAAAAATGGGGACCATATTTTGTCCATTCATATCCATCGTCCAACCTCTGCCTTTCTTCCGCGTGTAGAAAAAATGTGGGGTTCAATTATAGCTTCCCTCACCTGGTTAATTTCGAACATCAAATTTTTGCTTGATAATTTAGTTGTGTACCAATTAGTCAGTATTCTGATGTGGATAATTTTAAATGGCATCCACATGTACCCATAACTCCAGTCACATGTTCGTCTTTTCCACTCTTCCATGGCCACAGCCTTGACCTTTTACAAAACCTATTAACGGGTCAGCTCATCAATAGGTAGGCCAACGATAATATGAGTTCAGACAAATAGATGATCAAGATTCAGTTCAGAACCAACGACGAAGGAGGTCAGCTCAGTTCGCAAGCTGACTTCTGGCAGATCAAATGAGTTCGATTCTTAAACCGACAATTAGGGAGGTCAGCTCAATTCACAAGCTGACCTCTGACAGATAAGGTCAGCCCAGTTTACCAGTTGGCCTCCAGCAGGTGAGGTCAGCTTAGTTCACCAACTGATCTCCAGCAGATAAGGTCAACTTAGTTCACTAACTGACCTCTAACAGATCAGACCAGCCTATTTCACAGACATATCTAGCAAAAAGTGGTCAGGTCGATTTGTAGATGACGGGCTCTTTGGAATTAGGCCAACCAGGGGCCCTGTCGTGCTATATTTGCTCAAAAGCTGCTGGAGGTGTAACCCTTGTGGTTTTGGTTGACTAGCACCATTTCTCCTTATTTCTGGTCGGCAATCAACGTGACTTAACGCTCGTTTCTTCACTGGTGCACCGTTCAAGATATCTCCACCTCTTCAGGTCTTTTGGGATCGAGTTCTTCATCAACAATTCTCCTCAAACTTAGATGGTTTGGCCCATGGGCCTGTCATATGAGTCAAAAGCCCAAGCCTATTGGCTAATCTCCTCAATCCTATTGGTCAAGCACAAGGTTTCTTTAATTAACGGCAATGCTAATTACACTCTACTCCTATAAATACCCAAGGTAATGCTCAATATCTAACTTGAATCATGTATTTACCTTTCTCCCCCTAAGCTCTTGCTCTAACGCCGGATGGGCTTCACCGGGTACAATCCTGGCTGATTCTTGTGTAGGTACCCACTCTCTAGACGTTAGCTTTCTGGACTTCATCTTGGAATTGCGAAAGATTTCACTGTGGATTGCAAAGCTCTCTAGCTCTCCAAGACTCCAAACTCCTACCTAGCACTTCATCTCAACAAGAAATTCACACGCAGAATCTGACCAGACCATACTTGAGGTGATCACCATATTTTGACACCAATATATTCTATGACAACATTAATGTCAAGGTAACCCAACGCTCTCAAACGCACCAAAATCCAAATGCACCAAAAAATAATATGAAACATACAAAATTATAGCCGACTCCAACCTCATTTTATTACTCAGTCAAAACAAGAAAACTACACACTATTATGGTTAATTGTTGCAAGAATAATACTCCACGTTGAACCCTAGTTCATAAATTTGAAATATATAGATGAAGAACGCAGTTGACACCCCCAACTGCTAGGAACATGGTCTAAAACTATTGGACAGATGTCTAGCCAAGAGTGCAGGGCAGTTACTTAGTCAAATTTGTTACTAGAATCTGTAATTGCTCCCACATGTTAGGCACGTGTCCCAAATACCCAAACTTAGTCAATTTTCACACATACTAACTTAGCCCCAGCAACATTAGTTGTCCAACTAACTTTGCCCTAGGGTTATCAAAATTCTATCTCACAAGTAGAGACCGATCATCAACCCATGGCCTTTTACTTAGTGGGGGATGGACGTCCTAAGGCCATTCACCCCAGCACCAAGGAACAAGAAATACTTGATGGTGGTAATCGATTACTTTACCAAGTGGGTAGAAGCTAAAGGATTTGTGATAATAGGAAAAAACGAAGTAAAAAACTTAATTTGGGAAAACGTGATCTGTCATTTCGGCATTCCAGCGATACTGATGCCAGATAATGGAACCCCATTCACTGGTAGCAAAGTTGTGTGGATGTATGATAAACTGAAGATTCAGTACCAGACGTCAAGCCCAGCATACCCACAAGCCAATGGACAAGCCGGGGTAACGAATCGTTCCATCAAGGAAGCACTCAAGAAACGACTGGATGATGCTAAAGGCAAGTGGGTGGAAGAACTACCAGGAATCTTGTCGTCCTACCGAACGACACCAAAAACTATCATAGGAGAAACACCATACTCTATGACATATAGAATTGAAGTTGTAGTTCTAGTAGAGATTGGGTTACCTTTAAGACGTGATGGCACAATTAATCTTGTGGAAAACGAAGAAGCCATATGCCAAGAGTTGGACCAATTAGAGGAGAAACGAGATTAGGTAGCATTATTAATGGCAGCCTATAAATCAAGAGTGGTAAAAATATTCAACTATGCAATACGTCCAAGGCAATGGGAACTTATACTCAGAAGAGTAATAGCACATTGCCCAGAGGCACGTTTAGGAAAATTAGCCCCTAACTGGGAGGAATCTTACTGGGTAACCAAGATAAATAGGTCAGGGACCTACTGGCTAGAATATTTGGATGGCGTAGCAATCCCAAGACCACAGAACGTCTCACACTTACGAAAGTATTTCATTTAAGGTGTTTTGTCCTTTTGAATTTCATGTTTTTGTTGAAACTTTGGAATTTTTTCTTTATTCACTCTATGTGAGTCGTTCATTAAATAAAGTATATAAATAAAACTTTCTTTTCAAAAAGCCAGTGGAAGTATTGTAAACACTTATTTGGTCAAACTTTGATTAAAGCAGTTGTCTAAAACCAATTCACCAAATAAACACTTAGTAGAATTTCTAAATGTAAAAAGTGAGCTTAACAAATCAACAAACCAATGAAACATTTAGTATTAAAAACTAAGTGTAAAAATGAAATGTGAGATAAACAGATCAACTCACCAACGAAACATTTAGTATTCAAAACTAACTGTAAAAATAAAATAAGAGCTGAATAGATCAGCTCACCAACAAAACATTTAGTATTCAAAACTAAGTGTAAAAATGAAAAGTGAGATGGACAGATCAACTCACCAACGAAACATTTAGCGTTCAAAACTAAGTGTAAAATTGAAAGGTGAGCTGAACAGATCAGCTTACTAACGAAATATTTAGTATTAAAAACTAAGTGTAAAATTGAAAGGTGAGCTGAACAGATTATCTTACCAACGAAACATTTAGTATTCAAAACTAAGTATAAAAATAAAGGGTGAGCTGAACATATCAGCTTACCAACGAAACATTTAGTATTAAAAACTAAGTGTAAAATTGAAAGGTGAGCTGAACAGATCAGCTCACCAACAAAATATTTAGTACTCAAAACTAAAGTATAAAAGGGACAGGTGAGCTGAACAGATCAGCTCACCAAAGAAACATTTAGTACTAAAAGCTAAGTGCAAAAACAATAGGTGAGTTGACCAGATCAGCTCACCACAAACATTTAGTCGACAAAACTAAGTGTAAAATGAGCTGAGCAAACCAGCTCAACACAAAACATTCAGACACTACGTGTAAAACAACTAATAAGTTGAGCAGATCAACTCAACAAGAAAGACTTCGTGATAAAAAGTCACCAAGTGAAAGAGTGCACTACAAACTAAGTTAATCAGTAGAAACACTCAAGATAAAATCATCAAGTGTAGAGTTGGGAAAAAATTTACTAATCAAAAGTAACCCTTTCAAAACTCAAAAACACTTCTAGATGTAAAATTCTTGAGTGTTAAAACAGTCGGTTGGTCCAATTCTACTCATTAAGTGATAGCAAGCAGTTCAAAAAGACACTCATTCAAGATTTAGCTTACTGTGCATAAAGTTCGCATTCAAGTATCTTGTTCACTCTAGCCAAAATCCTATGTTGATTCATAATAAACTTCATAAACTACCATCTTATGAAGGAGGGAAGGCAAAAGAACAACAACAAACATATACACAGCAGCAATGAAAACACAAACAAGACACTCAAAAGAAACTACCAGAACCTATTTTTTGTATTAATAAAAAGAGGAAGAGTGTACATCATTGACAAAATAAAAAATAAAAAGAACAAAAAACTATTCACATTACCCCAAAAAAAAAAAAAAAAACTAAGAAGTCTAAAAACCTTTTCTGCTTTAAATCGGGGCTGAGATGGGTGGCATCAATCCGACCTGGAGGAGGGAGAGGACCTAGCTCCTCTAAGTCCGAGTTAGAATGGTAGAAGGCATGCTCCTCGTACCGGTTGATCACGCAGACCAACTCTAGGATCTTCTCCTTCTTTTCCTAGAGCTTATATCACCTCTCCTTCATTAGGTCGCCATACTCCTTATGGAGCTACATGTGGCCCATCAGCTCGCAAATTTACTTGTTTGCCCTCCTTAGATGTTTAATGGGTTCCTGGATCTGAGCGACAGCGCGGAAGTGAGCAACCTCCATGGAGTAGAATACGGTGCATGCGTCCTCAATAGCTTGGAGACACGGATGCTCTTCGGATAGGGTATTTTTTATTATCATCAAACTATGACAGTTCTAGCCCATCTCAATCTCCTTCTGCCTCTCGTTTTGAATAGTATCAAAGGAGAAGGATGAGGATGGCATTGACATAGCTAGGGATGGCAAAAAAAAAATTGGTTTTGGCTAAAATCAAACGGTCCAGTTTTAAAATCGTTTAAAAAAAACTGGTGATTTGGGTTTTGGTTTTGATTTTTCATATCTTAAATGATTTTGGTTTTGGTTTTGCATGAAATCGAGCCGAACCCGGACCGTTGACATCTCTAGACATAGCTTTAGCAGGAAACGAATGAAAAAGTAAAAAAGGAAGAAAATGCTCTGTGAAATCTCAAACAGAGGAAAACAAAAGGCATTAGTTGTGTATAAAACCTCAATGCATAGTTTAGCTTTAAATAGTCAAACCAATGAATAAAAATGACAAAGAAAGTGAAAAAGAATCATCGAGGATGTGCATTTATGACAAATAAGTGACGTGAACTGACAAAAAACATATTAAAAAACTGAAAAGACAATCATCAAATCAGGGCATCGAAGTCTAGTTTGCGATGTCTGGTTGGCCTACAATCTGAAACCCAGCAAGAACGGAGACGGTATCATTGGGCAGAGCTTAAACTTGATCTACCACAGGCTGAGCTAAAGACTGCGATGTTAAAGACAGAGCTAGCGCCTGATCCATAGGAGAAAAAGTTGGACCAATAACGAGCTGAGTAGAAGGGCTTGGGACTGAGGTAGCAATAGGCACCTCAACCGTAGATGTAGAGATCTCTGGAAGAGGGATTTCCATCTCAACAAATGGCACCTCACCCTCAGCAGCAGCACCATCCACCTCTTCTGCCTTATCCTCCAACTCTTTCTCCAAAACAGAAAGGTCGAGCTCTGGATGCTCCCTCATCACCAAGAGTCTAATCCAATAGTCCTATGTTTTTTCTTGTTCAGCTCAGCCGAAACTTGGCTCTTTTTATTCTTCAAGCGATAGAGGGCATCATCCTTGGCTTGGAAGGCAGTATCCTTGGTTTGGAGATCAATCTTCAATAAACTTACCGCCTATTGTACTAAGCTGATCTTTTCTCTTAGTGTAGAGTTCTCAGCAAGAAACCTGTTGCCTTCCGCAAGTAATAATTGGTTGTTTTTCTGCAAAACTTCACATTGAGCGTTAATAGCATGCAGGTCAGCTTCAAGCTTCTTCTTGGATGACCTTGCCACGATCAGGTCAGTCTCAAGATAAACCTTCTACTCCTGAAAAACACGAAGGTCCTTTTCTAGGCAGCTGGACTCTGTCAACTAATGTATGAGTTGAGTATCCAACTCAACCATCAGAACTCTTTGCCAGCACAGAAGAAATGTGGATGCTCTGCAAAATAGTACCAATTGATCAAAAACCTATAGACCATCTTCAAAAAGTCCGAACTTACTGAAAGAAAATAAAATTACCTGAAAAGTGTGGAAATAAAGGTTCAAAAAAGCTCTGCCCGACTGCAATTCCCAATCTTGGCCTGACTCTTATCCCAAGACTGCTCAAACAAAGTTCGGATAGTATTGTTGAAAATCTCCTGGAGATTTGGGATCGAAGGGCTTGCCTCCTTCAGTAGGTGGCACATCTGCTCACGAGACATGCCTCGACTGCTAGGAGGAGCAAACGTGCCCTAACTGGATACAGTTGAAACAGGAGGAGGTAGAGGAACGTTGGTTGTAATAGGCACTGAGGTGAGAATTATAGGGGTCTCAACTGTACGCAGGACAAGCTCCAGCCCCCGAATTTTGATGGGAATTGGAACTTGAGTGTTGGGGATCGGTACAAAAACGACCCCGCGATGACGCCTGCTCAGTGATTGAGTGTAAGACCCCGACTTTTTATATACGAATAATTCAAGTCGTGTTTTAAAAATATTTTGAAATGTCGGGGTAGACTACGATATTAATTATGTAAATTAATATTTTAGGGGGGGTTGTATTGAAATTTAAAAACCTTAAAACATATTTTTGGGTTTAAATTTCTACCACAACATAATATAAAGGGAGATTTGTGTAATTTAAAAAAAAAATATCTCAATATAAATATATATATATATATATATATATATATATATATATATATATATATTATGTAAGCGTGTGAGATCCCACCAGGCCGGACAGCCCCCCCATACCTCTACCAATTTCCAACATTTTATGTATATATATATATATATATATATATATATATATATATATATATATATATATATATATATATATATACACAGAGAAGGATAAGGGGGAGCGAAGAATCGAGAAAAATAGAGAAAAAAGAGAGAGAGAGGAGAAGGTTTGTCGTCGCCGGCGGTCGGCTGAACCAAGAATAAAAAAAAAAAAAAAAAAAAAAAAAAAAAAAAAAAAAAAAACAGAGGGGAGAGAAAGGTTGGTCCAGCGGTCCGAGGATGGTTCGTCGGCGGTGAGCATTTCGATCGACTGTTCAGTATGTGTGTGTGTGTGTGTGTGAGTTCGATTCATCGTCGGTTGTGGGTTGCCGGCGTGGGTTATCGGTAGTTTGCTACGGAGGTGCGGGATCGTCGCCGTCCGTCACTGATGTTCGGTGAGTGGGTGTGTGTCGTGATTGTGGACGTGATCGGTGTAAGGTGGCCGGCGATGGCATGAGTGATCGTTGAGGGTGGTCGGATGGCGAGGAGAGAGAGAGGGGCGGCAGAGCAGAATCAAAGCAGAAAAAAAAAAAAAAAAAAAAAAAAAAAAAAAAAGGGGGGGGAAGAAGTCGGTCGGTGTGGCGGGTGTTCCGGTCGGTCGTCCGACGTCGTGGGTGTTCTCTCCCCGTGGATGTGTAGGCTTGATTGGAGCCAGGGATTTGCGGTGGCGAGTCAGTATTGTCGGCGGCGAAGCAAAAAAAAAACAGGAAAAACAAAAACAAGAAGAAGGAAGAAGGAGGGAAAAAAATGAGAAAATTACACAAACAACCCCGAATAAAAACCTAATTTGCGGCTGGCTGTCGATTCGGAAACAGGTAAAATTTTAATCAGGTAACCTTTCTAATTTATGTTGAGAATTCTAAATTTAGTTTTCTAACCTTAAAGTAATTAAATGAAAATAATAAATCTTGAGATTGTTTATAAGAATAGAGGTTATAAATAGTAAACTGTAACGAAACGATACTAGTTGAATAGTTATATTTCGTAATAAAAGATGCGAAATAGGAAATTAAGGAAATTAGGATTTCATGGCGTGATTAGTTTGTTTTATACAAAGGTATTAATTTAGGTCCTGTCACCGTTAGATTTGCAGGCACCGGAGTTCGAATAGGGGATAGTCGGATACAGGTTACGAAAGCGCATATCAGGTGAGTGTACTGCCCTTCTTGCCAAACTATTTTTATATCTAAATATGATAGAAAATGGTTGTATTTAAATTAGATACTTTTAAAAAAATGAAGTGGATCAAGCAGATTTTGGATGAGTTGGTAAAAATTGGATTTTCATTAAATTACGTTAGTTTTGAAAGAAAGTTGAAAAGGATTTTCATTGGACTTGGTGGTTTTAAAAGAGAGTGAAAAATATCTGATTTTTCCTAAAAATGCATGGTTTCTAAAAATAAAGGGGAAAAATGGTTTCGTTGAAATTAGAGGGTTTTTAAACAAAGGTGAAAAATATGATTTTCGGATTAAATCGGTTTTGGAGATAGATGTTGATATTATTAATTTGTAATTTGATGATGTTATTATTGTTTTGTCGATGCTGTTGATTTTATCTGCTTCGATAGAGCGTTGATTATTTATTGAGTTGTAATTTAATGATGATATTATTGTATTGATGAGGTGGTTGATTGTGGGCAGAATTGTTGTTGTTGAGATAGAGATGAGTTGTTGTTGTTGAAATGAGTTGGAGATTGGGGTTGGATTTTCACCCGTCTGGCATAGTCCAGCAGAGCGGTGTTTCACCCGTTTGGTATAGTCCAGCGGAACGTTGTTTCACCCGCTTGGCATAGTCCAGCAGAGCGTTGTTCACCCGTCTGGCACAGTCCAGCGGAGCGTTGTTATATCCCACTAGGAAGGCATATCCTACGGGATACGGTACCGTTGAAACTCCCGATCGTGAGGTTAAAACGATCACATGGCTAGCCGAGGTGTGGGGGTGGTGTGGTGTGGTGTGGTGTGGTGTGGTGAAATATGGTGTTATATGTGGTATTTGGTCGTATGTGATGTTTTGTTGTATTTGATGTTGTGTTATACGTGTTGATGTAGTGTTTTATTATATCATCGTTGGTGATTTATCATGTTATTTTATGCTGCTGGTTTGGACGGTTTTCATATATTTGATATATGTTTATGGATGGTAAATTCTGAATGGTAGGAAGAAAGAGTTTTCTTGTGGTATATAATTTTTATACTACGGTTCAAAATGTGTTTGTTTATATGCGTTAAGCTTGATCCATTTAAATGTTGTATTATTTAGAATGTATTATTATCTAAAAAATTATTTTTACTAAGAAGGCAGTACACTCGCAGGTGATTTCTTAGGAGACAGTCCCCTACTGGCATTAGGTGGAGTCATCTGGGAGGATTTTGAGTTGAGCTGTCAGAGAGGAAAATATAAGATAGTGAAAGATTACGTCCTTGTTGTATGATTTAATTGTATAGTACATTCATGGAATTTGAGTAATGTATCAAGAAGTAAATAGTGAAGCAGGTGATGTCATATTGTCGTCACGCCGGTCCTGGGATGACAGGTGTCTGGGACGAGTCGTGACAATTTTGGTATTAGAGCCTAGGTTATAGGTTCTGTAGACTTGCCAGTGGTTGGGTCAGTAGAAGACCATGAGATAGGAAGACGTGTCAGTCATCTAGTCAGTAGGGGACATAAGATAGGGTGTCAATAGGTGAATTCGATACGTGAGTATTAGTTCTTTCATTACCTTAGTTAGGGCATTGGCCATGTGCTTGGAAGGTTGTCTTGTTGGCAATTAGTGGTACGACCTGTGGTGATAACGCTAGTAGCGAATTTGAGTAATGTTATAACTATTAGTAAGGGTAATGGGTGTAGCGTGATGGTGAAAGAATACATTATTGGAAAATGTAAGCTGTAAATTGAGAAACAATTATATGCAAATGGCGTAAGAATGAGATAATGATCGGTAGCACTTAGTAAGTTGTTCTTAATTACTAGATAATAAAGTAGAGCACTGAAGTTGTTTAAAAAAAAAAATAATAATAATAATAAAAAAAAAAAATCTTATAGTAATATTAAGAAGGGAAGTCGAATAGTTGGGACTAAGAATGTGAAAAAGCTGTGACGAGAAAAAAATGTTTTGATTGATAAAAAGGTAGAATAAACAGTGTGGAACGAGGAAATTTAACAAATAAAATAAAAGATGATATGTAGAAAGTAGCTGAGAATTGTGGGTCTGGAAGGATAGTGGGTACGTGTAAATAAAATGGATTTAAGTGAGTAATATAAGGTTGCGGGTAAAGCCAAAATTGTAATGAATAAAGGTATGCATCGTGGGGGAAGGCGTATCTATTTCCTTCGCTAGCCCGGTAATGGGTTTAGGAAGTTAGAAAAGTGTTAAAGAAAGGATATCAAAATTTAGTATGTAGGTGCTAGGCAGCAGTTCAAACAAGTTTCAGCGGTGGATACTGTAGTAGATATGAATTTTCTGTATGTAGGCCCAAGAAATCGACGAGGTGCTAATAGACATGATTAATAATGGTAGTTGTTGTTAAAAATAAGTTCCATAATTTTGAATGAGATATTTATAAGTGAGGATTAGAGATTTTGGCGTGGTAAAAACGGTAATCCGGTCGAGAGTAGAAAAGAGCTTGTAGATTATTTCTAGAGTATGATTACTAATGCAGAGAGAAAAGCAAATGGTATGCTAAATGCAATAAATATGAGTATTGGTTGAATTTGTGGTAAACTTTGGGACTAGTGCTCTAGAGGCATAGTATTTAAGAGAATCCAAAAGGAGTCAAAGTGGTGGATTGACGGAATATGGGAAAGGCCGAGAGCCGACGACTGGAATTTGAAATCTTTTGGAGCTAGTAATGATTGTATTTGTTTTGACATTTGGTAACATTTCCTGTATGAGGCAAATTGTGTTTTAAGTCGGACGTATTGGGTTACTCATACCAATGTACGTGTTAAGTAGGGATCTTAGTGAGTTTATTGGGCAGTTGGTCGGATGACCACTCTAACTAAACTTTTAAATGTGGATTTGATATATAGAAATGGTAGGGTAGAAGCACAGAAGTAAGATGTCTAGTTGGGAAAAATTAGAGGTGAAGGGAATGAAAGATGGACATAAGGTCGACTATAGTAAATATTTCGGGATGGAAATCGGTGAGTTGATAGTTCATATTAATTTATAAGTTGAGTTGAAACCCTTGAAGGTTTAGTGGGTGGTTGGTTGGATGGTAGCGTTGTTTGAAATTTCGATATGGCATTGTTTGACTGTATTATAGAAATGTAAAAATTTGATGTCCAGCTAAGAAGATTTAGCGATGCAGTGGGAATTGACAGTAGAGCTGATTGGCATGTCCAAAAGAATGATGAAGTGTTGAGGATTTGAAATAAAGTACATAGGTTCAATAATACCAATTGGCGGAAGAAACCTTAAAAGAGGTGCCGAGAACAAGTTATGCAATACCCCAATAATATTAACTATATGATGATTTTGTGAGTATGATTAGTAGTTTGGAAATGGAAATTATAACATTCTTGTTCGGAAAATTGTTAGTAAAGTTAAGATTGAGAAGTAACGAAACTTTTAGGTGGGTCACTGTAGTCTTGACCTATGCCAGAAGGGAAAGGGGAAAGTAGTTCGAGGAATGTTTTTCCTAATACATATGCCAGTATATATATGTGTGCGGATGGAATTGTTCGATTGCATGATACACCAATTCAATGAAAATATTAAATTAAGAAGGGATAAGATATTCCTTTAAACCAAAAAGAAAATGATAAGGATTAGTGACTTGAAATTTTATTAATCGGTTATTCGAAATTTCGGAAATATAATTCTGAAATCATAATTGTTGTCGCCGTTTTATGATCTGGATGGTAATTGTTATCAAAGTAAAGTAAGCCGTCAGAATATGAACAGTCCATAGAGGAAACTCATGCAGTAGTGAAGGGTGCTAACTTAAATTGGCATTTCCTTTTACATAAAAAGTTGGGTAGTAAGTCCCAAGTAATAATTATTTATTACAAAAACTGTATAGGGGAAATTGTAGTACCGAAAGCTGATAGTTATTTTATCGTTCGGATCAAATTTTCGTACCCCTTAAGGTGCTTAATTGGAAATTCATACCTCATTTCATTGTGGATTAACGGTCTATCAAGAAGTGCGAATCAAATAGTAGAAGCTATGTTGAGGAGTTGCGTTATGGAATTTTCTAATAGTAAGGCTAATTTTGTGACACTGATGGAATTTGTTTAAAATAATAAATACCTTGTGGATGATCAAAGGTGGCATCGTATAAGGCGCTATTTAAAAAGGATGCAAGATGTTAAATCAAATCGAACAAACTGAGATAGGAGAACATAACTAGATGTATTGGATCATTGGTAACAATAAGCGGAGACGACATGTGGAGATCATTAAGATTTCATGGGAAAAGAATAACTCGAAATGTCTATAAGTTGATATGTACTCATGATATAATATGTTACAGTCAGTCTCTAATACTCTTTGAGATGTATCAAATTTTTGTAAATGGGACGTATCAATTGTCATTCGGTTCATATTTAGACGTGAATATAAGCTTGAAGCATGTTGGGTAGATGGAAAGGAAATTTAAAACACGTGACCTTGTCAAGGACTCGAGAAAATGTGGAGGCATGAAGGGAATTCTTATAGATGACTCGTAGGATGTATTTAGCTATATAGTAAGGTGGTTGGTGATATTTATGTGTGGAAAGACATTGTTACGTTTTGGAGGTGATTTAAAATGTATTTATTTGATTTTGGAGTGGTGTAGAAGATTTATTGGTGATATTAGGAATGTTTGTAAGAGAATTGAAAATTCTAAGGTAGATACTGAGATTGATAATTTTTTAGCTAATTGTACTTATTAGACTGCTTATGCACTTGGTTGTAAGTGTTGTTAGTTTAAATGTTAAACGGTGTTATCATAGCAAACGGGTTGGCTGGAAATTGTAGAATGAAATAGATAAGTGTTGGTTACGGAAATTTTTTTAGCCAGAATAATTAGGCTCAATCAATTGAGATTCTCTGACCATTGGTAGTTTGTATTTAGCATGATCGACCGAGTGCATTCTATTCGTTGGGTAGTGGATATAATATCGATCACTGCAAACGGAGGTATTGCAATAGATAAGTATATTTGGACGAAATACAATTTATTTTGGGCGACTTGAAATTATGAGACCCTAAATAGGAAGCAGTTGTTTAAAAAATATATATATAAAAAATAATAATAATAATAATAATAAATAAATAAAATAAAAATTACGTGAGGCGAACATAACCAAGTGATGTGACTTTGTCATACTAGTAGATTGACGAAAATTTCGGGACGAAATTTCTTTGAGGAGGGAAGAGTTGTAAGACCCCGACTTTTCATATACGAATAATTCAAGTCGTGTTTTAAAAATATTTTGAAATGTCGGGGTAGACTACGATATTAATTATGTAAATTAATATTTTAGGGGGGGTTGTATTGAAATTTAAAAACCTTAAAACATATTTTTGGGTTTAAATTTCTACCACCACATAATATAAGGGGAGATTTGTGTAATTTTAAAAAAAATATCTCAATATATATATATATATACATAAAATTTTGGAAATTGGTAGAGGTATGGGGGGGCTGTCCGGCCTGGTGGGATCTCACACGCTTACATAATAAATATATATATATATATATATATATATATATATATATATATATATATACACAGAGAGGGATAAGGGGGAGCGAAGAATCGAGAAAAATAGAGAAAAGAGAGAGAGAGAGGAGAAGGTTTGTCGTCGTCAGCAGTCGGCTGAACCAAGAATCAAACAAAAAAAAAAAAAAAAAAAAAAAAAAAAAAAAAAAAAAAAAAAAAAAAAGAAACAGAGGAGAGAGAAAGGTTGGTCCGGCGGTCCGAGGATGGTTCGTTGGCGGTGAGCATTTCGGTCGGCTGTTCAGCATGTCTGTGTGTGTGTGTGAGTTCGGTTCATCGTCGGTTGTGGGTTGCCGACATGGGTTATCGGTAGTTCGCTACGGAGGTGCGGGATCGTCGCCGTCCGTCACTGATGTTCGGTGAGTGGGTGTGTGTCGTGATTGTGGACGTGATCGGTGTAAGGTGGCCGGCGATGGCATGAGTGATCGTTGAGGGTGGTCGGATGGCGAGGAGAGAGAGAGGGGCGGCAGAGCAGAATCAAAGCAGAAAAAAAAAAAAAAAAAAAAAAAAAAAAAAAAAAAAGGGGGGGAAGAAGTCGGTCGGTGTGGCGGGTGTTCCGGTCGGTCGTCCGACGTCGTGGGTGTTCTCTCCCCGTGGATGTGTAGGCTTGATTGGAGCCAGGGATTTGCGGTGGCGAGTCAGTATTGTCGGCGGCGAAGCAAAAAAAAAAAAAAAACAGGAAAAACAAAAACAAGAAGAATGAAGAAGAAGGGAAAAAAATAAGAAAATTACACAAACAACCCCGAATAAAAACCCAATTCGTGGCTGGCTGTGGATTCGTAAACAGGTAAAATTTTAATCGGGTAACCTTTCTAATTTATGTTGAGAATTCTAAATTTAGTTTTCTAACCTTAAAGTAATTAAATAAAAATAATAAATCTTGAGATTGTTTATAAGAATAGAGGTTATAAATAGTAAACCGTAACGAAACGATACTAGTTGAATAGTTATATTTCATAATAAAATATGCGAAATAGGAAATTAAGGAAATTAGGATTTCATGGCGTGATTAGTTTGTTTTATACAAAGGTATTAATTTAGGTCCTGTCACCGTTAGGTTCGCAGGCACCGGAGTTCGGATAGGGGATAGTTGGATAAAGGTTACGAAAGCGCATATCAGGTGAGTGTACTGCCCTTCTTGCCGAACTATTTTTATATCTAAATATGATAGAAAATGGTTGTATTTAAATTAGATACTTTTAAAAAAATGAAGTGGATCAAGCAGATTTTGGGTGAGTTGGTAAAAATTGGATTTTCATTAAATTACGTTAGTTTTGAAAGAAAGTTGAAAAGGATTTTCATTGGACTTGGTGATTTTAAAAGAGAGTGAAAAATATCTGCTTTTTCCTAAAAATGCATGGTTTCTAAAAATAAAGGGGAAAAATGGTTTCGTTGAAATTAGAGGGTTTTTAAACAAAGGTGAAAAATATGATTTTCGGATTAAATCGGTTTTGGAGATAGATGTTGATATTATTAATTTGTAATTTGATGATGTTATTATTGTTTTGTCGATGCTGTTGATTTTATCTGCTTCGATAGAGCGTTGATTATTTATTGAGTTGTAATTTAATGATGATATTATTGTATTGATGAGGTGGTTGATTGTGGGCAGAATTGTTGTTGTTGAGATGGAGATGAGTTGTTGTTGTTGAAATGAGTTGGAGATTGGGGTTGGATTTTCACCCGTCTGGCATAGTCCAGCGGAGCGGTGTTTCACCCGTCTGGTATAGTCCAGCGGAGCGTTGTTTCACCCGCTTGGCATAGTCCAGTAGAGCGTTGTTCACCCGTCTGGCACAGTCTAGCGGAGCGTTGTTATATCCCGCTAGGAAGGTATATCCTACGGGATACGGTACCGTTGCAACTCCCGATCGTGAGGTTAAAACGATCACATGGCTAGCCGAGGTGTGGGGGTGGTGTGGTGTGGTGTGGTGTGGTGAGATATGGTGTTATATGTGGTATTTGGTCGTATGTAATGTTTTGTCGTATTTGATGTTGTGTTATACGTGTTGATGTAGTGTTTTATTATATCATCGTTGGTGATTTATCATGTTATTTTATGTTGCTGGTTTGGACGGTTTTCATATATTTGATATATGTTTATGGATGATAAATTCTGAATGGTAGGAAGAAAGAGTTTTCTTGTGGTATATAATTTTTATACTACGGTTCAAAATGTGTTTATTTATATGCATTAAGCTTGATCCATTTAAATGTTGTATTATTTAAAATGTATTATTATCTAAAAAATTATTTTTACTAAGAAAGCAGTACACTCGCAGGTGATTTCTTAGGAGACGGTCCCCTACTGGCATTAGGTGGAGTCATCTGGGAGGATTTTGAGTTGAGCTGTCAGAGAGGAAAATATAAGATAGTGAAAGATTACGTCCTTGTTGTATGATTTAATTGTATAGTACATTCATGGAATTTGAGTAATGTATCAAGAAGTAAATAGTGAAGCAGGTGATGTCATATTGTCGTCACGCCGGTCCTGGGATGACAGGTGTCTGGGACGAGTCGTGACATTGAGAGTTGTCAAAGTCAGACGACGAGGGAATAATGAGTCGAGCTGTCGAGGGTTGAGGAGTTGCTAAACGAGTTGCGGTAGACTGAACAGGAGGCCAAGAAATGGGCTAAGCAGTTGGCTGAGGAACTGGTTGCCCAAATGACCGAGAAGGCTTCTTTCCCAAGTCTTAGTCATGTAAACAACTAACTCCCGAAACATCAATCTTTGGCAAAACTAATGGATCAGAAGTAAGGACTTTGCAAGACCTTTTCTCTAAAACCAGGAGCCTCTTCAATTTGTCATTGACCTTAGGTGTAAGGTAAAGACTTTTGTAGGTACTTTCACCTACACGATAACCCAAGAAAATATAAGGACCACCAACGCAAAACTCATGAATTTGATTACAAAAGACAAATGAAAAAAAAAATTACTCGGGAACTTAAAGTACTTCAGTACAATTGGAGACTGCCCTATCTCATCAAAAGAGAACTCTCAATTACCCTTGAAGAAAATGTAACACCTCTACTAACCTTCTTTCATCGCAACAAGAAGGTCGGTAAGTAAGAGTACTTCTTGATAGTTGAGTAATAGAATCTCCCAATATCGTGAAGAAATTTAAGTGAATAGACACTCCTAATAATATCGATAGTGAGAGGAACATTGTTCACCCGAGAAAGGGCTAAAGACCCCATGATTTGACGGAAACCATTGGGTGCTAATTGGGCTGGAGTAATCTGTAATTGACAAAAGAGGTTGCGAAGGAAAGGAGTAAGAAGAAGCCTAAGGTCATATTCAAACATCCACACAAAGAGACATATTTCATCCTTTTTGACATTATAGGGACGCTCGTTCTCGAATGGAACCCTAATAGAAATCGACGGAGGAATATTGTATTGTTCTCGGTATGGCTCAAGCCATTCCTCCATAAAAGAACTAGCACCATGATCTCCCCAATTAACTGGGAAATTGGTGGATGGACTCAACGACATCTCAAATGGAATAACAAAAAAAAAAAAAATTGAGTGTAAACAACTACATAATCAGAAGATTAAATGAAGACAAGAACTTACGCAAATGGAGAGGTGATTTTTCGTTTCTCTTCTCTGAATTGTCAGGAAAGTCAGGAGGGCAAATGATATGGGAGAAATTTTGGCCCACAATTCATAGAAGCTCGAAAGATTTGATGGGTTGGGTCGGGTTGGGTTAGTAATTTGACCCGCAAAAAACAACCCGGTGGTTATTCTGGGCTGAATGCACTGGCCCACCAAGAAAGAGGTCAGCACATAATAAATGGCCCGATACTTGAACAAGAGATGGCCCGATAAAGAGGCCCAATCATGAGTAAACAAAACCCACGTCATGAGGAGAACCGCAACAAACTAATTTTTTATGGGTGAAAACATCGCCAAATCCGATGCAATTAGGATCATGGAGAGGGCGACCTCACCAACATAACGACACAAATAAAGAAGTCTATATGAGGGGAAGATCAATATATTATTTTACGATTCAAGTACTTGATCTCTCACCCAAAAAGCAGACTAACTTATTCTCACGTCGGAGGTTCTTTGGTCGACATCACACTTGTGTTCCTTGGAGCTAATCAGTTTTGCAAATTGAAAAAGAAGGTTGTGAAGGTTTTTGGCATGTGTTTGATCATTTGCACGTGTTAGGGATTTTGGGCAATATCACAAACTACAAAAACAAAATGCTAAAAAAAACACTTTAAATCTAAAAATAGAAAAATATTTTAAATTTGTTTTTTCTTTCAATTTTGTTTTATTTTTCAATTATCATTTTTTTTAATTCCTATTTTTTTGCTTTTATCTTTGATTATTTTTTTTTTTTTTAGTTTTTCTTTTTTTAGGATTTTACTTTTGATTTTTTTTTTCTATAAATACCATAAAATAAAATAAATAATAATAATAATAGAAAATGAAATAAAAAGTAGAAAGAGAGAGAGGGGGAGTAAAAAATGTGAAATAAAATAATAATAATAATAAAATATGCTGCAAGACTAGTTTTATCAAATGAAAATGTGTCAAGTATTGTTAAAATAGCAGGGGGTGATGTCATTGGTATTGTCAAATTAACATGGTGTCTCAACTTTAAACTCAAAGTATGGGGTACAATCATAATTATTTTAAGTTTTGATTCCAAACTCGGGTGGTTAATAATATAATTACATGTTGATTGGTGCAATATTATGGGTGTAATATCTTGCTAGATCATGTGTATTTTTTAAAAATTTAATTCTCTAGTCAACCATGAGGATTAAGGACAAGTTAGTTTGTCATCTTTTTATTTTTTATTTAGGAAATTAAAGCCTCATTTAATTATTGTTGCTGTTTCTTAATTTTTGTTTATGTTCCTAAATTTTTGAGATTAATGAACAAAAACGTATTTAGTGAACACGTTTCTATCCCAAAGTTTGTAGCCTATCAGATATATAAATCATCTTCTTTATGGAAGGTGTAAAGTTCAACTCATTCCCCAACATATGTAAAAAAATTAAAAAGTACACACATTTCTGTTCTAAATTTTTAAAGTGATTTGGGATTAATCTTGAATTCTTAAAAATATGAGAAATGAAGAAGAATGTTGATTTTGTTCACTCTACAAAACTATTTTCCCTACTATCATGCCGGCCATCATCACCCCCAGACACTATCCCCCATTGGCCACCACCACCCGTCGGCCAAATACAGGAAGTGTCAGTCATAATTTTTCCATATAAAAGATTACTTGGCATTTCACCATTTATGTATTTTAACTACAATTATTATGTAGAACAAAAGGTTTGATTAGTGCTATTATTTATATCCATCTCTAAAAAATTATAGCAAGAATACAAGAACAAAAGTTTTTTTTGGGGGCTCAATTTTTAATTTTTCAAAATTATTTTCTGAAAAAAAGAAAAAAAAAAAAAGAAAAACACTAATCAGAGTAGGATCATACATGTATGATGTAAAAACTTCATTTGCTTTAGGAACTCACAAATGTTCTCTCTTTTCCCTTTTTTTTTTTTCCTTTTTCTTTTTAACAATCCTTTAGGTAACTTTTTATAGTATCAGATGTGATTAAAAAAAATGTATGTGAAAATGACTGAAGGGTAGGTGCTCTATCAATCAAATTTGGTGAATGTGGGCCCAAATAAACCCATTCAATTTCAACTAATTAAAATTTTACCCAAATAATTCCCAACTGTATTTTCATCCTACAATAAATGATGAACTTATAGAGGAAGTTAACTAAAGGGGTATGCACTATTAATTTCCAAAATACGGAAGAAATTACTGATTAAGCTTATCATATTTTTTTTTGCACTAATAACTTCTTTTGTCTTTTTTTTTTTTTACTAAAATACATGTGGATGTTGAATGTAACATTCAACACCTGTGGGTGTTAAATGTAACATCAACTATTTTTTTTTTAATGATATTTTTTTCTAACCAAAATATTCTTCATGTGGATGTTGAATGTAATATTTTTTTTTTTTTTTTTTTTTTTTTTAAGATGTTTCGTTCAACACCTGTGGGTATTGAATGTAACATCAATTGTTCTCATGTTTTATGTATGTAAGAGTAAAATTCATATGATGTTACATTCAATACCTGTGAATGTTGAATGCAACATCAAGTGTTCTCATGTTTTACTGTAAATTGCAGGGTGTAAAGTGTAATTTTGTCAAAATATTTTGAAGTGAGTTATCACATACAAGCTTGAAAAATGTGCATCTCCGTTCCTCATCCCATCTCTCTCTAGATTCGTGCACTTCACCCGTCAAAGTATTCCCCATTTATTACTTTAATTTCTCTCTCTAAGTGTAGAGAAAAAACAAAGAATCCATGGCGAAATCCATTTTTAGAGAGAGAGAGAGAGAGAGGTGTTAAATGTAACATCCATGGGCGATTGGCGACAATGACGAAGATGACGAGCGATCGAAGACGACGAACGATTGGTGAATGGAAGGAAGATGTCTGCAAATTGATCGAAGACAAAGACATCTGCAAATCGATCGAACGGAAGGAAGAAGAAATCGCAAAGCGATGCTCGTCTACAAATCAATCGGCGCTTCGAAAGGAAGACGCGAATCACGGGAGGGTATTTCGGTAATCTCGTCCTTTGCCATTTTTTAAAATAGGAGTTTTCGGTGCAAGGAAGTCTGGCGATGGGAGTTTTCGCTGCAAAAAAAGTCCGAAGATGAGAGTAAACAGTACAAAAAAAAGTAAGTGAGAGTAAACAATAAATAGTAACTCATTTTGGGAGTAAAACGTAACAAGTAACTACTTGATTATAATGGTTACGTAATTGTATATTTGGATATTGTGATTAAATGCCGCATAGAAAAGGAAAAAACTTAAACCTTTAAGTGTGGGTTAATTTCAATGAATTACCTCTCCAATTATTTTGTCATAAACCATAAACCTTCGATGTTTTTTAAAAAAATACTGATCATCCAAAAAAAAAAATTAAATTCACCGACGCCCTCTATTTTTAAAATATATTTTTTACCGCTAATTTTTTGAACAATTATACTTACCCTCACCCGCACCCCACCACTGCCCACCCCATCCACCGGTGCCACCCCTACCGAAATCCTTTGTTGCCCTTACCGCCAGCACAAATTTTTCGAAGCACCTCAAACTCACTAGTCTTCTTCTCTTCTCTCTCTCTCTCTCATTGGGACAAGATCTGTGCTTTGACACACATATCAGCGTCAATTTGTGCACTGGAGCACAGATCCGGTCTGAGTATGTGCTTTGGCACACAGATCGAAGTCGATCCATGAGGCAACTAGATTAGAGAGAGAACGGGAGGAAAGAGAAGAAGACCGACGGAGTTAAGGTCCTGAGGATTTTTTATTATTATTAAAAAAGAAAAGGATTTAACAAAGGTAGATTTGTTTAAAGAGGGATGTTATGTATTAAAGTAAATGAGGAAAATGTATTAAGAAAAAAGAAAAGGTCAAAGGGATATTTATACATTTTAATTTTTAATTGTGTAATTATTTCTAAATAGCTAAAGTAAAATTGTCATTACAATAAAAATTTCAATAATTTTTTATTTATAGGTAAATTAAGTGGTCTTTGAAAAAAAAATAATAATAAAAAATTAATTAGTATTTATAAAATAGCATGAGAGATTTTTGTTTAATAGCAAAAAGAGAAGAGGTAAATGAAAAATATTCAGTAGTATTATTGTCAAATTGGACCTTGATCTTTTAATGGTTGTACCTAAATTGTAAACAAAAATCCAAGGAACCAAATCAGTATGACATTAGAATTTTAAGAACTTAATTTCCAAATTAATACAAGTAAGAATTTTAGGGATCAATATATAATTTTATTTTATGCCCACAAGGATCGTGTACTCACCAATAGATTGGAATTGTCCTGGAATGATCATTTAATTCTTATATTTGACACATGGGAGTAAATTTCATTTCTATTAGCAATAATTTTTTAATCCCACAAAAATATAGGATTAACTAATTTTAAAAAAAATGATATTGATTAATTCTAATTACATGTGATTAGATTTTATTCTTTCATCAGTCAAAAAATACGGCCAAAAACGAGATACTCCTCCACTTCCACGCTTCCATGTGTCGACCTTAAGCAAGTGTTGCCGACTCCTACCAGAGAAAGGATGTGTGCATGAGAGAGAGAGAGATTTGTAATATAAAAGTGATTTATGGAGAAGTCATTAGTATTTTGTAAATGTTAGGGTCTGTGTAGAATCAATCCAAATTATAGATAGAGGACTATTATTAATATACCATAATTTTTTATTCATCAACAAATGTATTGGCCCAGTGATCTACCCAAGAGGAGGGTGAATTGGATAGTTATTAAAACAAATAATTATCTTTTCAACACTTAAATTCAAATAATTAATTTAATCATAAATTAATTATTATCTCCTTATATAGCAGCGGATAAATGTAATTAGCTCTAGGTGCACATTCAAATAATAGAAAATAAATAAAGTAAAAATCCAACACACTACGATATATACTGGTTCACCAAGTTACTCTTGACTAATCCAGTCTTCCGAGCCCCACAGAGAGTCGTACCCACTAAATCACTAAAATTCCTTTAATTAGATAGGAATCAAACCTTGACACAATGATTATTTTCACAAACTCAGAATCAACATTTACAATTCTTTTTTCACAAGTTAAGGAAGAACCTCTATCTTTTTAACAGACTAAAGATTAACCCAATTCTTTTATACTTAGGCTAAAAATCAAACTTCACAAAAAATCACTCCAAATATTCTTTTCACCGGTAAGGATGGAACCATTACAAAGTCACACAAATTAATTCTATTCAGGAAGAATTAACACCCATCTCTTTTCACGGAAAATAGTAACCTAACCTTTTTATACCTTAGGTATATATCAAATCTCAATCTCTTTATCGAAAGAGATTAAAATCAAGCTATCCCTGATTAGATATTCCCAACAATATCTAATCCGCACACAACTCACCAATTACGATAAATTGATAAGTCTTTTCTCACTCGAAACTTCTACCACCTCAAATTAATTTAAACTCAATTAATGTCCCGAATTTACTAGTGATAGAATTTTACGTGAGAAATTTAAAATCTGATTAAAAAATATATGAGTAGCACACAATTAAACACGTAATCAGATTAACACAGAAATCGTCTTAAAAATAATTTTATGTGCTTTAAAATTTGAAAACGATTTCACACAAATCTTAAATTTAAGCTGCTAATAATAATAATAATAATAATAATAATAATAATAATAATAATAATAACTCAAAATATAAAATAATAACTTGGAAAGATCTCACCAGGATATCACCGAAAGAATGAAAACTGAATCGCAATTAAAACTTAGATCGGTGATCACAAAATTCTTAGCACTTTTCTCAAGAATAATCTCACAATAAACTCTCAATATATTTTCAGAATAATAACTCTCAGAAAGCTCAAGAACTTATTTGTTCTTGATAGATTAATATTTTTGAAAGTGAAAAACGCAGGTCCATTTAAATAGATTTGAAACAAACCCTCTAACGGTTAGTTCTTACAAGATATGATATTTAAATGCTTCTATAGACCTCATATATTAATATAACTTAATCCTAGTTCAATTCACTTAATTTTAGCTTTTAAAATATTCAATTTAGTTTTCCAAATATTTCTCAATCTCAAATTAAAACAAGATAGGAAGTATTTAATGTACCAATTTGAGAAAAACTGAAGATAAGTATACTATATCTATAGGGATAGTAAAATAAAGATGATATATCTATAATAAGTTCAAATCCCTAAGATAACTCCAAAAAATAAGCCAAAAATAGCTAATTAACAACTATTTTTAGATCAAATCCACGAAATTCTCCAATCTTGAAACTGCCAGGTTGGTTGACCGACCAATGATCCATCAGTCGACCAATCGATTCAGGTTGTAGCTCAAGTCATTTCTCAAACATGGTCGGTTGATCGATCCCCCAAGGGTCGGTTGAATGATTGATTCAGGATCCTTCACAGGCCATTTTTTGGCTTTGGTCGGTTGACCAATCGATTCAGAAAGTTCACTTCTCGATCATCGGTTGACCGATCTCTCTTGGTCAGTTGACCGATCGATTCAGAAACTACTTCATTTTTCAGCCTACACCCATTGGCTGACCGATCAATGCTGAAATAACTTTACCTTAGTTAATTTCAACTCTAATTTTTGATATTTTTTACCCTTTAACCGATTTCTTTTCTCGGTTAACTTAATTGACACTATTAATCAATTTTAAACACTAATCTTTCTCAGGTCAATATTTTTTCTTCAATTTTACATTGGAGCAAATATGTGAACTAATTAGGATCCTAATAAAAACACACATAAATATAAATTCATTTTTGTGTCGTGTGTGATATTAATCGGGATACATTAAGCGTAAAAATTATTTTAAATTGTTTTCACATAGATTCTTCAGGATTTTTAATCTCTTAATGTTTGTCTCTTTATCTGTCTTTTTGCATCCTTAACAATTTTTTTATAATAATATCATTAATGGAACTTTTATACTGAAATACTCAATCAATTTGTTAGTTTTATTAAAAAATAATAATATTTAATTATCTATTAAAATCTTAAAATTAACAAAATGGCTATAAAAATATATTGTGTAGTTCATGCGTAGTGTATAAGAAATAATATTTTGAACTTCCAAAAAGTCTAAGTGGTGCTCTCATTAAATGGTTTTCAAAATAAAGAGTTGAAGCTTTTAGTCAATAGTGTAGTGCTACAAGTTTAGTCAATTTTTATTTGCTCCACAGCCTGCCATTGGCATTCACTAAGCCACACTCTTGCTCATTAAACTGGAAAAAAAAATAAATCAATTCCAAATAATAGTAAATGTTTTTATATTATTACGCATCTTTTTTGTCGTTGGTTAGTCAAAATTGAACTGCTCTAATAACCAATCAACGTCACTTAAATAGTTAGGATGGTTGGTAGATAATATTAGTAAATTATGAGTTGAAGTCTAGAGGCCGCCCTTATTTCCTTAGATCCAAGCGAAGAAGGGTTCAAATACCGGAAGGCAAAAAAATTGCAACATTGGTACTTATTTTAAGTTGTGTTTGGGTTGAAATTTTTCAGATTCAACACAAAATATATCAAGTCCAAACACAATTTAAAATACAAACGGCAGGTTTTATAACTTGAGTGAAATTATAAATTTGAAATTTATCCGTACAAGTGTGTAACTGCTGAGAATTATAAATCTGAATACTCTTCAGGTATGTAACTGTCTGAGAGTTATTGTAGTGCATTAAATGCTTTTTTAAAGTTTCAGACTTCTTTAAGTTAATTTTTGTTCTCTATAAAAGGACATGCATTCTCAATATTAGTCATCCAATAAATTTGCATAACATTCTTGTTTTCCATCAGAGAGTTTCTTCTTGTTTTGTTATTATTGTTTTTTAGAGTTCTTGAGAAAATTCAATACTTCTCTAGTTCATTCGATTTCTGATTTTTAGTGTTGGTACCAATAACATCATTATCGTTTATCCTGGGAGGCAAACGCTTATTCAACCGTAAGTATCTAGCGGGTGCAAAATCTACTTTAAGGATAATCGTCAAACGATTGTCTCAGTCATTTCTTCTGGTATTTTCTGTTTCTGTTTATTATACAGTAAATATTTATGTTTTTGTTTCTTTTATTATTATACAACAATTATTCTTCTTTCTATATTTTCATTCTGGATTGTAATATATTTTCTTCTAATGCCATCTGAAATATTTATGTAACAATGAGTTCAAAATTGTTTCTTCTTTATTTTTATTTTTCAGTTAATAATTAATTTTTCGACCATATTTTACCAATAGTTGTAACCTTTCCCAAGCTGGAGACGTACCCCAAGTTGGAAAACTTGGAAGTAGTGTGGTCCGTCCTTGGCAATCCCGAGGACAAACTCATAGTGCAGCCAAGCCTTCTGGGCTCGATTAAGGCTTACCCTCGGGCCCCGATTTGGTATCTTCAAGTCTTTAATTTTCTTCAAGTACCGAACAATATGATTAGTTACCTGTTTAGAGTTTGAGCTTACGTTTTTGGCACGTGAGTGGTTTTCAAAGCAGCTTGGGGTCACGTGCTATCGGCATAAGTTTGTCCTTACACGTTGCAGTTTCTGAGCTGGTTAGAAAAATCACGCATCAAGTTAATTTAGTAAATTTTATAATTTCAATCTCTAAAACTTGCCATTAAAATTATATCAAGGGAGATTAGTCCTCAATCCCAATAGGTATCATTTATTTATTTGCATCCTTTTTTATAACTTTATAATTAGTTTCTCTAACCATTATACTCTTGAATTTTTATGTTGTAGCTGTTAATATCATCCTGTAGTATAATGGATTCTTTAATTGTAGGATAACATTCATTTTTTTTTTTTTTAAATGAAAAAATAGTGAAATTGTATGATTTAGAGATTTAACTAATAGTACAATTCTACTCCAATCAATTTTGATATTTTCAAAAGTTAAATTCATATGTTGATTAAACACTTAAAAAAATCGCAACAGATGTCGCCAAAATTCAAGATAGGATTTTATCGAAACACTTTTTTTTTTATAAAAAATTATTGTTCAAATATAGAATTAAAAACAGATAAAATAATAAAGTTATTTATTATTAATAAGTATAATGGTTAGATCAAGTAAAAATCGAAATAAGATAAAATAATAAATTTTCAATTAAATTAAGCAAAAATTAACAAGAAAAAATTATAATTAAAAAGACGTATTGATGATCAGTTTTTCCTTCTTTTTTTTTTTTTCAAAATAAAACAGAAATTGAAAAGTCCAAAATTTTAGAACTCCGTTTAAATTCTTATCTCAATTTTTTTTCTTAAACTAAGAAAATGAAATAATTGTTTCTAATTTTATTTTTATATTTTATAAGACTAATGAAACAAGAACACTTACCAAAGCCGCTCAAATCTTAAACTTTCAATTTTAACTATTCTTACATTCTTTTAAAACGGAGTTTAAATTTTTCACACGTGCATATATATATATATATATATATATATATATATGGCATGTGTATGTGATCATGATTAAAATTAAACTTATAGAAAAATTCCACGACCCATTGGACCGATCCACCACCTGGGCTAATTACATGCGTGGGTTAGTGAGATTTCCTTTCGAAGTTTCCCGACCCGGATTCACTTGACTAGTCTAGCCTTTGTGTAAATCTAGAGTAGGACTGTAAAAAAAACCCGACCAAAACCCAATTGAATTGAACCGTACAATTTTTAAAGTGAAAAATTCAAACGGTTTAGCTCGGTTCTAAATAGAAAATATTTTTTTGAAGTTTTAAATATTTTAGTTGGGTTCCAATCAATTATTTTTCCTAAACTAAACAGGCCAAATGGCCCAAATGTCCAAGCCAATCGCCAAAACCTAACTTGAGCAACCTCATTGATTGATTTTTGGGTCTCAATTCTTCTAACCTTCTTCACGGCTTCACCACTGTTCACACCACCTCCGAATCTCCGATTTTCCGCCGTCTGTCTCCCCAGTTCCCTTCGTCGGCGTTGGCGCAACTCGCAATAGTTCACGCCTCCACCGTTCTCCGTTCATTTCCAACCGGATATCCGCCGCGATTCGCCGTTCAGACTAGGGCCGTAAGATCTCTCTCTCTCTCTCTCCGTGTGTTGTGTGCTTTCTGCGTGTTAGGCATGGCACAGGCTGTGTAGTTCATTTTTTAAAATTAAGAAGCTTCAGGTCCTCTGCGAAATCGAAGTCCGACTGATCTGGCAACTCTCTGGTGGATCTCCGTTTAGTTAAGAGTTTCTTCCATTTTTACCATCATCACAATGGCTATGTCATATACACGTTTCGTTTAATCGACTTTCTGTGTTGCAGGTTGTCCTATAACCCTAATTGAAAACTTCCTGCATTGATCGATCGATCTCTTACGGGCTGGCAATATGGATATGGAGAAGTTGGAGCAGCTGAAGGCCGAAATGCAGCAACTGCTACACCAAGGAGAAGAATTTGTTCGTCGGATACCTCCAATTCAACTCTACGTCGCAATTGGAGTCATATTGTTTACTTTGGTTCTCTTCATAATTGGTAATTCTCATCACTCATTAGATATTCTTATTATTTTTCTTTTTCTATTTTTTATTTTTTTGGGATTTGGCTTGACATTGTTGTGCATTACATCCATTTTGAAATTGTTCTGTTTTTTTCCTTTTTTCCCCGTTTTATGGCAGGTTATCTCCACTAATGATTATTCAGTTTTGCTAAAAGATGTTCTGTTATCAATGAAATAACGTTCCCCACTCGTAGTGAGATTGAAATGCAATGATATAATTCTCATGAACTTGTATTAACAATCCATTGACTTTGTAGGCTCATACTTACTAAATTAATTACCTATGATTTATGTGTGCTGTTTTATTTATCTATTTTACATGCATTCAACTGTTATAAAATGAGTGACAATTGAAGTCTAGTATCAAGTTACAAACAATCTAGGACGTGCTGGAATTACTTTCACTGGTACTGTGGTAATTTGCTAAATCATGCATGCTGTATTTTCCATTGATTTACTTTCAGACACCTGTATAGACTGTATTCTTACAACCCATAGCAATGAGTTTTGAGGGAGGATGGGTGTTTAATTTGTAATACATTTTTGCAAAATTGCTGGTCAGGTAGAGGTATGCACTGGTGTGAGTTTTTGTGTATTCATTTTTTTGTTTGTTTTCCTTTTCCTTTATGTGGGTTGATATTGAGATGTCCTCTTTTTAATTAGGTGCCTTTGAATTGAAGATATTTTGCTTTCATTTATTTTTTGTGATTCATACTTGCACTGAAGGCTTCATGTTTCTTTCCTCATTATCTGTCTTTTTGCTTTTCGTGGGAAATATGATCACCTTTTATCTTTAAAGGAAAAAAATACTTATCTTTCTTTTTTGATTACTTAATAGTTCGCTTGTTGAAGCGCACAACTTTGAATACCATTGTTCTTACCGGACTTGGTGGAAGTGGAAAAACAGTACTCTTTTACCAGGTGAGTGTTGACATCAGTCCTTAATTACCTGTTAATTTGTCGTAAAGACTTGATTTTTATTATTGAATAGAAGTATGCTTGCCTGATGAACTTAAATTTGTTTTTTTTAAGCCACCATTTTGGTTTGTTTTCTCTTTTGCTAAATATGATCTCAGAGTTTAATCTATGAAATAGGCTGTTGCTGATTCATGAAAAAATTCTATATTTTAAACTTGATGTTCTATTGCTCTGTGCTAAGATTTCGAAGCCAATCTAATATGCAATGTCATATTATTCTTAATCTTTCCAATTTCATGTTGAGCTTTGCCCAATTCGTTAAATGCTCCAATATGGCTTTCAAGAACTTGGTCATCCTGCTTGCCATTAAGACATGAAGTTAGTCAGTCTAGTTTTCTAAATTAATTTCTACTTTTTATTTTCGATGTATTACATGTATGTGGTGGCTATTGACACCCACCTTTTGATGCACGTTGTTGGGAATATCACTTAATTTACAAGTTTTTAAAAATATTGATCTTCTTAATTATTATCATGACACTATTTGATTTATTTGCAGCTTCGAGATGGCTCATCTCATCAGGGTACTGTTACATCAATGGAACCAAATGAGGGCACCTTCGTGCTTCACTCTGAGACAACCACGGTAAAATGCCGCAGTCTCTTATGCTAAAACAATCATGTCCATTTACTTAGGTGGCGATTGTTTGAGGTTTCTGTTCCCAGATTTCTGTTCTTGTTCCCTGAAAACATTAGAACAGAAACAGAAATCTGATAAAAATTCTGTTTGGTCCCCATAAAGAAGTTCTTAAAAATCTGGGAGGAAACAGTTTTTTATTTTTTATTTTATGTTCTCATGGTTAAGAACCTGAGTAGGTATTTTTTTGTCTTTGAAAACAAAAAAATCAGCTACTTTTACTTTTTCAAGATAGCTCAAACACTGTTTTAAAACATTTTTTACAATTATCAATCAATCATATCATTTTTTTTTATAAATTGAACTTTTGTTATTATTTATTTTTAATTCTTTTCTCACTACTCACGTTTCTTTCAATCAATCACATCAATTATCTCTCTCACTTTTTTATAAATTTCAAACCACCACATTACATCAGTCCTACTTTTTATTTTTTCACACATTTTTAATAAAGTTTTGTTTTAAAAAAATTTCAAAACCCAAACCAAACATGTTGTCACAAATTTCCAAACATTAAACCAAACATGGCCTAAGCAAACAGGTTGATTGAATATAAAACTATCTTGGTGTTACTGGCAGGCAGCGAAAACAAAACCTGTTCATATAGTTGATGTTCCCGGGCACTCTCGTCTTCGTCCCAAGCTGGACTTATTTTTGCCACAAGCGGCTGGTATAGTTTTTGTGGTGGATGCTTTGGAATTCCTTCCAAATTGCCGTGCTGCTTCAGAGTAATGTTTACTTACGTTCTACAATATATTGCTTAAGCACATCTCCATGTATGGTTCTAACATTGATATTTTATGTGCCAAAAAAAAAAAAGGTACCTTTACGATATTCTGACTAAGGCTAGCGTGGTCAAGAAGAAAGTTCCAGTGTTGATTCTTTGCAACAAAGTAGACAAGGTTACTGCACATACAAAGGAGTTCATCAGAAAACAACTGGAAAAGGAAATGTGAGTTACACTTTTATAATCTCATTTGGAATTTTAATTGTTTGACCATCTTATATTTGTTCTTGTTTTCTTCTCTGCTGTGTTTTGGTGGGTGATACAAATTTACCCTCTCAAAATTACTTCTTGAGCTCCATGGATTTACCCGCTCAAAATTACTTAGTGTTTCTGTCCCCAGAACAAACACAGTATTTTAAGAACAATTATTCTCTGTTCCTGAAAATTTGCTTAAAAATATCTGGGAGCAGAACAGAAAATGTTTGTTTCATTCCTGTATTTCTGTTTCCGGTCACATAAATTGGAACTGAAACAGATGTCAGGGACCAAAATATATGTTCTTTCTTTGTGGCACTATTATTTTATGTATTCAGGGAACAATATATGTTCAAGCTTTCTTGAGGCACTCTTTTTTCATGTTTGGTTCTCGATTGGTTGACAGTGAGAACAATTGTGTTATGTTCCCAGAAAATCTTTTTGAGGAGCTGGCGAACAGATTTATTGTGTGCCTACATTTATGTTTTTTGTTCCCAGAAAATTGGAACAGAAATAGAAATCCGGGAACAGAAGATGTGCTTTGTCATGGATGAGGATGTTCATTTGTGGCACTAATTATTCATGTTTGGTGGTTGACAGAGACAAGCTGAGGGCATCTAGAACTGCTGTATCGGCTGCAGATATATCGGATGAGTACACCCTTGGAGTACCCGGCGAAGCATTTTCCTTTTCTCAATGCATTAACAAAGTGAACGTTGCTGAGGCTTCAGGTTTGACGGGTGATATTTCTCAGCTGGAACAGTTCATCAGGGAACAAGTCAAGCCCTAGGCCCGAAAAACAAATAAAAAAAACAAAACAAAACAAAAAAATCGTGTTTTTTACAACACCCACAAATTAGGATTCCTTTTACTGGTAAAAAAATAAGGTACCTTCTGATTTTATGGAACTAATGGTTCTATTTTATTATTTTTTTAATTGATGTGGATAATCCAACAAAGTATGCTTCAGTTTCATCATGTTGTGCTGCAATTGGAAGATCTTGAAAAACAAAGCTTGAGCCTAACAATGGCCGCGAAGAGTCCATAGCATGGTAGATGAGCCAATCCCACTGCTCCATACCTGCAAAATATGGTGGCATTTGTTTAGCCTGTTTGGTTGGTTTTCTAAATTATCCTACTTCGTAATTATATTACATTTATAAATTTATTTGTACATTTCTTCATTCACATATGATTCAATATTCAATATGGAAAAAAATTCTATCTATTCTCAGAAATTTGTTCTAAAAATCTGAGGCCAGAGCATAAAGATATTTTCTTTGTTCCACATTTTTTTGTTTGTGTTCCCATTTTTATTCGAATATAAATAGAAAATTGGAACATAAACAGAAAACAAGAACAAAATAGGGAGCTGCCATTGGCACTCCAATTATATTCACTTGCACTTCCATTTTTTATTTTTTGGATCTGTACTACCAAAGTTATCCCTAATTAATATTTATATAGATTTTAAAATGACAACAAAAATCAAAGAATAAAATAAAATATTTTCTGTTCACCATACATAGACAAAAACTAAAAATAAAAAAAAAATAAAAAAAAATTCCCGGAATTAAAACAAAAAAATATGAGAACAAGCTCAAAACAGAAACAAAATTCTAAAAAAAAAATCAATTTTAGAAACAAAAATAAAAATTGTGAAGACAAAAAATGTGTTTTTGTTTCGAAATGGAAACCCATATTTTGTTTTTATATTTCTACTTCCGGGGCAGGAATAGATTTTTCAAAAAAAAATAAAAAGATAATATTGTAACAAAAACTATACCCTTTTTATCAGACCATCAATTTTGAGAACGTGAATATTTAATTTTCATTCTGATTTTTTTTTTTATAATTCGAGAATAGAGCTAGATTTTTCATTATTTTATTCTCGTATTAAAATATTTCAACACAAGTTGGGGATAATTTTGGTAATACACTTATAAAAATATCTTAAAACCAATCAAAAGGGATATTTTCGTCAAAATAATAATAATTTAAAAAGAACATAAAGATATAGGTGAATTACCAATTGCAGCTCCCACAAAATAATCTTTATTGTTTTAAAAATCGAGGAACATAACAAAAATATATTATTATTTTTTTCTCATTTTTCTTTTTATGTACCATTTTCTTTGGAAACAGAAACACATACCCAAAGGAAAAAAAAAAAAAGGGACAGAATCACTAAAAGTTCATAATACATACCACACAGGAGCATATGAAGATGACAGGTCTAGAAATGGATATGGCCACCTGAAAAAAATTGAATTATTAGAGACCGCGAAAAAAAAAAAAAAAAAAAAAACAAGCGAGAGAGAAAGGTGGCGTTCGTGTAGTGTTTTTGTTCCCAAGCTATTGTTTCTGATCTTGGAAACAAAAAATAAACATGGGAACAATTTTGTTTTGTTCCCAGAAATTTGTTCAGAAAATCTGAGAGCATAGCATAAACTACATTTTTTTTTGCCTTTTCTTTTGTGGGAACAGAAACACTAAAGAAACAGGATTTAGTGGGAACAGAAACACTAAACAAACGCGTACTCACCACATTGAAACGCAAGCGTGGATGATCCATTGGAAAATGACGAATATAGACGTCCACAAAATGAAATATGCAATTCGAAAGAACGGGAAGCGCTGCAAAAGAGAGAGTAATTCTAATTAATTAGCACGCACAAAAAGGCTCTTAGCAAAACGTATCAAAAAGGGTCTCTCTTCTTCTTAACTCACCAGGCCATTCAAAATCACGTCTCCAAAGAGAAAAGCGGCGTTCATAGAATGCATACAAATGTTCAGCTGCAGTTCACAGTAATATATATATATATATATATGACAACTCAGATTTAAGGAGTAATTAAAATTGAAAATCAGAAGCGGAAAAAAAAAAAAAAAAAAAGAGCGCTAGATCTTACGAAATGTAATTGGTAATCGTTGTCAGTGAGAAATGGATAGATTAGGAACCAAAAGACGGAATCAGTAAGCATCACAGCACCTGCACATGTCTATTCACAGAGGATAAGAGGATAAATAAAAAATGCAGCTCAGTGCTACAAAGTTTCCTGCTAACAAGTAGGGTCCTGGGAAAGGTCAAATCACTTGAATCTATTGTATGCAGCCTTATCTTGCTCTGCAAGAGGCTGTTTCCACAACTCGAACTCAAGTCACATCGCGACAACTTCTACCGTTGCGCCAGGACAAAAGTTGAAGAAATTAACCCAGTCGATTAAACCGAAAAATCTCCTCTTAATCGTGCTATTTCCACTTGATTTTAGGCTAATTCGACAAGATCTTTGGAGGGGTATTAATGGAATAGGTTTGTTAAAAAATACAGCATAATCTAACGCACAAGTCCCTCGAATTAATACCCCAAAAAAGAAAAGAATAAGAAAGGAAGTTGGTAACTAACCTGGTATATAATTTGAAATACATAGCCCCATAAGCCTGCAGTTTTACGAGCATGAAATTCTCCGTTTGGATTCAAGTTTCTGGGATGATTAGGGGAATTTGCATTTTCGCCGATTGTGGGAGCAACATAACTGCCATGCTCTGCATCTACAATTAGATTATCACCTCTATCACCACTCACTTTTGTTTTATACTGTACACACCCATAAATAGAGAAGGGAGACGCAATCTACATATCAAAATGGAGAACGTAAAGATCAGCATAAAGACAGATTGGTGACTTAATGTTCTTTGAAACTCTAAATAGATTGGTTTTTGTATATGCACTTGGAGCCAAAAAAATGCAAATAAACGCATGTAAAAATCTAAATATTACAGGCGTTTATTTGCATTTCCAAAACTTGAATTATGTGCTACCAAACGCTACTTTATGGATAACAACTTGACTTACCCCGAAGTAAAGGGTGACCAGAGAAAACGTCCACCTGTTTAGGATCACAAACGAGTTAAGAAAAGAAAAGAACGAAAAAAAACAGACATCCTTCTATTAACTTGAATATAAAAGAAACTTTTGTTCTTTTTTGGACCTAATTGGCTCTCAAAAAAAATGCCTTGAAAGAGAAGCATTGCCCTAAACTTTATATATAGCTCAAGCTCCGATAACACAAACGATGTGGGATTCGATAACACAAACGATGTGGGATTCAACACGCCCCTTCACGCGACTAGAAACAGATATCGAGGGAATGACCCACGATCGATGTGGGATTTCAAGAAGGAATTTGCAAGATTTTAAGAAAAATTGTGAAGAAAAATGTAAAAATTCGTTCTTGAAATCAAATACCTTACCCAAACGCAGAATAAGAGTATAGACTACAAAAAATTAGAAGTTAAAATCGAAACAAAAAAGCACTTACTGAGTGTAAAAGAAAAATATGCCACCTCCATCCATGACAATATTGGTAATGAGCAACGCCGAAAGCACGACGAAAGCTATGATTCTGTAAGCAAGAAGCCAAACGGGATGGATTGATTTCGAGCATGTTTTCCAAGCTTCATGCTCATACATTGAACCCACTGTTTCATCCCCATTTTCTTCTTCGTCTTTCAATCGGTTGAAACCCTCGCATTTCCATATTATAAGTGTTGATACTACCATAGCTATTACTACATATATTGCACAAATCAAGAACCTCCAATTCAACCAGTAACTTAAGGCGGTTGTGTCTGAACTCATGATCGGTTGCCCAAGTATGATTCGACGATCCTGTTAGTAAAAAAAAGTTCATGATTATTCTCAAAATTTGATTGATCAAGACAAATGGTTGGTTTAATTACAAATTTTATTGAATTGAGGATAAGCTGAGTTTACTTTGATCCAACTCAAAGACATTGTTCTTAGATGTGAGGTTGAATTTGGTTGGGTTTATTCCATATTGGATGTGGAAGAGGTTGGTGATCAGATTATAAGTGTGAGGGAAAGTCTCACTTCGTGAGCTAACTTTTGGGGTGAGAGAGGCCCAATGTCACCCTTTACTGGTATCAGAGTTCAGACTACAACATCTTTGGCCCAACAACCACAAAGGGAGAGACTGATTGAGTGTTAACAGACCAAAAGCCCGATGTGTGAGGGAGAGATTGTTAGGTTTATCCCACATAGAATGTGCCGATATGGAAGGGGCTGGTGATCAGGTTATAAATGTGAGAGAAAGCCTCACCTCACGAGCTAACTTTTGAGACGAGTGAGGCCCAAGACCACCCTACACTCCTACATTGATATCAGAGTTAGGTTGTAACAACTTTGACCCAACAGTCAAGAGGAAGAGATGGGCCAAAAGCAAAGAGAAAGAAACTGATCGAGGGTTAACCAACCAAAAGCCCAATTAGTGAGGAGGATATTGTTGAATTTATCCCACGTCAGATCTTGAAGAGACAATTGAATTATAAGTGACTTGATTCATGAGCTAGTTTTTGGGATATGAGAGGCCCAAGACCACCCTACAAATAACATCATAGCTCATGAAGGACAGAAATCTAAGGCCTGCTTGGCTGTCTAAATTATCCTATCATCATGTGAGCATGCAAATGAAGAATTTATGCAACGCAGATACAAAAAGGGCTAATTTGGGATCATTGGGGGCAAAATCAAGCAAGAAGCTGCTTTACTGCAGTTAGGTATAAAATCATACCAAATTCCAAAAAAAAAAGAAAGAATAATATATAAATTCTTACAGTTTCAGAAGTGGAATGCAAAAGACGATTCGCTTCTTCGCATGCTTTCTAGAGAGAGAATCACGTCGCCGCCTCTCTCTCTCTCTAGGCCAACAGAAACAGGTCGTCAATTGATTCTTCGAATTAAGAAATCAAGAAATTAGCAGAATTTCGAGAGCGAATTAATCAATACTCTAATTCTCTCTTGGGTTTTATTCGATTTGGCGAGAAATTGCGGCAATGGACGTATAGCCTCTTAATTTGATTTTCGATTTTCTGGAGGGTTCGATTATCAAAGAGCGTGGGGGGCGAAATTTTCGGATTGAAGGTAAAGACAAACAGAGTCGTGCATATATCGGAAAAAAAAAAAAAAAAAAACAGAGACGTGATTTGGCGTTAGAGAAAGACACCGCACAAACCGTTATAAACCAACGTGATTAAATGTTAATGTTTTTTTTTTTTTTTTTTTTTTTTTTTTTGGGGGGGGGCGGATTTACAGTGTATTCGGGTCAGTTTACGTGCACTTCAACTAATTACCTCAACGAACGATCTTAATAACATACTCCTTCACATCGGCCTAATGGATTCAGAATTAAATTCAAGATTTAATTCCCGAAGTGTTCACCAAAAGAGTTAAACTGCTAACAAGATAAGTGATCACATCTTTTTGCCAACTAAACTAACACTTCTTGGGTAAATGTTGATTGGTCTAATAATAAAATTAACTCCAGAAATTATAAAAGCTAATCTTTATTGTTTATTTAGCCATGGTTTGGGCCCGAGTTCTTCACATAAAAAATGTATATTAAAAACTTAATTTTTGAAAACAATAGGGTTGAAACTTATTTACAGGATTGAAGTAAAACACAGAAGTGATTTGCGTTTTTATAAAAACGCATTTCGCAAATGCGTATTTAAAAGAAAGAAAGCGCAAAGTGAAAACGCAAAAAGGATTTGCGTTTCTTTAAAAACGTATTTCCCTTTTGCGTTTTCCAAAAGAGAAAAAAAAAAAAAAAAAAAAAAAAAAAAAAAATTAAAAAGTGAAAAACGCATAACGCTTCTGCGGTTTTAAAAAATAAATAAATTAAAAAGTGAAAAACGCAGAAGCGTTCTGCGTTTTTAAACTTGAATGCCCTATTCACCTTTCTTCTTCCTCATTTGTTGCATCTGTTTTACTGAGGGTAAAAAAACAAAAGTGTTTTTTACAGTGACCTAACGCCGCCCTCCGCCGATCTGCCGCCATCGCCGTCGCTTATTCGGTCGTCCGGTCGTCGTCTGGTTTTCATTAGGGATGTGTGTGTGTATACGAGATGTATGTGTGTATATATGGATTTTTTTGTATCTTTTGTTTATTTTGCATTTTTTCAATTTTTTTTTTGGAAATGTAGATATATCTGCCCTCCGTCGCCGTCACCCACTCCTCCGCCACCGATTTAGCTCCTCCACCACTGTTCGTCTCATTTTGGTTAGTAAACTAATTTTTATTTTTATTTTTATTTTTCGATTTTTTCGTAATGTAGATCTAGATTTATATAATTTGGAAATGATTTTTTCGTAATGTAGATTTAGATCTAGAAATGTAGATGTAAAACAATTTATTTTTTTTGGGGTTTCGAATGTTTGTTTTTTTTTTTTTTTTTTTTTTTTTTTTTTTTTTTTCGGGTTTTATTTTGTGTGTATGTGTGTGTGTGTGTGTGTGTATATATATATATATATATATAGAAGGATTTAGGTTTGTGTTTGCTAATTATTAACTATTTAGGTTTGTTGGGTTTTAACTAATGATAATTAAGTTCTATAGTTTTTATGAAGTTTTTTTATTGGACAATTTAAATTTTTTTAGTAATATAATTGATAATCATAATAATACATTACATGTTTTATTTTGATTTGTGAAATTGTAGTTATTTGAAATGGAGAATATTACATTATATCTGTATTGGGGTGGAAAAATGTTGGAAGGAATTAAGTTTGGAATGTCGTATAGCATGTCTACGGTCAAATCGTTGAATGTTTGTCGGGAGATTACGTTAAACGAATTAATTACGATGTTACGACCTTATATCTTTGAGGATGGAGTTGATGGAACTTTAAAGTTACAATGTAGGTTGCCGATAGCTACTATTGGTCCTAGGAATTATAGACACATATTGTATTCAATCGGTGATGACGCGACATTAGACCATGTGCTTCAATTACCTCTTAGGGTGCCCTCACTACTTGGTGTTGAGGTGTATGTGGCGGTAGAGCAAGCTTTTAGTCACGCTCCAATATTTTCTTCTCAACCTGGTCCTTTTACCCAATTTTTAAGTCAAAATTTCAAGCCTCATGTTACTGCGTTATCTCCTATGTTCGATCCTCAAGTTGTTCAATCCAGTTACACTCATCGATCGCCTTACATTCTTAAACAATATCATCCCCACACAGTGATTGATCATGATGCAGGCACCAATTCTGCCACCCCACATCAGCATCATTCGTTAATTAGTCCACCGCACGACAACAATTGCGGTAGGTATGATGAGAATATGGAGGGTGGGACGAATACAGTCGATAGTTTTCACGATGTCGAACAAACAGAGTTAGATGGTGCTTTTGCGTTAGAGGAAGAGGAGAATGGTGGGGATGAAGATGAAGATAAAGATGAATATATGGATGTCGAGCGGACAATGGAAGGGAGTGAACAGTTATGAACAGTTACCGTTACACAAGGTTCATTCATTCTATAATCAGTTGGAATGAGGTGATGATGATGACATGGCAAAGTATGAGCCAAAGTTGCGAAAGAATTTTTGGACCCCGGAAATGGATGAATTCAATTGTGGCATGGTCTTTAAGGACAAGAAACATATTCAGAATGTCATGAAATATTACCATGTTATGAAAAATAAAGAGTATCGTGTGGTGGATATGAACTAGAAAATTTGGTCGATTAAATGCAAGCATGGTTGCAGGTGGCGGATGCGGGTGACTCTAAAACAGAGTCACGGAATGTTCCAGATTACGCAGTACAACGGGCAACACATGTGTTTCTATAATCATACGGCCTTGGATCATGGAAACTTAGATTCGGGTGTCATTTTTTACATTATACTTGGACAGGTCGAAGATGATCCAGAAGTGAAGATGAGTGTTATCGTTGCATCCGTGAAAGAGTCTCGGGGATTCACTATCTCCTACCGAAAAGCTTGGTTGGCTAGATCTAAAACCATCGAGACCTTGTTCGGTGATTGGGATGAATCGTATCGAAAGTTGCCGAAATTCATGTCGGCATTGCAGCACTTTAATCTTGGGACAATTGTCAAATGGAGTATTGTTCCGACTGCTGCAGCTGGTTATTCAACATTCGACATGGTATTTTGGGCATTCGAACATTCTGTGGTCGAATGGAGATATTGTCGGCCTGTCCTCACGATTGACGTGACCCATCTATACGGTAAGTACGAAGGAAAGATCTTGATCGCTATTGGGATGACACTGTCCAATAACTATTATCCTTTGGCGTTCGCGGTGGTACCGACGGAGGACCACCACTGTTAATCCTGGTTTATTTTGATGCTGAAGCGCTATATTGTTAAAGACCGGCCGGAGGTCACGTTGATATCTGACAGACAGACTGGCATTCTTAGTGCAGTCAGAACTTTATGGCTTAATCAACTGAACGAGCCCGCTCAGTATCATCGATTTTGTTTGCGACATCTTTAAAAATCAACAGCTAAAAGATCTTGCTTGGAATGCGGGTACTGCAATACAAGTTCAAAAGTACAATGCTATCATAGAAGAGATTGCGAAAATAAAAGTGACAACCAATTATGCCGAAGTATTCAACAACTGTTTGAAAGGTGCAAGGAATGTCCCAATTACAGCTACCATTTCAATAATTTTCTATAAGTTGGTCAAATACTTTGATCTCGGTCGACAGAAAGCTCTAAAGGATATGGCCATGGGTTTGGGGTACGTAAAACATGTTGTTGAAAAAATTCAGAAATCCCAAGCGAACTCCAAAACATACGACGTCCAAATATTCAATCGGTAAGATTTTTTAACTTGCAATTTATTAATTAGTAATATATATTTTTTAACTGATCATCTAATTTGATTCATAAATATATTTAATAATAGGGAGAATGCACGTTACCACGTGAAAATGAGAAAGACTTTGTCCGGTGGTATTGTTACACACAAAGTTACTTTAGGTGATAATCCTGATTGTAGTTATGGGAAATATAAGACTTTCAGATATCCATACTTACACATGCTTGCGGTGACGGAGTATTGTGGCACAGATGCGTTTCGCTACATTGCTGACGAGTACACAATAGGGAATTTGCTGGAAGTTTGGGAGTCATCATTTGAATCGATCATTCACGAGGACTATTGGCCGATGGTTAACTTTTCGATCCATCTTCCTAACAAGAATAGACTTCGAGTTGTGAAGCGCGGATGACCTAAATCCACTAGCATTCGAAACGAAATAGATGTGTCACAGCGGACAATGATAAATCGGTGTGGGTTGTGTTCTTAAACTGGCCATGATAGGCGGACATGTCCATCCCGACCCCAATGAGATAACAATTGTAATCGAGACAATATTTTTTTTTTTTTTAATTTACTTTATGGTTGAAACAACATTCGTATTGTGTTGTATTATATTGTCGTTTAGTATATTGTGTTATAATATATTTCGTATATTACTACTTCATGAAATTTTAGTTTTAGATTATTGCTGTTATGGCTAAGCCTGGTCCCGTCGATCAGTCGTTGTTTTATTTGCAGAGAGATCACAGATCTGTGACTGTCTGGGAAGAACGCGGAGTGCATGTCATATTAAAAAAATATTTACCCAGTCTATTGATTTTTTTTTTATTTAGTAATTTTTAAATTAATTGTCTTTTAATTTATATTTCAGCATTCTTCTCGGCTTGACTGCTCCGGAGCAGGACGGTTTCCAGGGGAATGGACGAACCATATACCTGGTCGCATGGTACAGTTAATACAAGCTGTCGGACTTTATGGAGCTTTTTGGTTAAGGAAAAAATAGTTAGATCACGCATTGATTACGGCGCTGGTTGAGAGATGGCGTCAAGAGACGCATACGTTTCATCTACCGACTGGTGAGATGACAGTGACGCTTCAAGACGTAGCAGTGTTATTTGGGTTGCCCGTGAACGGACGACTAGTTACCAGGTCTGATGACACATTACCGACCGTACGTTGGCAGGAACTTTGCCAAAACCTCATCGGTCACACACCTCCGGAGGACAAAATCAAGGGCGGTTGCCTGAACCTGAAATGGTTACAGTCCACTTTTGATCGTGTACCCGCCGACGCCGATGAGGGCATTATGCAGTGTTACGCCAGGGCGTACTGCCTGATATTGATTGGGACAATATTGATGCCTGATAAATCTAATAATTTGGTTAAGTTAGCGTACTTACCACTGTTGCGTGATATGTCTGGGTCACATCAGTATAGTTGGGGTAGTGCCACTTTAGCAGTACTGTATCGAGAACTGTGTAAGGAATGTCGTAAGGAGACCAAAAAAATTTTGGGACCCTTATTTTTATTACAGTGTTGGGCATGGGAACAACTCCCGAGACTACGGCATGTGTCTCTCTCTACTACTGGCGATTGGATGGGTAACCTATATATAGGGGACTTGAGGTTCCCAGGTGCCCCCTTGGGGGTCTCGGTACGTTTTTATATAATAAATGTTTACACAATTCAAATATTTCATTTCATGTAGTAATAATTAATTTTTATGATTGTATACAGTTGAAAAATATCTTTCAATTTGGATAGCGAGCCGATGCACATATTGATTGTGTATCGTGATCAATTAGATCGTCTACAAAATTACGAGGTCAGTTATAGATTTACGTAAGATGTTACTGATGTTTATTTATTATTTAATTAATTTATTTGTATGTTGTTTGCAAGGTGATTTGGATGCCGTATCCAACTAACCTCTTGGAGCAATTACCACAATATTGTCGGGATGACCAAGAAATTTGGATGATGTTTGTGCCCCTAATATGTTACGAAATCGTAGAGTACCATTACCCTCATCGTACGCTAAGACAGTTTGGATTTTGCAAAGGAATTCCATGGCTAAGCGACACATATAAGGATATGCATTTCAATAGCCGGAGGAGAAAATTTGGTACAGACTGGTCGATAGTGCACGAGGCACATATACGAGCATGAGATAGCCGGCGACCACCAGATTTGAGTAACTTTCAGGCTGGTACAAATGTATTTGATGATTACATGCCCTGGTATTGGGGAGTCACAAGGCGGTTCATAGTGAACCCATCTTACCGACCGAACTTCGGCTATCATGCAGTAGGAGATTGTCCGACGATAGAGGTATAATTTAATTAGAACATATATTTATTATTTTGTGTAATGTTCATTTACTTAGATGTAATCAACTTTATGTTGCAGGAACTAGATATTTCAGACCTGATGCGAATGAGTGAGCTTGCAATTCAAACAAGACAACCAGGAGATTTTGAACGGCTTACACACTTATCGCACGACATTTGTTCTCGTGCCAATCGTCGGCAGTTGCCACACCAGATGCCGAGTGACGTTGGTCCGGGACAGGAACGTGTAGGAGATCCGCCGTTGGAGGACGACGCTAGTACCGGACTATCTACCTACGGGATGGATAATTTCTTTTCATATTATGGCACCGAACTGGGTGTCAGTTGCGGATTGTCAGTGGGTAACACATTGGTCACCCCGATGATAGACGCTCCATCATCGAGCTCAGTATCTATTCCTAGTGTGACACATGGTGTACCCAGAGGAATTCAAATATGCGGTCGCTGGTCCCATGGGAGCGAAATGATGAACATTTATTGCCCATCATGGAGGAACCAACATATCCATCTACCATGGACTTGGGACACATTACTCAAGTCGATCATCTTCAGACAGAAGACACCGAGGAACTTCCACTTCCTTTACAGTGGCAACGGAGAAATATCAAACGTAAGGGGGGTGGTACATAGAAACCCAATAACGACATGTATTATAATTTGTAGAAATGTATTATATATTCATGTGCATTTTTTTTCCCATTCAATTAGTGTAAAGGTGTAATTTTATTTTCATTTCAATTAGTGTAATTTTTTTTTTTTAAAAAACGCATATGTTATTTTCGTTTTTTTTTGGAATCATTTCACACTAATCACAAAATGGTTCTTCTAAACCAAATATGAATGAGCAAAACACTGGGAAAACGACTAAAAAAAGTTAGAAAAAATACAAGGTGGCCTGGCAACACTGTAACAAAAAATGCTCTTGAAAAAAAAAAAAAAAACATGGCCTGGCAACATTGTAACGCTACTCTTGAGAAAAAAAAGGCAAAACGCTCTTGAAAAAAAAATGCATGGGCTGGCAACACTGTAAACACTGCTCTTGGAAAAAAAAAAAAACGCTCTTTAAAAACAAAGAACACTTCTGGATTTTTACTCTTTTTTTTTTTTTTTTTGAAAAACGCAGAAGCGTTCTGCGGTTTTTCACTTTTTATTTATTTATTTCTTTTTTGAAAAAAGCAAAAGAGAAATGCGTTTTTAAGAAACGTAAATCCCTTTTGTGTTTTCACTTTGCGTTTCCTCCTCTTTAAATACGCATTTGTGAAATCCATTTTTATAAAAACGCGAATCGCTTCTGCGTTTTACTTCAACCCTGTAAATAAGTTTCAACCTTATTATTTTTAGAAATTAAGTTTTTAATATACATTTTTTATGTCAAGAACTCGTTTGGGCCCAGGTAATTTTTCCAAAGAAACTATTAAAAAGAAATTATAGAAAATGAGTTAGTCAAGTCTTTGATAAATTTATTAAAAAATAGTTGTTGAAAATAAAAAACATACAATGAAATAGGTGTTCATTAAACATTTGTGAAAAAAAAAAGATTAGAAGACTATTAAATTAATAAAATAAACATATATTATATTTATTTATTTATTCCTAATATTAATCAAATATAAAAAAATTTCATACACATAAAATAATTTTTTACTTATATTAACCTATAATTAATATAAATTTTTTTAAATGAAAATACCTTACATGTTGAAAATAAAAAAGTAAATATTATAAAATATATTTTTTTTAAATATCTTAAACCCTAAAAAAATTGAAATATCAAGTAAATCTAATTTTATAATAAAAATAAGGGTAATATTGTCATACAAAATTTCATCAATTAAAAAAAAATTCTTATGAGTTTTAAAAACACTATTCTCAACAAAAAAAAAATAAAAATTTAATAATAATAATAATAATAATAAAAAAAAAAAAAATTACATGTGACTTTTTTTTTTAAAAAAAAAAAAAAAAAAAAAAAAACTGATTACCTAATATATTAGGCAAGTTTCTCATTTTTAAAAAAGGAAACACTCTCAAAAGGGATTAAACTAAGAGCTTGTTTGATAACGACTTAATTTTTAAGTGCAGAAAATTTAAGATAATTGTTTGATAAATTGTGATGAAAACTTATGTACTGAATTTTTTTTTTTTTTGTTTGATAAGTGCAAAATTTGAATTGCTAAAAATTGTTTAATTTATATAACTACCCTTGAATCAAGATAAAAATAAAAATAAAAATCATTTTTATAAAATTAAACAACCATAAAATTCTATAAGTTTTGTAATCATTGTTAAGTTAAACATATTTAATTTTTATAAAATTCTTAAAAAAAAAAAATCAAAATCCACACCTAAATATAGAAACATTCGAATTATACAATGTCAAAACGGCCAAGAAAAAACACACTACACACCACTTTAGAACTATCCTCCATCTTGTAATGAGATGAAATCAATACGGGAGAAAAGACCTCAACTAGATTGCACCCACGCCCGCCGGCAAAACCTTATAATAGCTCCACTTACGGCAACGCCAAACAACCAAACAGCCTCTCAAATCAACCCCTGCCGCCAAAGCTATCTTTGGCAAACACAAGAAGAATAAAATCACGAAGAGGAGTCAAACATATGCCTCCCATCTTTATCTCCTCATTACCCAAGAATCTTCCCCAAGAACAAGACTACGCTACACTCAAAGCGCCCTAAACCAACAACCTCTTTTGGGATTTCAGCAGCAACTACCTATGCCCTGCACGCATCAACTGCCACTGGAGCTGTCTGAATTCCTATCCCCCACACTCTCTCTACACCTGGAAACAAAGCATGGATTCATCGAGATTTGGCTTGATTTATTCCACTAGTACAATTAAATTACTTCAGCAGCACCACCCAGGATATTTTTAGGACAAACACTTCATCAGTCCCAACCCATCCACACTCCACAGACTCCTAATCGACTTTTGAGCAAAACTATTGCAGCCCTAGTCGTTGATTTCACCAATGAAATGACGAATAGACTCCACACTAGAGAACACCACACCACATCACCGATTACGCTTCCATACCGGCATCTCCACACTCCACAGGCTCCCGATCGGCTTTTGAGCAAAGACTATTGCAGCTCTAGTCGTTGATTTTGTACTTGACTTGCCCTATATCCATATGAATGAAGAATTCATAATCACAAATCACAAAAGCCACATATCAATATAAATATAAATTGATTGGATAATCAAGCATCCAAATCTTGAACCCATAAAATTAATCAATAATATTAAACCTAATCTAATGAATCCTCAAATCAACATACTTTTAGTAAGAGAATACATTCATAAACTTGTAAAAAAACAGAAGCAATGTACCCCAAAATCCAAATGAACTTCCAAATGCTAAAGTTTCTGATTCTCAAAGTTAAATTTCAAAAGGGTTATTAAACAAGATCAACCATAGAGCTGGATAAGAAAGGATCAGGTCAACCAAAATCCATTGTTGCAAGTTTATGTACTGAACTCAATGTGTATGTGTGTGTGTATAGGTAGATACATGAAATCATGGAAATAGCAGTTTATTCTCAAAGCAGTGAAGGAATTATCTTTCTAGAGCATGTTCCAAACCCAACAATATAACCATCACCCTGCAAATGAACATATAAAAATCAACTTCATATATAGTTTATCAAACATATACAAGGAGGAGGAAGAAAGACCTTGCAAGAACCGGTAATACAGAGTTTAAAATCATAATTTCGGTACGATTGGTGGCCGTTGGATTAGCAAGATCATGTCCCAATTCACCCCCTTAAAGAAATCGTGGCCCTTGATTTCCTCCAATGATATTCTCTGCTTCGGATCCTTCTCCAACAGCTTCGCAATCAAGTTCCTCAACGGCGTTCGCTCTCCGACGAGCTCCGGCGATTTCATCAGAATCCGGTGGAATGTCTCTTTCCTGTTGGACCCCTTAAATGGTGTCGTTCCATAGAACATCTCGTACAAGACGACACCCAAGCACCACCAATCCACCGCGAAATCGTGTCCATGGCCGAGGATTATCTCCGGTGCAATGTACTCCTCCGTTCCGACGAATGAATTCGACTTTGCAACCGAGTTTGACTCGGTCTCGGCTGGATGGACCGAGTCCTTCGGCGAGAGTCTCAATTGGATGCAACAGCTGGAGATGGAAACCGATTTTCGTTTCTTTTTCGTGTTGGAGTTTTTCACCAGCAAAACGATTGGACAAGTACCGAGAGTTCTCGCTGGAAGTTTCTTGGAGAGATTGAAATCGACGCTCGGTCGCTCACTGCCTCTTCTCTCCTCTGCTCTCTCTTCTCTGCGCTCTCTTCCATGGGTAAATGACAAAATGAACATAAGAAACCAAGATAGAATGGAGGGAAAAAACGTCAAAACATAATTTTTTTTTTAATTTAGAAAATGCTGAGCGCATTTTGCCAAAAAAAAAATAAGCAAAGGGGTCTTTACTGAATTTTTGGCTTAATTTTTCACTTAATTTTTCAGCTAACTTAATTAATTAAGTAATTTTAATTGTATTTATCAAACACACTTAATTAATTAAATACTTAATTTATTCAATTTTAAGTACTTATTATTTTTTTTTTTTATGAAATATGCCCTAAGCCTTAATCATCTTTCGTATTTTTATTTTTATTTTTTTTTAGCTAAGAGACACTAATAGAAAAGTACAAAACAAGATTAACAACTTATTGATATTTAACTGGAGAGGTAAAAAAATTTAAAAAATTTCTTTCATAACTTTACTCTTCATATAAAAAAGAGGGAAAAATTTTGTAGGGTCCCATTTATTCAAAAAATAACTTTCTAAAGATCATCATTTTTTTACTCATCCCAAAAGTACCATCATATATATTCTCCCTAAAATACCCTTCAATAGTTACAAAATTTGCATAAATGCCATTTTGGCCATTTTTTTTTTTCAAAATTTCTAAAATTAATATATATATATATATATATATATATATATATTTAGAATTTCACTTGTTTTCAATTTTTTCTCAAATTTTATTTTTTAATAAAAATTTCAATTAATTTTATTTTTCTTTAAAAAATAATTTTTTTAATAAAATATCATAAATACCTGATTATGTTTCACTTAATTTTATTTTAATTTTAGTTTATTATTTTAAATATTCTATGAACATTTTAAAATATAAAAAAAAAATTAAATATTAAATTCTATTTAAATTAAAAATTCTTTTAAAATAATTTTAAAAAATAATTAAGTGGATATCTACTTAGATATCCATTAGGTGGATATTCACTTAATTATATTTAGTAGATATTCACTTACATTATTTTTCACTTATTTTAATTTCAATTTTAGTTTATTTTTTTAAATATTCTATGAACATTTAAAATATAAAAAAAATTAAATATCAAATTCTATTTAAATTAAAAATTCCTTTAAAATAATTTTAAAATTCAGCTAAGTGAATATCTACTTAGATATCCATTAAGTGGATATCTACTAAATATAATTAAGTGGATATCTACATAATGGAAGCAATCGAAAAATCGAACCATCAATAAACAAGCTTTTACATTGTATATAATCAAGTGGATATTCACTTACTAAAATATAATCAAGTGGATATCCAAATAAAAAACCGAACCATCAATACATTTTTTTATGAAATTTGGAGAACTCGAATACAAATGATCACAAATAAAAAAAAACCAAAAAAAAAAAAAAAACAGAGTAACACAACATAGAGCAGCATAAAGCAAAACCTAAAACAAAAAAAATGAAGACAACAGTGGTGGTGAAAAAGAGTGGTGGTGAGATCTGAGTAGATCGACTTAGATTTGGAAAGATTTGAATAGATCTAAGCAACGAAACGACAAACGACAAGAACGGCGAGCAGCGACGGCGCAGCAATGACAAACGACGAATGACAGTGTGGCGGCAACGACCACGAGCAGCAAACGGAGGTGACGAACAATGGCGACAATGAACGACGAGCATCAACGGCGACGAACATCAACAACAGCGATGAACGACAACGACGAATAACAACGACGGCAACGGGCAGCAGTAGCGATGACAATAACGGCGGCGGTGGCAACACGAATGGCAATGGCACAAATTCATTTGAGAGAGAAATGAGTGAGAGAGAGGGGGCAGCTGAGAGAGAGAGTGAGGAAGGATGAGAAGGGGTCAAAGAAATTTAGGGTTAGGTTTAAATGATGGGCATGAGTTTTTTTGTCATACAAATTTTTTAGTAGGATTTTGTGCCAAAAACTTTTTAAAACAGGGCCTAAAAAGTTGTTCTTAATTATATAAGACCTAAAAAGTTGTCTCTTTTTATTTTAGGAGCTTTGGAGGAATCTCTCTAAAAAAAAATTGCTTGCGTGAGAGATAAATTAAATATTTTCAATGGCTACTATTTAAAAAAAAATATCACCTCTTATTAAAAAAAAATTATTATCAAAATTGTCCCTGAAATTATAACACTATTATTTCCATTTCATTCTCAAAACGTTTCTCTATATTTTCTTTCTCCCTTGCCATAGCTATTGCCTTTGCCTCCACAATTGTCACCGCGTCGTCATTATCACCATCATCACCAAAGAAATATAAAGCCACAACATCCTCTTCCTCTATCACTACTATTACCATTACCATTGAAAAGTCGTCTCCGCTACCATCACAGCCACTGTGAATGCCCACTCTACTGCCACCAGGAATGTCATTGCGAATACAACCAGATCTAGGCTATATCTAACCAATCTCATATTCTCGATTCCTTATTTTCTACTTTCTCCGTCTTATTCCTTTCTGCCAAAGCTAAATCCGCCATTGCCACCAAATATGGTATTTCCTCATCCATCTTCTTCTTCTCCCATTCTCTTTCTCTCCCTATTACCATAGCCCCTTCACACCATGACAAAAAGTTGAATCTATAGAAAATGGCCAAATCTGGCCAGATTTGACTTAATTATTTGGGTTCTACTAATTTAGAATACGATTTTTAGAAAATCAGTAGGCACCAGTCAAAAAGAATTTTTTGGGTAGATATTGTTTGAGATAGGACATTTGTGCCACTATTCAAAGATCGTTACTCTTAAAAAGATATATTGATGTCACCCTTTGAGAAGCCTTCTTCACGCCACGAGGACTACTAGCTATGAGGTTGAAACATCGAAAGAGGTATAAAGTTCAAATTTTATTTAATCTTTATATTTTATTGTTGTTTTGTATTATCACAGATTGATTCAAACTTAGAAAATTATTTGTGAAATTAAATTTATTAAAAAAATTGAATTCCATTGTGTTCACATCCCTTCATCCGGGAGAACGAGATTATCTTCTTGTGGTGTGGGAACTTCCCCTAGGCTTATGTAACTTTCTAGGGGTTCTTCTCTCCGTGTGCATTGGTTTCTATTGGCCCAGTGAATTACCCAAGAGGGGGGGTGAATTGGATAGATAAAAAATTATCACAAAAAATACTTCTAAAATTCAAATAATTAATTAATTAATTTTAATCCTAAATTAATTATTATCTTTATATCACAGTGGAAATATAATATCAACTAAGTGCATACCAAATAATAAAAAATAAATAATGAAAAATAGCAGCACACCAAAAAATTTATACTGGTTCACCAAGTTACTCTTGACTAATTTAGTCCCCCGAGCTTCTCGGAGAGTCGCACCCACTAAACTCAAGATTCCTTTAAAGGTATGAACCAAACTCTCACAAAGATTATTTTCACAGGCTCAGAATCAACCTTTACAAATTCCTTTTCATAGGTTTAGGAATAACCTCTACTTTTTACAAGCTCGAGAATAACTTAATTATTTTTATACCTTAGGCTAAAGAATCAAAACCTCACAAACACTTCAAATATCCTTTTACCCGATAAGGATTGAACCGTTATAAAATTGCTCACAAATCAATTCAATTTAGGAAGAATTATTATCTCAATCTCTTTACAGGAAGAGACTGAAACCAACTCTGCTTTGATTAAATACTCCCAATAGTATTTAATCCGTCAGATAACTCACTAATTACAAATTGATAAATGATTTTTCTCACTCAAAACTTCTATCATCTCAGATAAATTAGAACTCAATTAATATTCCAAAACTAGTGATAGAAAAATGAAATATTCAAAATCTGATTTTAAACAAAAATTGGGTAGCACGTAATCAGATTTCTTCATGAAATTATTTCAAAAATATTTTTCAATAAAAAAAATCAGAAAACAATTTCAAAGATCAAATTCCAAATATAATCAAGTAATACTAAATAGAAAATAATTTAGAAAGATCTCACCCGGATTCCACCAAAAAAATAATGATAGCAATCTCACTTCAGATCGGTAGTAGCAACAATCCAAAACAAATATTTCTCAAGAATAACTCTTAGAAAAGATCTCACAATTCTCTCAGTATGATCACTCTTAGAAAGCTCACTATAATTCTATTGATGTATCTCTAATAATAAAAAACGCAGATCTATATAAAAGGGAATAAAATAAACTCTCCTACGGCTAGTTCTCACTTATTATAACATTTAATTGCTCTTATAGACCCCCTTATGTCTTAAAACTTCATCTTAGTTCAAATCACTTAATTATAGCTTTTAAACTTCTCAATTAAATCCCCTAAATATTTCTCAATCACAATTAAATATGATAGAAAGAATTACATATACCAAATTAAAAATATTCAAACTTAATGAATCATATCTATAGGGATATCATAATATATGTTACATATCTCAAATATTATCAAATCCCTAAAATATCTCTCAGATCTTAACTGTAAAACGGCTAGTAACGGTTACTTTTAGAATAAAATCCAGATATCCACAAAATCCTGAAACAATGCCATAAGTCGACTTACCAAGGATCACCGGTCGACCGCTCGATTCAGGATGTAGCCAAGCCAAAAATCCATCGCCTATTAGTCGATTTAGAGATTCAGAGAGTTACATTTCTGGTCACAGGTCGACCGCCCTGTCGACTTATCGATTTAGAGAATTTACCATTTAAGTTCAGGTTGACCTACTAGTCGATTGAGAGATTCATAGACTTTATATTCAATGCATCGGTCGACTTATCGACACTTACCAATGCTAGAATCTTTTCTAAATTCGTTTTGAATTCATTCTCATCTAGGTTTTCGTCCCTTTAACTGATTTCTTTTCTCAGTTAGCTCCACTAAATACTTAAGTTCAATTTTAGTCAATTAACTTTATTTATTTTTCAATTACACATAGAAACAAATAATTTAACTAATTAGGATCTTATAAAAAACACACATATTTATAAAAATCATCTTGTACCATGTGTGATCTTAATTAGAATATTAAGAGTTAGAATTTAACCTGCGTTGTTTTTCCTAGGTTCTTCAAATTCTTTAACCTCTTAATCATTCATCATCTTTGTCATCATCTTTTAGCATCCATTCATTACTTGTCATCATATTTTCATCATTGGAACTAATAAACTGAAACACTTAATTAAACTTTTAGTTTCACCAAAAACATCAACATTTAATTGTCCATCAAAATCTTAGGATCGACAATTTCTTCGGCTCACCGAAAAGTGTCCAGTTACATGTGAAAGAATCCTGAGTTTCGAGCCATTCTAAGGGATAACAAGATCAACACGATTCGACATTGTTGGCCTATAGAATGTTGACGAGTTGAATCAACTGTTAGTTAAGTTCCACCAATTGATTCTCGATTTGCTCCAGCCTGACTTCTCCGGTGATTGGAGTGAATTATGACGATGAGGGATTCATAGGAGATTACTCAATAAAAGAGTGTTCTAAATACCGTATTTGGTGGTGGTGGTGAATTTACTCGTAAATGGTGCTACAAGAACGAGTGAGCATATATGGAGGCCTTCTACAGATTTCGAGAGCACGAGACTTTTTGTTCAAAGAATTCACACACGCGACATCAATTGACGATGCCACGATCTAGAGGAATCAGTAACTGAAGATAAAAGGCCTTCTGTACGTAAGCTCACCATCTGTTGGCATGCATAAATCCTTACATTAAATGATTTTTTTACCCGTTCAAGGACCTCAGGTGTAAAAGTAAGTGTTTGGCTAATCACAAAGGTTCTCAAGAAAAATGATGAAATAAAAGCTTAGCATTTCAATTTGTATCCTCTCTATTTAGAAGCTTACATGATGAATGGCGAGAAGAGTGAGATTTCGAAAGTACATTGCCGCTAATGAGATCTTACTACATGGAGATTAACTGACGCTGCCGTTGGAGATACTGTCACGCTCCCTGCATGTTGGGGCAAAGCCCACATGAGGGAGGTGAAATACATAAACCACTTCGATCAGGTACAAGTAGACACTAGGTTTTGGAATTACCTAGTAGCAATGATGGGTGACCTACCATGATCATCAACTATCAGGGTGACTTGTGGACGATAAAATTCCACTCACATTAATAATAATAAAAAGAATTGAATTGGACGGGAAAGAAAAAAAAAACATTATGGAATCCAAATATTTAAACACAAATCGACATATATATATAGGGGCAATTGGTGGGAGGTCTCATATTTCATATTTAATTGGTGAAAAATCTCAAAGGTTGAAGAAAGTTTAGTTTTAATCCCGTCTATTTTAAAGAGGTGAAGGTCTTGCACACGCGTCTACACACACGTGGTTACATATAACAACTGTATGTAAAATTACTATATTTTATAACATGTATTATTTTTATTTTTTTTACCAACATGTAACAATTTTATATATAAAATTTTGTTAGATGTAACAAAAATAACACAAAATACATATAATTAGTTATATGTAACTAAATGTACACAAATACATGTAATTAAATACTAAACTAATTTCTGTGCTCAATATTTGTTAAAAGTCACAAAATATTACATAAATATATATAATTGTAACATATAACTAATATTATATAAGTACATATAACAAAAAGTACACAGATATACATAAAAAAATAACAATTATGAAATTATAACTAATATTCGTTACATGTAACTAATATTCACTATAAAACCCCTGCAATATCTCTACAATTTCTGCAATGCGGGACCAAAACTTAAGTGAAATCTAATTTAAATGATTAAATCAAATCCTAATACTAAGAAATGACTAATCACAGATTGTACCATAAAAATAGGACTAATTGTCAATTTTTCCATATATATATATATATAAAATATAAATTTACAATTTTTACATGTTCATTTCAAAGTAAATCTTGTAGTCAAACCTTCAGTCCTCACTGAATTTATTTGCTATAAAATCAACAGGCAATGAGCCTAAAGGAGGAGGAGCTGATGATTCCATCACTTCAAATGGGTCATTAACATAATCATCATCATCATCATTAAACACTTCATTATTTGAATCCTCTTCTGCAATCTCTGCTGATACGCCAGAAACATTCTCATTTGGCAAGATTAACGCCGGATAGGAGTGAACGGTTGCCTGAGAAACGCTCTCAAATTCTTCAACCTTCTTCAAAAGGGCATCCGGCCCAAGCCCAATCTCATCCAGCAACAATGCCTTGCTTGATTCTATTGCTCGCCTCCACAGGGACATCATTTTAGGGCTTGAAATCCCCGTTTTAGTGCCTGATTCATGATAATTATATAATAAGAAACAAAGGTCACATTTCTTCAGGGAGTAGTGTTTTTTTTGTTTCTGTTTTTTTTTTATTTTTTCCTTTTTCGTATTTTCGAAAAACAAAAGTGGTATTTACTTTTGGCACCGTTTGTTAAAACGCTTTTTTAAAGTACTTTTTAAAATCAGAAAGGTTGACCTTTTTTAAAAAAAAGTACTTTTAAAACAAAATATAATATCATATATTTATCTCTATAATGATCTCTTAATCACAAAAAAATTCATACATGATTGAAAAAAAAATGGGTGAAGAGGTCCTAGTATCAATCTCGATCTTTTATGATATAAAAATCAAAGAAACAAACAACAATTATTTAAAAAAATAAAATAAAATAAATCATGTTTCTACTTTTGTACAAATCAAATGCTACTTTTGAAATTAAAAGTAAAAAAAGTACTTAAACAAAACCTTATCAAACCATGCCTTAGTTTTCTTATTCCCAGATTTCTCGTTTTTATTTCCAAAAACACTCCCAACAAAACAGAAACGTTAGAACCATTTTATTTTGTTCCCATAAATCTGTTCTAGAAATCTGGAAAGAAACAGATTTTAGTTTCTTCCCATATTTTTGTTTCTAATCTTTAGAAACAGAAGCAAAAATCAGGGAACAGAAACGCTAGACAAAGTTCCTGTTTTTTCTTTCAATTTCCGAAAACAAATTGGAATGGGAGGAAAAAATGGAGGAACAAAAGTATAGTTTATGTTCTGTTCCCAGAAACGTACCTTTAGTTTTGGTACTATTTGAACCATCAATCTCGACATTTAACGATGAAGGAGCTAATTTGTAGGTGGATTTCCAATCTTTACCCCTCCACATCAATATCTGTTCTTCGTCGAAAGATAACAGCACACAAGGGACCAATTCCTGTTAATGGAAAAACAAAAAAGTGAGTAAAGAAATACTTTGTAAATTGTAATAGAAAAAGCGAAATAATTAACACGGTATTACTTGGAGATACTCTTGCTAAAGCACCAATCATACATAAAAAAACCGACAAGAAATGTACTTGTTCTATAAAATGTGATGCACAACTATGTAGGTGTCGTTTGTTTAGTGTTTTCATTCCCAACTTTCTGTTTTTGTTCCTAGAGAGCTTTGAATAAAAGCAGAAATTTGGGAGCAATTCTGTTCTGTTACTAGAAGTTTGTTCTAAAATTCTGGTAGCAGAACATAAATAGATTTTTCCCCATATTTCTGTTTCTCTTCCGAGTTTTCAAAGAACAGAAACCGAAATATGAGAACAAAAGCACTTCAAAATTCTTCGAATGGAAAGACTACAGATTTCTACATGCATGTGAGATATTAGAAGAAAATTAGCAAAATAAGAAGCAAATCAGTAAAAAAATATGCATTGCAAATAGGTTAATCAAATGCCTAGCTATGCTTTTTGAGGCCTAATTTTGTTTAAAAATACCAAGACCATCTTATTCATATATATTTTCAATGCTGGATGGCCTAGTACTGAATCATGATTAAGATAATCACAATCATATATATATATATGTGTGTGTGTGTGTATTTATATATATAATATAGATATAGAGAGAGAGAGAGGGAGAAACCATAAGCTTAGCCCCGAGCCGTTTGTAATCACTTGGATGCAACCCCGTGCAATCAATCTTCACCAGTGGACATCCTTCAAAAGCAATCCTTACATCTTTCACTAAGCTAAGATAAACTCCATTTTTCGCTGCAGGAAAGATTAAAAAGATTCAAATAAAATAAATAGAATTTAAGGTCAGCTGGTGCATACACCTATATATATATATACACACATATATATACACATATACATACATGGATATATATACACACACATATATATATTAAAATGAATCCTCAAATAAAATATAAATTAAAAGACAAAATTGTTAGTTATATGATGATATCTGCTACAAATTCAACAATTTCGCGCCATAAAAAAAAAAAAAAACTACACGAAAAAAGTTTAAATATATAGACAAGGACATGAATATTAGTTATATCATATCCACTTAACGCATAAAAAGCTAAGCAGTTTAAATCATGTCAAAGAAAAAGCGATCTAATATTGGAAAAAAAATCACCATGGCATGATCCAGTTAGTTCAATATGCATTAAAATTAGGGATAATTTATCACTAATCCCAATTAGAAAATCTGATTCACAATTTATCCTCTTTTAATTTTAAGTTTAGTGTTAATCCCTTAATTATGCTTTATCTTGTGTTTTAGTCCATGATCAATGCTTCCAATTAAGATTTGTATCGTTGGTCACCGGCACCATCGGTCACTACGCGCCGTCAGAACTTATGCCTCTGGTGGCCAAAGTTCGGCCACCGGCCGCCAAAATTCTTTTTAGTTACATGTAATTGTTTTTTTAATTACGTGGAACTATTTTTTTATGTACTTTTTAGTTATATTTTTAAGTGTATTTTTAGTTACATTTTAGTATATTTTTAGTTATATTTTGGGTATTTTTTAGTTACATTTACATAATTTTTTTGGTGACTAGTAACCGTAAAATTAGTTGAATATAACTAAAAAGTATACTAAAAATTTAGTTGAATGTAATTAAAAAAAATTCTAGCGACCAGAGTTTCAACGATTAATGGCCAGCGGTGGTCGAAATCCGGATTCTAAAGTGTGGTGGTTGGAATCCGACGTCCAGAGTGTGGTGGCCAGCAACTGATCGCGACACAATCCTAATTAGAACATTAGTGTTTCCATAAACTCTAATAGATGAGACTAAAACGAAAGTACATATTCAGGTTGTGAGTTTTTACTAGTATGGTGCCATTTTTAGGACTTACCACCAACTATCCCCAAAATTAATAGTGTTTCATTCCAAAAAACTTGGAGCCTCATAATTGGAATTTCGAAATTGACCCCTAGGCCCTATACTTAAAAAAATAAAATTACAAGCATTTATTTCTAGTTCCATGCTATAGGCCGGCTCTAGGGCTAGGCCACCAAGGCGGTCGCCTAGGGCCGCCAAACTTCGGGGGACACTCAAATTGACCCCTATATTTTTTTAAAAATTATTTATTTCTATTAATATAATAATATATATAAAAAATCTCAATCGTAATTCAATCACAACTTCAATTATTTTTCAATTTCAATTTCAATTATTTTTCTAAGTGGCCCCAATTTTCAAAATGCACCCGCCAATTTCTCAGGACAGACCCTCCATGCTACTAAACACTACCTAAACACCCATCCAACTGTCTTTTAGTTCAAAAAATAACTCAGCAAATGCATTAAACAATCAAACAAATCAAAATACTAAAAACAAGTAATAACATCTATGAAGAAACGGTAGGAATGAAACTGTTTACCTAATTTACAAATAGGGAGAAGATTTTGCCCTTTCGATCTTAACTCGTTGGCTTCAGCCTTTGTCAACCCTTCAGGAGCTTCTTGTATAAGCTTTGGGTAGACGGGGGTAGCTGGTTTCCACAGCATTACAGGGTACTGTGGACGAGCACGGTGATCATAGTTTCTTCCACGAAAAATGTAAACTACACCACCAACTCGATGAATGATCTTCCCAAGAGTTTTTTCCTAAATATTTTCGGATTAATAAATAAGTAATCGGTTATAATTAATCATAATTCGAAAATAATTACAGCATTTTAAACAAATTTTGAGTTTTCATGGAGAGTAAGTACCTCAAGACATCGACAAACGTTGTCCATGTTGACTGTAGGAACGCCTAAGCATCGGACTTTACAAACGGGTTGTCGCCTCCAATGCATATGTATCAACTCTAACATATTATGTGTCAATCCGTCCCTACCTATAAATTGATCAATTCAAGGAAAAATTCATTTGGTCAATAAAACAAACATCTTGCATGCATTTTATACTCCAAAAAATAGTATGCGTTTTGCTTAAATAATGGCTCACCAAGATTGACCTGTCGATTGCTGGACACGCAAGGCTTAAGAAGCTCTCTAATCTCTGACCTCGTTAATGGTTTCCCGAGAACTTCTTTCCTGGATTTCACCTCTGTGCGGTATTTACCCAGGTGGTACGGACCCGGCATTTCCAAATGCTTGACCCCATTAGTTCCTGGAGGAATCGGCAAGGGAGAATCGAAAAGCGGGATGTTTTTCTTCGCTTTTTTCATGGGAGCTTTTCCGGTCCAAGGCCTCGGCATGGTCGGCGGCGCGAAGGGTAAGAACGCCGGTTCACGAATCGCCAACGGCTTGGCCTTGGGCGTCTCGGAGTAACTGAATTGGAACTCGAAAGGGGCTCCGGGGAGTCGATAGGAAACGCCGGACTCACCGACGACGACGGAGCGTTCACCGTCGGATTGGATGACTTGGCCATCTTTGACTGGCTTGTAGTACTTGGACTTCTGGTGAAATGTTTTGAACGCGGGGTTGGACTCGGGGGATTGCGGAGCGGACGGGGATTTATGGGGTTGCGGAGGGGTTTTTTGTGATTTTCGGGATTTTAGCGGCGGTGGGTATTTGGGGATTGGGATGGGTGGTGGGGGAGTGTGGGAGGTAGTGGCGGAGGGATCCTTTGGAGGTGAGGTTTTAGGGAGAGATGAGAAGAGGTTTACACCTGGAAGTGTGGCCACAATTCTCATTTGACAAGAATTTTGTACGTAAATTTGAAGCGTCTGTGTGTGTGTCTGAGAGAGAGAGAGAGAGAGCTAGCGCTCTGGTTTCAGAGGGCAAAGACTGAGGAAGAGGAAGATGAAGATAACAACCACATCTTCTGGCCAGAGGCAATGTATGCAAAACGACGTCGCAAGAGTGATGAAGATTACGGATATGAAAAAAAAGTCGAACCGACCGATAAGAAACCGAACCGAATAGTCCGATTTTGAAATTGACTAAATGTTTTGATTGCTGTTTTAATTTTGAGATTGGCAACCGAAGTAGTTTTAATTTTGGAATAATAACTGCGAAATTGAATCACAAAATTGAATCGCAAAACCGATGTTTTAGATAAATTTTTAAGAAATATTCTAACTTTTTTATTTACAAAATATATATATATATATATATATGTGTGTGTGTGTGTGTGTGTGTGTGTGTTTATTTATTATAATAATTATCATTGTATTTTAATTATGGTTGAAAACGTTTATTGTAACAATTAATAATTTAGTGATTGATTTTGTTTTTTGAAATTTATATTTTAGTGATATTTTAGTTTATATATAGAAAACAACGGTTGATAATTTTGGTTTTAATTTTAGTTTTTTATAAAATTGAAAAAGTTTAAATGATTTCATGATTTTGATTTTGTATGAATTTAAATAGTTCGTTTTTAAAATCAATTAAAATAATCATCGATTTTGGTTGCGGCTTTTGTTAGGGAATCAAGGTTGAAACAGTATCACGTAGCTAAGAATTGAGATTGAGAAAAATGTAGGAATTGACACAAAATATTTACGTGATAAAACCCTCAATTAATTTGAGAGAAACATCCACGGGCAAGAAAGAAGGATTTTACTATTGGCAAGGATTTTACAACTCCTCTCTATAAACAAGGAGAGAACAAAGACCACTCTCTCTTGAGATAGGATGATAAAAATCTCTCTATACAAAATAGGAGAAATTAATAAATGACTACAAGGGAGAAAATTATTCAAAAGAAAACTGATTATTTTTCTCTAAACTTGGGATGATTTTCCTCTGCTGCATCTCCCCCTATTTATAGGAGGGAGAGTAGCTCCTGCCTTTGACAATGCATCAAAAGGGATGCAATTTTTCAGCACCGAAAGATTTGGTGCCTAATTTTTCTTCTTCATCTCATTTGTCTTCCTCATCTTTTTGACAAAAGGTAAGGTAAAGTCAAAATGGTTTTACCTAACCTATATATTCCTTTGACAATCTCCCACTTAAAGCCATTTTGGTTATCCTTTGATCCTTTCTGATCTTGTCAGTCTATGCCGTTCACGTTTCTAATAGGCCATAGGAAGATCTGCACCACACGAACTTGTCAACATTGGTTTGCTTTGTCAAAACATCTGCCAAGTTGTATTTGGTGTGAATCTTCTGCATATCCACACTTCCTTCTTTTACTACTTCTCGAACAAAATGATATTGAACGCCTATGTACTTTGTCCTGGAATGAAAGACTGGATTCCTTGTGATATGCAAGGCACTCTGACTGTCACAAAACAAGATAATTTTCTCCTGCCTGTGCTCGAGTTCTTCCATTAACCTTTGTACTCATATTGCTTCTTCGCAAGCTTGTGTAGCTGCTATGTTTTCAGCTTCTATTGTAGATAGAGCTACAACAGTTTGTAACTTGGATATTCAGCTCACTGCTCCTCCTGCAAGTGTGAACACATAGCCTGTAGTGGATTTTCTTTTATCAAGATCACCCGCAAAATCTGCATCGACATAGCCTCTGACAACGAATTTTGATCCTCCATAACATAATGCAGCATCAGAGGTTCCTTTGATGTATCTTAGGATCCTCTTAACAACATTCTAATGCTCTCTACTAGGATTCGCCATATATCTACTGACTATGCCAACTGCTTGAACAATATCTGGTCTAGTACATATTATAGCGAACATAAGGCTTCCCACCGCTAATGCATACGGTACTCGAGACATTTCCATCCTCTCCGCTTCACTGCTAGGACACATACTTGAGGATAATTTGTAATTGGCAGGAAGGGGTAGAAATTGGCTTACAATCTTGCATGTTGAAGCGACGCAAGATTTTCTTGAAGTAGTTCTTTTAAGAAAGCCAAATCTTCATGTCCTTTCTGTCTCGGTGAATTTGCATCCCTAAAATCTTGTTTGTTGGTCCCAAATCCTTTATATCGAACTCTCTAGCTAGTTGTGCCTTCAATTTTTGGACACGATCTTTGTTGGGGCCTACGACCAACATGTCGTCCACATACAACAGCAGAATGATGAAATCATCTTCTCCAAACCTCTTGTAATACGTACAATGATCTAAACTCAGTCTGTTGTAGCCGAGGCTAATTATGAAAGAATCAAATCTCTTGTACCAACATCTTGGCGCCTGTTTTAGACCGCACAGAGATTTGGTTAACTTGCAAACCAAGCTTTCTTTTCCTTTTTCTACAAATCCTTCTGGTTGGAGCATATAAATCTCTTCTTCAAGTTCTCCATTAAGAAAAGTCGTCTTTACATCTAGTTGTTCTAGATGCAAATTGAACACAACACACATAGCCAGGACTACTCTAATAGTTGTAAGTCTAACACCTGGAGAAAACATCTAATTGAAATCAATCCCTTCTTTCTGAACAAATCATTTCACCACTAGTCTTGCACGATACCGCTCCACTTGATCATTGCCATCTCGTTTGATCTTATAGATCCACTTGTTACCAATGGTTTTCCGACCTTGTGTAAGTGGAACAAGATTCCATGTCTTGTTTCTATGTAAGGCTTTCAGTTCTTCTTGTATTGTTGTCATCCACAGAGAAACATCAGGGCTACTTATAGCCTCATGGAAAGAAGATGGCTCTCCATCTTCCGTTATAAGACAGTATGCAACATTGATTGCTGATAGGTAGAAAATACCTATCTACTTCTAAGCCGGATTTGATAGTTTTTGAGTGAATTAGTAATACTTAATTGGGTTTTTATAATTTTTTATGTAATTCAGGTATAGGGACGCAAACAAACGACAAACGAGCGAAAACGATAAAAAAAACATTGAAAAAATAAGATTTCAAGATCACAAGATCCACTGCCGCGACGAGAAAGCCACCCCGTGGCGGTGAGAATGCAGAGAAGTGCTGAAAATACACAAGTCCCACCACCTAGGCGGTATGGACATTGCCTAGGCGGTGAAAGTGCAGAAATTTGGGAACTGTTTCACCGCCGTGGCCGTGATCCCACCGCCGCGGCGGTGAAAGATCAGAGAGTTTGGAAAATTGGCCGACATACCCACCGCCAAGGCCGTGATTCCACCGTTGCGGCGGTCACTCTGCAACAGTAAAATATATATTTTTAGATATTTTGAAGCCTTGCACCTATAAATACCCAGTCTCCCACTTCCATTATAAATGTTGGAAGGCTAGAACGTCCCTAACCCTTAGGAGGTAGTCCTTGGCCATTTCTAAAGAGCTCAAAGAGGAGATTCATCGTCCAGAGAAGAGGAAACACTAGCGGATTGATCTTCGGCGAAAGTGGAGACCACTCCACTTTAAGATTTGATCTTTCTCTCTTTGTAATTTAATGTTTTATTGTAAATAATAATGAATCCCTCATGGTTTAATGTTCTAATGGTCAAGATCATGTTAGATGAGATAAATATTAGTTAGGGATCGATGTAGTTGTGTAAATACTAGTTTGATGAAATATATATTTTTTTAACGGTTGTTTATTTTTAAATCCGATTGTGTTTATAATTTTATTACGATCTTAATATGCTTGTTAAGGTATTAGGGTTGGATTTGAGAATACGATGTTTGACACTTGAAAGAGGTAACCCTGGATTCGGATCAGGGTAAACACATCGTTACGATCTAATGACCCAGGAGGGCCTTAGTTAGTGTCCAATCGATGACGTTGGGGCAAGACTCACGCGACCTAGAGTCGTTAATACATCGAGGGGGACTTCGGCGTTGACACGAAATTGCGTATTCTCCTATCTTACACTCGAAAAAGGTGACAAATGAGTTTACGAATCGAGATTGTCGGATACCATAAGCACCGTTATTATTAACTAAACGAAATCAAACATGTATTAAGTGAACGAAATCAATCCCTGGGTAATCAACTTAGTTATGATTAACCCACTAATTGTAGTTTAGCTTAGTTTTAATTAGTTTAATTTAAACATTTCTTGAACCGTCTGGATAATATAAGACTATGCAAATTGCGGTATTCAATTATTCAACTCGTCCCTATGGGAACGATATCCGATCTTAAAGATCCACTATATTAAAACTAGACATTGTGCACTTGTGAGTAGTCAATACGCGAGTGTAAAAATCCTCGTCGTATATGCCATAACATAATCTGAGTGCCATGACGGTTTTCTTGCTTGACACATTGATCGCTGGACTTTTGTATCATTGGCCTTGTTTGGTTCCGGTTCATCGTGCTCCAGTACTACTTCAGAATAATCTTCTAGTTCAAATTCTTCTTCTATCTGAACTGTCATAGTCTCATTTGTCGTGCTGTCAGTTCTTTCAGTTTGCAGTTCTCCTTCTGCAAATATCACATCTCTACTGATGATAACCTTGCAGGCAGTGGGATCCCATGGGCGATACCCCTTTACTCCATCAGCATATCCCAAGAATATCTATTTTCTAGATTTTGGATCCAGCTTTGTCCTTTCTTGGGAACCATACATTACGTATGTAGGATACCCAAATACGTGGAGTAATGAATAATCTACTGGCTTGCCAGTCCACATCTCCAATGGTGACTTCAAACCAATTGCAGTTGATGGTGACCGGTTGATCACATAACAGGCGATTTTGACTGCTTTTACCCAGAATGACTTGGTTAGACCTGCAGTTCTTAGCATAGGTCTCGTTATTTCAAGGAGAGTTCTATTCATTTGCTCAACCATACCATTTTGCTGAGGTGTACCCGCAACAGTAAACTGCCTTTGAATACTCTCTTGTTTGTAAAATATAAGAAAATCGCCATCAGTATATTCTTCTCCGTCGTCCGTCCTCAAACACTTGATTTTCCTTTCGGATTCAAGTTCCACCCGCACTTTAACGGCTTTGAATATTGAAAACACATATGATTTCCTCTTGATTGGATATGCCCATACCCTCCTGGAGTGATCATCAATGAATGATACGAAATAATTCGCTCCTCCTTGAGATGGGACTGGTAATTCCCACACATCTGAATAGATCAAGTCTAGAATGTGTTTGTTTCTTGCAGTAGATCTTCCAAACTTTAATCTATGCTGTTTGCTTGTAACACAGTGCTCACAAAACGGTAAAAATGCCGATTTGAGCCTAGTAAGAAGATTATGCTTCGAGAGAATCTTCAGACCACGTTCTGACATGTGACCTAGTTTTTGATGCCACAGTATTGTTGATTCTTCTTGGTTGGCTGATGGAATTGATGCATCAGCCATCTGCAATGTATCTCCCAAAAGTATGTATAGATTTATCGTGATCTTTTCTACCTTTATCACCACAAGCGCCCTTTTGATGATTTTTATCCCATTTTCTATATGGGTTTTGCAACCAAGATCATCCAATTGTCCAAGGGATAATAGATTTTTCTTTAAGTCCTTCACGTGTCGTACCCCTTGAATGGTACGAATTGTACCATCATCCATCTTTAGCTTTATGGAACCACTACCAACAATCTCTAATACATGATCATTACCCATGAACACAGATCCCTCAGAGATAGGTTCATAGGTGTGAAACCAGTCTCGTTGAGATGTCATATGCCAGGTTGCTCCTGAATCCATTATCCAAGTATCAGTGAGTTGGTTTCTGCTTTTAGAAACAGTTACTGTTTCACTGTATAGAATTTCTCCGTCATTGGAGGTACTTACAACACATCCCTGAGAATTTGATGTCTCAGGAGCTTTCTCCGCACTCTTCTTTTTATGCCAATAATCTTTTACGACATGCCCCTTTTTGCCACAGTTGTAGCATTTGACATTTTTCTTGCTCCTTGATTTTGATCTACCATGATTGTGACTCCCACTCAAGCCAAGGTCTACTGATCTCCCTTTCACCACCGATAATGCCTTTGCTTGTTGCGAGTTTTCCAATATGTCTTCCTTATTTTTGCGCCTACTTTTCTCTTCCAGAACAGTGGCTGCAACATTGTCGAAGACTAGATAGTCGGAAAAAATATTATTGGTGTAATTGATGATGAGTTAATCATAGGAATCAGGTAGACTTTGCAGTAGAATCTCCGCACGTTCAGCTTCCACTATTTTGTGGTCCAACGCTGTAAGTTGGGAAAATAGCGTATTGAGAATGTTGATGTGATCCGTCACCGATGCGGATTCACTCATTCGAAGAGTATAGAGTCTTCTCTTTAAGAAGATCTTGTTGTGAAGTGACTTGACCTCGTACAACCTCGTCAGCGCATCCCAAATTTCTTTTGTTGACTTCTTCTATGCAACGCTTGATAGCACTGAATCTGCCAGTGCTAGGTGCAAATTGGCAATAGCGTTGCCATCAATCTCTCTCCACTTGTCATCAATCATCTTCACTGGTTTGTCTACAATTACCGCTAGGCAATTATGCTTTTGCAAGATTGCCTTCATCTTCAATTTCCACATGGAGAAATTACTCCCGTTAAACTTCTCAATCTCAAATTTTGTTGCCATGGTGTTGACGACGATATGTTTCTCAACTGAACCAGCTCCCACTTTTCACTATGAACAATACTGTATATGTGAACAGTTCCGTATGAATAGTACCATATACGTAAATAGTGATGTATCAGTATCATTTACATAAATAGTGTCGTATCTGTACCGTATACGTAAATAGTGACGTATCAATACCGTATACGTGAACAGTGATATATACGTGAATATTACCGTTGAATTATACAGTACACTTGTGAATAGTCCCGTGAACAGTAACCCCCAACCTAATGCTTTGATACCACTGTTAGGGAATCAGGGTCGAAACAGTATCACGCAACTAAGGATTGAGATTGAGAAAAATGTAAGAATTGACACAAAATATTTACGTGGTAAAACCCTCAATTAATTTGAGAGAAACATCCACGGACAAGAAAGAAGGATTTCACTATTGACAAAGATTTTACAACTCCTCTCTATAAATAAGGAGAGAACAAAGACCACTCTCTCTTGAGATAGGAAGATACAAATCTCTCTATACAAAATAAGAGAAATTAAGAAATGACTACAAGGGAGAAAATCATTCAAAAGAAAACTGATTATTTTTCTCTAAACTTGGGATGATTTTCCTCTACTGCATCTCCCCCTATTTATAGGAGGGAGTGCAGCTCCGGCCTTTGACAATGCATCAAGAGGGATGCAATTTTTCAGCACCGAAAGATTTGGTGTCTAATTTTTCTACTTTATCTCATTTGTCTTCCTCACCTTTTTGACAAAAGGTAAGGTAAAGTCAAAATGATTTTACCTAACCTACATATTCCTTTGACAGCTTTGATCTGTTTAACGGTTTTGATTTTATATGAAATTGGATCGAAACCGAATCGTTCACAATTGACATTCCCAAAGAAAATAACCATATCATAACCGGATTCGGATTCAGGTTTAGGACCAGTTGAGTTATTAGATGAAAAGCAGCCGCATCACACCACATAGACTCGCAGCGAAAACCTAACGGACACCCGAACCTTCTCCTCCCATATAAAATCCTCTGTATCACTTTTCGTCATCCCTTATGTCCCCTCAAATTCTGCGATCTCTGCTCAGCCGCCGGCGAAAATGCAGATCTTCGTGAAAACCTTAACCGGCAAGACCATAACCCTAGAGGTTGAGTCCTCTGACACCATCGACAATGTGAAGTCCAAGATCCAAGACAAGGAAGGCATTCCTCCGGACCAGCAGCGCCTCATTTTCGCCGGGAAGCAGCTCGAGGACGGCCGTACCCTCGCCGACTACAACATCCAGAAGGAATCGACTCTCCACTTGGTGCTGCGACTCCGCGGCGGAGCGAAGAAGAGAAAGAAGAAGACCTACACCAAGCCGAAGAAAATTAAGCACAAGAAGAAGAAGGTCAAGCTCTCCATCCTCCAATTTTACAAGGTCGACGATTCCGGCAAGGTCCAGAGGCTGAGGAAGGAGTGTCCTAATGCTGAGTGCGGAGCCGGGACTTTCATGGCTAACCATTTCGATCGGCATTATTGTGGAAAATGTGGCTTGACCTATGTTTATCAGAAGGCCGGTGGTGATTAGATTAGTCTAGATTCTCAAATAATTATAATCTTTTGTTATCACTGCTTTTAGAATTTGGTAGTACAAATGGTGTTAAAAAATGCCGATGTTTAATTTGAGTTTTGATTGATGAATTCTGTGGCTTCTTTGCCTTTTTTTAATATGAGATTGCCATTTCATACACATATTTGTCAGATTCCTATAGATCCTCTGATTTTTCTCATTATGGATTCATTTGCTTCAGTTTCATCATGCGTGAATTGATTTATTTTCAATTGCTTGGGCATTTAATGTCGTTTCTATTGCTTGACTGATTGTTGATTTAAGAATTGTCTAACGGTAGGTTTGGTTGGAGGTAATGGAATCAAATTCTGATGGAAATGAATCAAAATTTAAATGGAAGTCCATTCAAAATTCAATTCCATTCCCTCGGAATTCGATTCCTTTACCTCCAACCAAACATGCAGTAAGTTCTTGCTAGATCTGACATTTATGTAGGTAGGAAAAGGGTTACTGTTTCTGCCTTCATTCTTGTTCTGTACTCGTGTCCTCCAATTCATGAATTTTGAATGCAGTTCCATGATTTGGCTAAGAAAGCTGATCTTAGGTGTTGATGTAGAAAGAGATGAGCTTGGACATATCACTTCATTGAACAATCATTAAGGTGACTTCTCTATCTTTTTTAAATTATCAACTCATTGCTCATGTGAAAAAGATGGATGTTATGTCTTGGACCACTGAGCTCTTCTTTTGTTATAGAGTTTGAAATTAAACAGAGGACAGAGGTCGTTGTTCTAGTCCAGCTGTAAATGTGTCCCAAGATTTTTCCTCTTTTAAATTCATTTATTATCATCTCATGAAAAGTGCAAGGGATTACAACTTAGGAGAGAGCACGGATCTTAGATCTCTCCATGAAATAATGCAGTTTCATGATGTGTTGCAAGGTTACCAGACCGTTTCCAAGCTTCTGATTTTGGACCATGTAGTTGGTTTTTAAGGCTTGCAATTCATTGGTCCTTTCAATACAATTAGATAGAAAGACCCACGGGGTAGGTAAAATCTTTGGTCGGACATACCCTGAAACTTTAGATCAAATCTCGAATGGTTGATTGATTGTCAGAGATGGCTTAGAACCAAGAGTTCATTATCTAATGGATCTTTCCGTTCTACTACTCTATCTGAGAGTTCAATACTTATTAAATATGTTCCTATCTAACGGAATTAAGTTGCGTTTGGAAAACACAAATAAATTTTGCCAAGTAGCCGGTAGAAGTTACTTCTTCATAAATGCAACCCAAAAGCACTTATGAATTGATTCTCACAAACATAATTGCACCCAAATAGACAATCAATCATAGAAAATTTGTGTTTCCAATTTTGATGATTGGTTGGAAATAGCCTCTCTTTGTGTACTGCAGGGGTAAGGTTGTGTACATCATACTCTCGTCAAACCCTGCAATTTCGATATTGGCCAAATAGGCATGATTTGTTATTGGGGTTTCATGAAGGGACACACAAAATCTGTAGAAGATCATCTGCTTGGATTTATGTTCTTGGTTTTTTAGAAGTAACTATACTCCTTACAAAGTATACTTCGATTATTGATAAATAACATAATTATATACTCTTCATTTGTTAATGGGTTTTGAATGTCCTTGTGTAGGGTGACTAAACTTGGGCATTAAAGCATGTTGATGCACATGGGTGACTGAATTTGATTGCAGGAAAGTTGGTGTTGTGCATTAAGAGGGGCCAATTTAAGTAGAGAAAATGATGGAAAACAACATGGGATAGCACCTTCTCTCATTGTCAATTCTCCAACTTGATTTTTCCATCAAGAAACGATTATAGTCCTAAAGAGCTGCCTTTCTTCTCCCCTAGAAACCGACCCATGTCCTTAAATATGGTAAAACTCACCACGCTTACACTATCAACACTTGGAAATTGTTTCTCTTAAGTGTTTTCAAGAGGGTGGGGTGGCTTTTTGATGGAGTAGTCAATATATGTTGTTATTTTCAGAAAGCCTGCTTCTGTGAACTGTAATTCAGCTGAAGCTTGGACCGACATTAATGCAAGTACATTGATCACCTTTGGAAACCCATTCGGAGACAAAATCTTAAGCATTCATATCTACTTATATCCCCCTTCTATATCTCTCTCCTCATTCTGAAAGACCACATTTTTCTTATACTCTTATCTCCCTCTCTCTCTCTCTCTCTCTCTCTCACATACACACACATGGGGAGCATGTCAACAGTCTATAATCCATTTGATCAAGAACAAATTTGCTATGTGCAGTGTGGAAATTGCACTACTATATTATTGGTAATGCATGTATATCTCTATATCTCTCGTTAAAAATGGCAAATCGGCATTTTCCTAATTGTTTCACTTCCTGATATTCTTCTTCTTCTTTAATGAATGCAGGTAAGTGTTCCATTTAACTGCTTGTTGGCTAAGGTTGTTACAGTCAGATGCGGGTACTGCACGAGCCTGCTCTCAGTGAACTTGAGCAAAGCCTCTTTTCTCCCTTTTCATCTGCTTGCTTCTCCTAATCATGATGAGGTTGGTGGACATTTCCTCTGCTTTTTTTTTTATTTTTATTTTTATTTTTTTTTCTCGCCTTTAATTTACAAGCATTATTCATGTTTTTGGGTCTAAATAATTTCTTTATAAGAACCAATCCGAGCAACCACAATCTGCCGTTTGTTCTTTTGGTATTGTAAAGGGGTGTGTGTGTGTGTGTGTGTATTTTTTTTTTTAAATGCAATCATTAGTTCATCATCTCCCTCTATCTTTATCTCTCCAGCCAAAACAAGAAATTCTTCATGAAGAAAAGACTGCAAAAGAAGGTAACTTGGAAGAGCTCAGCAATAATATGATGGTCTCATCAGATGATGAAGGCGGCGAGGAGGATATGCCAATAAATCATGTTGTCAAAAAACGTATGCATATTGAAATCTCTAAATCTAACCACCGTCTCTTTGATTTCTTTGTCTCACAAAAAAAAAAAAAAAAAAAATTAAAATAAAAAAGAGCAGCAAAAAGAATGTTTGATAATCATTGTTATTGTTATTGTTATTATTATTTTACAGCTCCCGAGAAGAAATGTAGAGCTCCATCAGCTTATAACTGTTTTGTTAAGTACGAATTTTCAACCAATTTTGATTCATTATGTGCTTTTGATACACACACACACATGTATATATGCATGTATATATACTGGAAGTTCATATCACATATGACTTGGATTGCAGAGAAGAAATCAGAAGACTTAAAGCTATGGATCCCAATATGTCTCACAAGCAGGCCTTCAGTACTGCTGCCAAAAATGCAAGTTTTATACCGTGTGTGTGTGTGTGAAACTATGCTATATGGCAAGCTAACAGAATTCTTGATTTTTTTTTTCCAGTGGGCCCAATTTCCACCAAAAGAACAGAGAGAAAAAGGAGAGAAGAGAAACATGAATGTTGCAGAGGTAATGATTACCTTATGATTTAGAACTCTAATTTGTTGTTTTCCTTTTGATAGATGTTAGATAACCACTTAATAAGTGCTAAATTCATTAAGTATTCAACTTCAAAAAAACTATCTTCGTACAAATTTTTATTCCTAAAATAATTTTTGTAACTTTATTTTTCTAAAATATTATTTCTCTACAATTTTTTTTTCTCTATTTTTTCTTAATTTAGTATTTTCTTTATTTATAAGTTTTTGTATATAATTTTTTTTGTGAGATTTTACAGTATTAGTGTAAAATGTTAGTTGTGATAATTAAATATTCTACGGTATTAAGTGATAAGTACTAAAAAATTAAGTGAATCACACATCACTTAAAATTTTGAACAATTTTTTAAGTGATACTTAATTTTTTAAATGATTGCTTAATTTTGTTATCAAATGGACTTTAATTTGATAAGTATCTAATGCATTCAGTTTTAAGTGTTTAATTACGTTATTAAATGGGGCCTCAGAATCACAATAAATTGCAATTATTATTATTATTATTACTGTTATTATTTTTTCTTTTTTAATTTCAGGAAAATTGATGTTAATTTTATATATATATTTTCTAAGGAGTTTCCTGCATAAAAAGATTTTTTCTCTGATCAAAGAATTGGCAAACACCAGTTGGACAAAGGCCATGGTGCAGTTGGTGGAAGCATGTGACAAAAAAGCTGCCTATTTTTTCAACTCCAAATAAAGGGGAAAAAAGATAAATCTTTGGTTTTTGTCCTATTTCTTGAATCAAATTGCAGTGTTTTTGTCTTTATTTTGGCAACATGAAATTTACATTGTTTACATATTTTTTTTTTTTTTTTTTTTATAGCAAGAGGTTTTTAAAAACTAGACCTTCCACTAGAAAGTCACCCTAATTTTTAAAAACTAGATTTTGCACTAGAAAATCACACTAGATAACTACTAGGTTATTAGTCTTGGATTATTGTTTACATATGGTTTTTCTGCATATTCTTTATATTTAAATTTATATTTTTTGTCGCCCTGATCACAACAAATGGTATCAAAGCTTAAAGTTTACCCAGGAGGTGTTAGTCCAGTTGTTAAGGGAAGGTGTTTCGTTTTATTGTCAACCAAGGTTTGACTTTCCTAAGAGTACTGCAAGAATTAAATTTTGAATGCACTAGAATGATGTCGGGGATTGCGTCTCAAAAATTGTTCAGGGAGATGATTAATCGAAGTGCGCATAAAGTGGTCTGGACATATTTTACCGTAAAAAAATAAAAATGAAAATTATGACTAAGATTAAGGTTAAAGTAGAAACCCTTTGGCAAAGGACATTAATGGAGAGAGGAGCACGTAGTTGTCATGTTAGAGAAAATGTGGTTTTCATAGTATTGATATTCACACTAGTTGGATTTCATTTTCTTGTTGTTTAACCACTGTACTTCAAGAATTTATGATTTTACCACAAGAGGCATGTCTGCATACCATTTAAAGGTTCTCTAACTCTAGTATGCTTGTGGTCATTTTTATCAATCAAATAAAACTGGTACGCATTAATGGCTCTCAGTTTGCAGAAAAGAAAGGGGTGGGGATGGATTTTTGTTTCATGCAAGGAAGGCCCCCAAAGCTTTCTAACCTTTAGTCAAGAGGGTTGGTTTGGGTTTGTTTTCAGCTACTTTTGGTTGGAGGTAATGGAATCGCACTTTGATGGAATGACCACCTTCAACCGAACATGCCGTTAGAGTTTCAAAATCACTCTTCTCTATTGAGGAAGACGCACTTTGAGAACAAGGATTTCAATGTTAAAACTATACAATAAAACACTTCAATTTTTATTAAAGAGAGATTTTTTATCATTTGATCAGATTTAAAGATTCAAGGATCAACATTAAAATATAAATTCCACACCCTGAACTTACGGTACCCTCGTCACTTCTCTCCCAACGACACCTCTCTCTCTCTCTCTATTTCTCTCTTTCCTATGAACTCTACCTGTTTCTGTGCACCCTACTAACTCCCCTCTTAGTTGTTGTCTCTCTCTTTCCGTGCCTTTAGACACAGGGTATATATAACTTAAATGAAATGTAAGTTTAGTGCAAAATTTTTATCATGGCTTACAAGCTTGCGCGCACACAAATATGTGGAGAGATTTAATTAAATGTAAGCTTAGTGTCAAAATTTTATCATGGCTTATAAGATATCTACCCACATGGATTTACGGTGCGTTTGATTGGATGAAATAGGGGTAGAATGTAATCGAAATTCCACCATTGATTTCAATTCCTTTGTTTGGTTGTTCAATGGAATAAAAAATTTGATTCCATTGAAATGAAAATAGATAGAATTAGATTTCATACTTCATGGAGTGGAATCGGATTTTATAATTCATGATACATTTTGTTTTTCGGTTTGCACCTAAAATATCTCACCTCATTTTGACCTATAATTCTCAATTTGAAAATGAATTCGATATTTTTTATAAATTAATTTTATCAATTTTAGTTCATAAAAAATAATATTCATTAAATGATGATAACAAAATATTTTGTTGTTTTTATTTTAAAAAAGAAAATATATTTATACTTTTTTAATATTTTATTTTTGTTTCGAGAATAGAATTAAGATACTTCAATTTTTATTAAAAATATGTTTTTAATCATTTGATCAGATTTTAGATTCAAGGTCAAGATTAAAATATAAATTCCACACCCCTAATGTACAATATCCTTGTCACTTCTCTCCTGACAACCCAATATCCTTGTCATGTCTTTCCGAACAACCTCTCTCTCTCTCTCCTTTGAACTCTACTTATTTTTCAGCATCCTATTAGTTCCTCTACCAGTAGTGGATCTCTCTTTTCTTTCGTGTCTTTAAACACAGAGTATGTATACTAAAACTTAAATAAAATATAAGTTTAGTGCCGAAATTTTATCATTGCTTTACGAGTCCTGCACGCGCGCTCGCACACATATTTATATCATTGCCTTACAAGTGCACACGCGCGCGCACATATGTATATCCTATATATAACATATAGAGAGAGATTTAATAAAATGTAACCTTAGTGCCAAAATTTTATCATGGCTTATAAGAATACATATCGACACACATATGCATTTAGTCTTATTGTTTCTCCAATTAATAATAATTAACCCTACTTGTGTGAGCTATAAAAATTACCCTAATATGCCCATTATCATCGACTTCAATCCTTTTTCTGTTCACTTCCATTGTTTCCTTCCTGCAAACCTTGGACGCGTCTGATACTGTCCAACTGAGGGGAAAAAACATAATGTTATTCTTATGTAAACAACCTGTCTCTATGAATTTATCTTTTTATTTTTTCTTCAAAATATATAACAATTTTACAGATACAACTTTTTATTGGGTTTATCCCACCTAGGATAGGATGTAGAAATGATCGATGATCAGGTTATAAGTACGAAAGAAAGGCTTAGCTTGTGAACTAATTTTTGGACTTGAAAGAGACCCAAAATCACTTTATACTGATATCAGAGACACAGATAACAACAACTTTGACTCAATAGCCACAAAGAGAGAGACTGATTGAGGGTTAACCCACCAAAGGTCCGATGTGTGAGAGATAGATTATTGGATTTATCCTACATCTGTGGAAGGAGCTAGTGGTCAGGTTATAAGTATGCGAGAAAGTTTCACTCCACGAGTTAGTTTTTGGGGTTAAGAGAGACCCAAACCCACCCTATACTGATATGAAAGTCAGGTTATAACAACTCAAGCCTAATAGTCACAATGGGAGAGACTAGTCGAAAATTAGCCGAACAAAGACAAGATATGTGAGGTAGGATTGTTGAGTTTCTCACATTGGATATGAAAATGGCTAAAGTCTCACCTCATAAAGTAAATTTTGGGATCGGGAGAGATCTAAAACTACCCTACACTTTTACAATGTCAAGCCTATGAGCTAGGCTTTGTCAAAAATAGAGAAATAAAGCAACCTTTATGAACATTTGAAAAAAGCTTGGGGGGCTTACTTGTAGAGGGCCTTGGAGAGAGATCATGAAAATATGCTTCAAAGAAACCTCTATTCTCTTTCAGTAATTCTTTCCATACTGCCAAAACAATATCAATTTCTTTTAACAAATACTCAAATCTTTATTGATATTTGTTTCATCAATTACTCAAGAGGAAGCAAATTAATCAGTCCATACATCAAGCCACATAAACTTGGTGTCTGTTTGGCACATAGTTTGTCTACTGTCTAAATGAAAACAAACCTTATCCTATACAGAAACTAAAGCTTCATTTTTTTCCTAATAGCAAGATAACACGCAGCCGCAGGGTGAGCACCAAGCGAACTATTCTTTCGCCTTTTGCTAAAGAATACCGTGTGCTCGCCGCTTATAGCGGCATACACTTCTTTTTAGAAGAAAAAGACAATAGCAAGATAAAACGTGTAGAAAAGCAAGCATTATGTGTGTGTGAGAGAGAGAGACAAAGAGATAGAGAGAGAGAGAGAGAACCTGTTAGAGTAACGAGTGGTCGAATTCGGGCGTGCTCAGCTAAAGCCATTATGCATTGGTCCCGGTCCATGCGAAGGAGCAAACACCTCTCTATGAGATGCTGTACCTGCATGATGCATGTGCATGAGCTCTCACTAAACTATATTCACTATATATATATATAGAGAGAGAGAGAAGTTTCCTTACTTAAAAAATGGAATAAAAAGTCACAAATCCAAACAAAAAACATAGATTTTCTTGTTATCCTTCTATTCTTATTTTATGAGAGAGAGATTACCATTCTAATATAAGTATGAGGGTGGCAATGCAGACAAGGAGAAGGGTGCTGCTTATAGTAATACATATTGTTCTCTTGATTTGATAAGAAATGGACAAAAAACAAGAGAGAGAGAGAGAGAGAGAGAGAGAGAGAGAGAATGGAAGAAGTTAAGAAAGAATATAAAAGGAGGGAAACAAGACACAAAAAGTGCAAGTGAGGAAGGAGAGATATTTGCAAGAATTATATAACAACAAAAATGGAAGGGAGAGAGAGAGAGAGAGATGGGTAGAGAGAGATTGTTATCCGCAGATATCCGAGTGAAGGGCCAAAAAAGCAGCAGAAATCCAAACAAGAGATTCACCTCATCTCCAAAGAGATAAGAGGAAAAATAAGGGAAAAGATCGATGGATGAGTTTTGATGATGACTTCATCTTCGTGGCCAAGTCTATAGCCACTTGAAGTTAAGGACTGAAGAAGCATCATCAACATTTTGCTGCCTACACTTCTTATTCTGGGTCCCATGTTCTTCAGGTGACATCAATAACAAGTGGTACCCACCCCTAACCTGCATGAATGTTCATCCATGCATTGACCCATGGGACATGACCATTGACTTAGAGATTAATCAGCAGCTCAATATATAGATTACGGAGATCGGTCTGAATTATTCAAATTGGATTCCTTTCTATCTTCATGCATTTCTAGTTTTGCGTACAAATACAGCTTATAAGTGATTGGATACCTGCCGAAGCGCCTGATCATTCCACCAAGGTAACGCAAATCACACCCTCTCAATAACTGTTGACAATATATCATTCCAAAAAAAAATAAATAACCAACTCTGTTATTTCTTAGATTTATGTGTTCTTTTCATTTGCTTTTCATTTCTCTTTCCTGTATATTCTGATGGTATACAATTTAAATGAGAGCAATCATCTCCGCATGAAGCAGAGCTTCTCAATTTTATGCAATTTCAACTTGGTATCAGAGAGCTCATGCTAAAATTACGATCCCATGGCCGAAATAAACAACAGTAACTCAACTTGTTCCTCACCAGCTACAACCACCATGATTGGTTTGCAGACTACAAACAAACTAATTCTGTTCAGTATAGCTCGCTAAACTCGATAAGCCCAATCAAGTTGGACAGGAGCAATTACCTGTCGTGGAAGTTTATGATCTTCCCAATTGTCAAAGGTAATAGGCTCGATTATTTCGTTCTTGGAACAAAGCTTTGCCTACCGGAATTCCTCAACACATAAGTAACACCAAACCCAGAGTTTGATGAATGGCAAACCACAAATCAAATTCTCCGTGGTTGGCTTTATAGTTCAATGTCTATTGGCTATATTCAAATGATCAACTGTCAAACCAGTAAGGACTTGTAGAATGTGGTCCATGAGCTATCTGGTGCACATACCAAGTAAAAAATCACACTGTTGAAAACTAAAATACTACGCACTCGAAAATGAAGCAGTAAAATGGAATATTATCTTAAATCTATGAAAAATATTGCTGACAATCTCTTGATTGCAGGTGTTCTCGTCTCTTTGTTTGACCTAATTACACAAACTCTGGCTGGGCTCGATTTAGAATACACCCCGATGGTAATCTAGTTGAATAAAAAAGAAAATCAATCCTGGATTGAGTTTCAAACGACACTTTTGACGTTTGAAAGCCGACTTGAGCAACTTAACAACAATCAAAATCTTATTATGAATCATCTGTCAACCAACACAGTAAATAAGTCTCAATCCCAATATCCCACATCTCAGTCTCAAGTTGGTAGAGGTCGAGGATCAAACAAAGGTTATAATGGTCGTGGTAGTTTTCAAGGTCTAGGAAGGAAAAGTAATCCAATCCCACTTGCCAAGTATGTGGCAAAGTGGGTCACTCTTCTGCCATTTGTTTTTACAGGTTTTATAATAGCTACATGGGCAACATACCTGACAACACTAAAAGTCAGTCACAACCCAACTCACCCGCACCCTACTCTGCATTCGTTGCCACCCCATAAACTACTCTTGACAGTGCTTGGTATGTTGATAGTGGTGCAAGCACCCATGTGACAAATAATCCCAATATGACAGCAACGAACAACCTACACTGGTAAGCAAAAAATATTTGTTGGTAATGGTTATCCTCTTCCCATCAAACATGCAGGTTAATCCACCCTTTCTTCCCTAAACCGTACACCTCTTTTTATTAACAACATTCTGCATACACCTACCATTACTAAAAATTTGCTTAGTGTGTCTCAATTTACATCTGATAACAATATCTCTGTTGAATTTGACTCTCAGTTGTGTTGTGTGAAGAACAAGAAAACCAGGAATGTTCTTTTTCAAGGGAAGCTTAAAGACAATATTTATCATTTCGACACCACCACCTTCTCATCCTCTTTACAACAACAACCTCCAACCCTGCTCACAGTCTCCCATCAAAAGCATATTTCAAATCTTGTAGATTGGCATTGTGTCCTGGGTCATCCATCACAACATGTTTTAACTTAAGTTCTTAAATCTTGTAATAAACGCATTTCTATTAATGAATCCCCTGTGTTTTGTGATGTCTGTAAATATAGAAAGAACCATAAACTACCATTTTCCCATTCCTCATCACATGCTTCTCATCCTCTTGAGTTAATACACACGTATTTGTCGGGGTCCTGCCCTAGTTCTCTCGTCTACTAGTTATCAATACTACATTTTATTTTGGATAACTTCAGTTGTTATTCTTGGATATACCCATTAAAGCAAAATAAAATAAAATAATGCACTACGTGCCTTTACTCAGTTCAAAACTATGGTTGAAAAACAATTTAATCTCAGCATTAAAATAGTGCAAAGTGACTGGGGAGGGGCGTTTAGGTCTTTCACATCCAGTTTAAATCAGTGTGGAATTATTTTCAAACATTCGTATCCCCATACATCACCCCAAAACGGCAGGTAGAGAGAAAATATCGTCATATTACTAAAACGAGGCTCACATTACTAACCCAAGCTCACATGCACCTTAGATTTTGGTGGGAAACATTTCACTCTTTTGTTTTTTTCATTAATAGGCTCCCCACCCCCAATTCTCAATGATCGAACACCTCTTTTCATTCTTCACCAAAAACACCCCAACTACATTTCTCTTCACCCTTTTGGATGTAGTTGCTTTCTATACTTAAGATCTTTTCCGAAACACAAGCTCACCTTTCACTATAAAAAATGTCTAGTCATTGGCTGTAGTGATCGTCGTAAAGACTAAAAATGTCTTGCACCAAATGACAAATTATACCTCTCAAGGCATGTTATTTTTAATCATCATGACTTCCCTTACATTGCATCATTTTTACCCTCTAAATCCACACAACTACCCACCATCTTCCCCTTACTAACCTTGATTTTAGCTCCTACCATGGTGTCAAATGCAAACGATGTGTTGCACGATCCTGATCGCATTGCATTTTGTGCGATTTAATACCATTAAACAAAATTTTGTTAATCTTCTAATTAAATTAAATTATTATCAATTAAGTTATTTTATTTGTTTTGTAGATTTTAAGAATTGGATCAAAAACACATTTTTTTGAAGCAAAATGTGCAAGAAAATGATCAATCGGATAAAAGTCGTGATTTACGGCACTAGAATTAAAATCACTACCTATTATTTTGAATATAACTAATTGTACAATTATAATTTTGTGACAAAACAAGTTGCATATGAAAGTAGACTCCATGATCTTTCCAACGACTAGTCATATAGAAAAATTAGATTATATAAAAAAGATACAGACGTTTGAAGTTGACATTACCAATCTGCCTAATATCGCGCACGCTATAGGGCGCCACCTAAGTGAGATAACTCTTCTAGTCTCTGCTTGGCATCTATGATTGGCTGAAATAAAAAGCCCATCCTTAGTGGGCTTTAAAGCCCATTTAGTGGGTTTGAAAAATATATTGCGGCTGTTTTAAAAAAGAAAAACCAGACCAAAAATAGGATGACAGATGTTTTTCTTTCTTACAATTTTATTTTATTTTATTTATTTATTTATTTATTTTTATTTTTTTAAGGTTTAGCCACCAGTGGTTTTCTTCTTTCTTTCATCTTTTTTTCCATCTTCTTCATTTGTTTGCTACGGCCAGTCGGGGAGATCTTTATTTTTGGGTTATTGAATATCATGTGGAAATGAAGAACACATTCATAAATGACTAATCTCTCTTCAACCGGGTTAGGATTAGTGTAAGTGTTTTTGGCTTTATATAATATTGTATTTTTAATTTAGTTTCGGGTTAGTCTAAACAATTGTATGACAAAGAATTTTTGTTATTGATATTGGTTTAATTTGTGGTTGGATTTTATTTTAAAATGTTCTTATAGAGATTTTGATTTAGATCTAATTACTACTAAAAATGATTATACAATAGTATTCCGGGGATTTGATTATTGGTTTAAATGGTTTATACTTAGATTTTAATTCACCCTAAATTAGAGTAACGTAGAAATTAAATATCGAAATCTAACTTTTGTAAGTAGTTTATACTTGTAGTTAGGAACACTAGTTTACACCAATCCGAATTAAAAAGAAAATACAAAAACAATATAAATCCTATAATATGAAACCCGAAATTCCTAACTCGATCCTTTATTTATATTTGTCTAGATTTATTCTTTTATATTTTTGCACTTAAAAATCAAAACTAAAAATCAAAACTCATTTTCGTGAAAGAAAGAAAAATAATTGGAAATCGATAATTACAAGACCAATCCCTGTGGTTCGATACCCTACTTGAACACTGTACTATATCAATATCGAAGTACCAAATTAAGGGTACTATTTTTGAGTGATCATTTCCCCTTGCAGTTGAACAACCATCACATGTATGTCCTTGTTTCACTTCTCCATCTCTTCTTCTTCACCTATACCACTCTCTTCTACGTGCCCTACACCACTACAAATACCTTTGACTTATCCAAACATCCAATGCTTACAAGAAGCAAACGAGGTAGTGTCAAACCCAAATTTTTCTTCACTGTTTTAATTGATACTAACCCCACACTATCCTCAACCTTACCCACCTCTAGCTCAGCTGCTCTTCAACAATCCCAATGGTTATAAGCTGATGATGAATTCACAACTCTTCAATGCAACCGCACATGGTCCCTTGTCCCTGCCACTCCTATCATGAATCTTACAGTGTGACGATTTGGTTCCCAGGGTTGCCGCGCGATTTCTCCCTTTAGAGAATTAACACTAAAAGCGAATAATCAATATTTTATTTTATAAAAAATCGAGAAATTGTCACTTCTAGGCCGAGTGTTTTCTTTCGTCATTTCTGTCTTCCTGGAACCTAGAATATCATTTAGTAAAATAGCTAACTACCGTTGAAAAATCGGTACAGAAAATGGCCCATAGTCTTCAAGGATGCAAGAAAGAATTATTTTATAGCCGAAGATCGTAAGGTATCTGAAGAATTCCCAAAAAATTTAATTGAGCAATATACCCGACCAAATAACAAATAATTTATTATTCATAGATCTGAAAATTTTGCAAACTACGACGATAGTTATAATTATCGAATTATCGAGTTAATTTTACAATAGTGATAATAAATACAATTATTACAAATAAAAATTCAAATATAATTACAATTTTTGGCGCAACTCCATTTTCATCGATTCTGAAATAAAAACTGTGGGGTGTGAGCCAACGCTCAGTAGAATTTCAACCCTTCTAATACGTGTATCTAATTAACATAATAAATAAACACATATGCATGTATCACACATAATTTTCACATAATCATTGTTATTTAATGTGAACTAACAATTATAATTCAATCACAACAATAACTTACCCTCATTAGAAGTTATGGCTGGGAAACTTACTCCCATTTACCCAAACGTTAATTATTCTTAAAACGTGATGGTTAAGAATCCACACTCTATGCATTAATGATATTTGAACACAAGTACTATAACACGAGTGCTATGCCAGAAAATCATCCAACACACAATTTTTTCAACAGTTTCTCATTACAATCCAAAATACAAAAAAATCTTGAACTTATCACTTCTTACCATGGGGTCGATACAAAACAAGTGTAACTACATTTTACTACCATAGGAATCATACTCAAGATATTGTTCTTTTCCAATCTTGAACTTATCACTTCTTACCATGGAGTTCGGTCTGGAAAAGAAGTTACACATGTAGGGGCTTATTTGGTGACTAATAAGTCCATATTGTTCAAAAAATGCTCTTGAGTTTGTTGTTGTTGGTTTTTTTTTTTTTTTTTTTAAAAAAAAAAAAAAAAAAAAAAAAAACTACTCCGACCATGTAGAAGGCAAATAACCTAAGTCCTCAGAGTCCGAACTCGAGCAGTAGGAGTCACCTGCTTCATACTCGCTTAGTGCTAGAACCAGGGAACGTATCTTCTCCCTTTTTTTTTTTTTTTTTTCTCATTTTTGTCCAGAAGCTTCTCTCTCTCTGCCTTCAACACATTATTGTGGGTTTTATGGAGGTGCACTTAGGCTCACAGCTCTTCGATTTGTTTCTCCGCCACCCGCAATTGACCATAAAGTTCGTGGAGTTGGGATATCCCTCAGAAATGGGCGGCATCGAGAGAAGTGTAAAAGACACTGGCATTCTCGATGGCCCAAAGCCTAGGATGCCCTTCATCAAAGGTCTTCGTCATCATCATGAGTTGGTGAAAACGGTACTCTTGCTTAACTTCCTTCTTTTGTTCGACCTGAACGACATCAAAAATATCGGAAACAAAAAGCGACGAAGCCATACTCGTACTAAGACAAATGAAAAATAAAGGGAAGAGCCGAGAAGGAAAATTGTGAAGAAACCTTGAGGAGGTTTGGCTTATAGCCAAACCAGTGACATGAAACGATGGGAAAGGTGAAACTCAATCCTTGGGTTATTTATGACGCAAGAAGCAAAATGGCGGTAGTAAGTATCAAGGGAAATGAGACGGTTTCCCAGATCAAGTACGATAGGTGCTTATGTCCAGTCATAATTACTGAGCGTCACCATTACAAAATCGATAAGACTAAAAGTGAAAATGACGGCTAATTAATCAAACAGTGCCCAACTGATCTGCACTATTTGGCGAAAGTGTGGCATAGAGCTTAGCGAAACCTGATACTAATCTACTGGGTGGGGTAAAAATCTGGTCAGAATTAAGCTAACCTCATCCAACATTAAACTAAATCTGGTCAGGATTGGGTCGAGCCTAAACAGGAGTGTGTTGGGCCCAACCGAAAAGCCCAAGGGTTCTGCATAAGGCTACTAATGTGTTTGCTATCACCTCGGTTGGGCCGACAGTGCATCAACCTTGATTTCGGGCTCAACCTTCACCAAATATGACTTAGCCAAGAGATCTAGTATAAGGCCAAAATCACAGCCTCAGGAAAATACACACCAAGGAACTGAAACAGAAGAAAAGTGATCTTCCGTCTCGCTTCAACGAATCGCCACGGAAGTCAGGAGGGCAAATAATCTGGAAAAATTTCCCATGTGTGAGTTATGAAATCGGTGTCAAGGAATATGGCCAGGTTAGTGGATAGAACCCGACTCGATAGGAATGGATTTGCGTTATAATGATGGATCGTGGACCGATAGCTCTGGCGGACCATAAGATAAAGAGCCTGGCCTATTGATGAGGCCCAACCGCATGTATGGGCTGACCCATAACAAAACGAAACCTTTAATGAGAGGCTTGGGGATCAAGCTAGAGGATGGTAAGTCAACGATAACCGTTGTCTCACCTACTCCCTCTCCATGCGCGGACGTGATTAATGCATCATCCCATAATAGGCACACAAACAACATTCACGGTATCCAAGTATGAAACGTGGAGAGGATCACAGAAAATAACCAACTCTATTATTTCTTAGATTTTTGTGTAATATGTGGCTTATTTTCATTTTTCATTCTTGTACATTCTAATGGTATATAATCTAAATGAGTGCAATCATCTGCATGAAGCAAAGCTTCTCAATTTTTTACAATTCCAACTATAAGCCTTCTATTGTAGCTCTATGTTTTCTTGGGAATGTTAGGAAACAAAAATAATTTTGAGTCTTAATTGTCTGTTGCGACGTGTGAATATATCAATACGTTTTTCATAGAGAGAAAATGAAGGTAATATATTTATTTGTAAAAAATAATTAAGAAGTGAATGTGAAATTAATATTTAAAATATCCACTTGAAACTTTTGATTGATGAGTTGTGTGAGTTTGTTTCACGTTGGCTGAAAAAATATTTGTAAGTGTTGGAGTCGGCCTTGTAGGAAGAGTTCCCAAGGCACTCAACTTGTATGTGTGGAAATGATGCTTCTAAAGTTCAATGAGAGTATATTGTGTGCATGCGCTGCCACCGCCGCCGCCGACACTCTTAGCTGGGGTTTGCTTGGCTTGGCATGTGGTTTATTAGATTTTTTTTTTTATCCAAATGGATCCTTACATGTGCCTTTCCATATTCGTAACTTACAAGACAATTAATTTGTTTATTATTGTGTATAACAATCAAAATTGATTGTAGGGTTATTAATCAATTTTTAATTTGATTAAAAAAAATTAAAATTCTTCATTTTTCCAAGAGTTATATATTTTTTCTCTATATAAGAGAATGTATGTTTTGCGTCTTCATTTTCTTAGGCATATTTAAGACACTTTTGACACAAATACATAGTCTTTGTTCTTGAGAGAGTCATGCACTTTTTCTATTTGTTGGATACTTTGGTTTCGAGTCTAGTATTGGAGGATCATAACCGTTGTATTTTGAAGTAAAAATCTGAGCAAACGTAAGCACCTTAGCAGGGGAAATTTTGATTTAAGGACATATAATCAAACAACAATCTTGATTAATACAAAATTTATAAGTTTATAAATATTTAAATCGGTCAAGAATTTTAGGTATCATATATCTCTTTAGTGATTTTATGTATTTTTATTTATTATTGAAGAATATAAATTCATAATATTTACTGTGAGGCCAAATAATATTATGAAATGTTGTGATTCAAGAATATTTCTTGTTAATTATTTTAACATTTTGGAAAAATTGATGCAAGTTACGTTTAGTTGCAAATTTCGTTGAAAGTTGAATTTTCATTATATGCTAGTCTTATTCATTTTAGGGTTAATTACACTTTATCCCATGTAATTAGACCATTTTGCACTTTGTCCCCTTGTAGTATTTTCGTTGCCACTTTGCTCCCTATAATTAGACTTTATTGCACTTTACCACTTGATGTAGGCATAACCATAAGGGTGCAAAGTGTTGATGAGGAGGTAAAGTGCAACAAAACCTAACCATAGGAGGCAAAGTGGTGACGCGAATACCACAGAGGGTAAAGTGCGAAACAACCTAATCATAGGGAGTAAAGTGTAATTAACCCTTCATTTTATGTATATGTTTGTTTCGTGTTCAGAAATCTTGGTTAAAATTATTATAAAGTAATATTTTATTATCTGAATTAAATTAGTATTTTCATTATCATATTCAGCATGACTAGCTTCTCAATTTTATGAAAGCAACAAGGCAGCTGAGGCATTGTTTTGTTTGGTATTTTATCTCCCAGTTTGTGAGAATAGAAGAAACATAAATATGAAAAAAAATATTGTTCTGCACATTTTGAAAACAAATTTATGGGTTAAGCAAAACAGAAACACTACATAAATGCCACTTAAATCTGCCATCATAAAGCTTTTTCTAAGCACTAAGTACGTAAAAAAATCTCCTCGCAATCGGCATGAAAAAGAAGTAAAAAGTGGACTTGAAGCATGATTTTTGTTGATGTCGAATCGACACTAATGGTATGGTCTGGTCATTGTTAGTGGAGATATTTTTCTGTGCTGAGATGGGGATAGAAAGGTCCGGGATCAGCCCATTCAGCCCAGGATGGGCGGGGCTGGAGCAATCCGGGATGGATTCTAAGTGGTGAAGCAATTTGGGAGTCCTCTGATCTGTGGAGAGTCTTGGTCCGAGAAGGAATGGATTCGAGATGAGATGGGTCCAAGCTGGAACGGGTAGCACCCTGTCACTTATACAAAGGACTTGTCGAGATGTACCCGGCGTGAGAATTAGCGCTCAGGGGGAAGATATAAAAATATTCTACCGAGAAGGGTGAGCAAATTTGGTGTACCTTTGAGCATTGGTATGCCCTCCTTTATATAGGTAATGAATTGATTAGTTTAGGGGTTTAAGTAAGGATTAACGTCCCATCTCGACGCATGGCCAATGAGAGGGCGAGTTGAGAGCTTAATTTTGCGGGCTTAGGCTTTTTGGCCCTTTTGCTGAGCCCATGGCGGAGAATATCAACAAGTGGAGAAGTGACCCGGCCCATGATTCGAGAATGACTCTTTCTGCTACCCACGAGATAAGGAGTCCTATCCCCTACCTTTCCCGGATAGCTGGAGACGGGAAGGGAGAGTTTTGAGGAGTTTCATTCCCTGCTCTTCCCGGACAGCTGGAGACGAGAAGAGGAGCGTTTTGCTGAGGAGCTTGTGGAGTCGATTTCCAAGATGGGTAGAGCTAGTGTAGAGAATCGTACCGAGATAGGAACAGATTTTCCCATCCCGACGGCGGTTGACCTGCTATTTCCAGAGAGCGTTGCCGGTAAGGTCTTGGAATGGCAGGTATGGGCTGAGATGTGTCTCTGCCCGGCACAATCTTCATACTTAGTCGCTGGTAGGAATGGGTCTTATTGGAGAGTCGTTGACACGTGGCTATCCTTCAGTGACTACGTGGGAGTGACCATTTTTACATTAATCAATTTTGAAATGTTTGATTATAAGCTACTAACCAAATCAGAAGAAACAAAAAGATATAAGAGAAGAAGAGGAAATCTTTTATTGTATTGGTATATTACAATAGAGCTCGACACTCTTTGCGAAATGATAGACTAAATAAGGAAGAATATGTAAGTGAACAAAATTAAACATGCTTTTCATTATAGACAACAACCCTATTTACACAAGAATTGTGTTGTAACTGTTCCTAAATTAGAGATTTAATAACTAAAACAACAACAACAATAACAATTAAGCCTTTGTCCCACTTGATTAGGGCCGTCTACATGAATCCGATTACGCCATACGGAAAGATCAAGGGCCGACCTCAGTCAGGTTCAATGTCATCAAATCAGTTCTAATAGTCTCGTCCTAAGTTGTCTTAGGCTTATTTCTCCCTCTAGTAGCTTCTTGCACTTCCACTAAATCGTATTTTCTCACTGGTACTTCTCTGAGTCTTCTATGCACATGTCCAAACCACTGTAAACGATTTTCTCTCATCTTCTTTTTAATGGGTGTTATTCCTAAATTCTCTCTAATAGTTTCATTCTTAATTTTATCCATTCTCGTCTTCCAACTCATCTACCGTAACATCCTCATTTCTGTTACACTAATTTTCTAAACATACTTTGTTTTTACTGACCAACATTCTGAACCATACAGAAGTGTCGGTCTTATTGTAGTTTTGTAGAATTTTCCTTTGAGTTTCAATGGTATCCTACAATCGCATATTACCCCAAATGCACTTCTCCACTTCAACTATCTTGCCTCGACTCAATGAGTAACATCCTTCTCGATTTCACCATTACTTTGAATATTTGAACTTAAATATTTGAAATAATCCACTTTTAGAACATCTTCATCTCTAATTTTGACTACACTATCATCTCTTTGGGTATTACTAAAATTGCAATGGATATATTCTGTCTTGCGTCTACTGATCTTCAAGCCTTCAGACTCTAGGGCTTTTCTCTATCTTTCTAACTTAGTATTAAGACATGTTCTATTTTCGTCAATTAGTACTATGTCATCTACAAATAACATACTCCAAGGTATTCCATCTTGGATATGTTTTGTTAGCTCATCCATCATTAGAACGAAGAGGTAATGACTTAAAGATCATCTTTGATGTAAGCCTATATTAATAGAAAATGCACAAATATCATGTCACGACCCGTCCCGGACACCCGTCATCCTAGGGCCGGCGTGACAACAACATGACATCACCTATTACATTTAAATCTTTTTTTTTTCTTTTTTTTTTTTTTTATACATTACAAAATTTTCATAAATTACTATACAATTCATTATACAAGACAACATAATCTTTTATCTTTATTATGGTTCACCTCTGACAACTGAACGCAAAAATTTCCATATGACTCTACCTAATGCCAGTAGGGGACCGTCTCCTAAAGGATTCACCTGCGAGTGTACTGCCTTCTTAATAAAAACTATTTTTTTAACATAATAATAATACATTCTAAATAATACAACATTTAAATGGATCAAGAGTAAATATATATATATATATATATATATATATATATATATCCATCACACAGTTGGTAAAATCTCCAGTATCAAATAAGCAGTGAAAGTAAAACAGTATAAATAAGTTTCCAAACACCATAATGAATCACCCAATATATATAAACCACCCCAACTCAAACATACATCTAAATCCCATAACCACCGGCTAAGCCATAGTGATCGTTTTAACCTCATGATCGGGAGTTGCAACGGTACCGTAACTATCCGTAGGATATGCCTTCCTAGCGGATCTAACTGTGCAGATCACCGCCTACCGGACGTCTCCGGAGGCCAATAATATAAATCACCACATAATAAATATCCATCTGCCGGACCACCCTCCGGACAGATCATAATATAAACCACCACCTGCCGGACCACCCTTAGGACAGGACATCATAAATTATGGCATAGTCAATTCAATAATATCATCACCAAATCACAAATAATTATCCATATGCCGAACCACCCTCTGGACAGACCATAATATAAATCACTACCTCATCAATATCGTCAAAATCACCATTGTCCACCTCTTGTTAACAAAACCAACTTTTAAATTTGAAAATCATATTTTTCACTTTTGATTGAAAATTATCTAATTTTAACAGAACCCTTTTCCCCCTCTCTATTTTTATGAAAACCAAATATTTTCTCTTCTCTTTTAAAACCACCATATTTTACTGAAAAATCCATTTCCACCAACTCACCCAAAATCCAACGGAAATTTATTAAATATCCTTCTTTTCTGAAATCAATACAATTCCCCAAAAATTCGTTTCACCAACTCATTCCAAAAATCTGCTTGATCCATTATCGTTTTGAAAATCATACAGTGGAAATAAACACAGATTTCATCATATGTGTATATAAAAATAGTTTGGCAAGAAGACAATACACTCACCTGATATCCGCTTTCGTAAACTTTAACCGACTATTCCCTATCCGAACTCTGGTGCCTCCGAACCTAATGGTGATAGGGCCTAAATTAATATTTTTGTATAAAACAAACTAATCACGCCATGAAATCCTAATTTCCTTAATTTTCTATTTCCCATCTTTTATTACGAAATATAACTATTCAACTAGTATCGTTTCGTTACGGTTTACTATTTATAAACTTTGTTCTTATAAACAATCTTAGGATTTATTATTTTCATTTTATTATTCTAAGGTTAGAAAACTAAATTTAGAATTCACAAAATAAATTAGAAAGGTTACCTGTTCCGAACCGATCGTGGATTTTCCTAAAATTTCATGTATTTTTTATTCTGCTCCCCACCGCCTAGGCGAATGAGTGACTGCTTCTCCCTTACTCTCAACTGCACACTGTAGTTTCACCGCCTGAGCGAAAATTCACCGCTTAGGCGAACGAGCTCCTTTACAGTTCTGGGTTACACATTGACGACCTACTGCTTAGGCGAACGAGTGATTACTTCTCCCTTACTCTCAACTGCACACTGCAGTTTGACCGCCTGAGCGAAAATCCACTGCTTAGGCGAACGAGCTCCTTTACAGTTCTGGGTTACACACTGATGACCTACCGCCTAGGCGAGAAACTTCAGCCTAAGCGAACTTTCTCTCATTCTGCACACTGATCTACCACCGCCTAAGCGAACTTTCCACCGCCTAAGCGGATGCTCCTGCTCCCTTCTACTCTGTTTTGTTAATTTTCCAGTTGACCGCTCTCTCTTCTCACTAACTTCTGCAGTCACAACCACCAATAGCAACAATCACCTATACATACACACAAAAACACACATACACATTTAGTAGCTCACGTACGCACCAAGAACAACCGATTCGGAACACACACACACACACACACACACGTTCTATCAAATACATACACACACTGACGGCAGCACCAACCCGAACAAGAAAACACACACACACACACACCTGCACAACTAAACCAATGCAGAAATACTCTCACACACATGCACGCAACACACACACATACACAACAGCACCCTTGACAAACGGACGGTGACGATCTGCTGCAAGCAAAACAGAGCATATACACACAACACACACTACCGGAAAATAGAACAACACACACACACGGCACATACCTCATCCCTCCAACAGAAACAGAGAAACAGGGACACACACACACACCGCCTACCAAAACTCACACCACCAGCGAGCTCTCTCTCTCTAACCCGCCGTCGGTGACTCTCTTCTCTCTTCTTTCTCTTCCTTTTCATTCTCTTCGGTTCTCGAATTTTTCTTCTCGATTTTTCTTTGTATATATATATATATATATATATATGCTCAATCAACTGACACAACCCATGCTCCCCTTACCCCTTTCACCAAACCTCCACTCTCTCTCTCTCTCTATATATATATGTATATATAATGAAGATATTTTTTGTAATATTACACAATCCTCCATTTATATTATGTTGGGGTAGAAATTAAACCCAAAACTATGTTTTAATATTTATAAAAATTTCAATACAACCCCCCCTAAAATTTTAATTCACATAATTAATATCGTAGTCCACCCCGACATTTTCAAAATATTTTAAAACGCGACTTGAATTATTCATATATGAAAAGTTGGGGTCTTACATATCGTCTCCTTCGGTTCGAACAGTAGTGACTGTATCTTCACACATATCCTTAATTACCTCAATATATATGTTGGATACATGTTTATTTTCTAACACTCACCACAAAACTTCTCTGGGTACCCGATCATGAGCCTTCTCCTGTTCCACAAATATTATATGTAAAATTTTTTTTTCTCTATATTTTTTTATTAATCTCCTAAGTAAATAGATAGTTTCAGTAGTTGATCGGCTGGGTATAAATCCAAATTAGTTCTCTTCTATACTCGTTTCATGTCTTATTCTATATTTTATCACTCTCTCCCAAAATTTCATAGTATGGCTCATAAGTTTATGCCCCGGTGGTTTACGCAACTTTGAACATCCCTTTTATTTTTATAGATGGGCACTAAGATACCCCTTCTCCACATCATGGATTCTTTTAGTTCTCAAAGTGATATTAAAAAAATCTAGTCAACCACTCTATGCCAGGATCTCCCAGACCTTTCCACATCTTTATTGGGATCTCGTCTAGCCCTACTGCTCTTCCAATCTTCATATTCTTTAGTGTTATTCTAACTTCTGAAACCCTAATTCTTCTATGAAAGCTATAAATCTTATTTGAAGGTAAACTCGACAACTCTAAATTAGATTCTCTAGCGTTGTCCTCATTAAACAAACTATAAAAATAACTTCTCTATCGTTCCATAATCTCTTCATCCTTTACTAGGACCTTCTCATAATTGTCTTTATTGCACCTGACACTTCTTATATCTCTAGTCTTTTGTTCACGTTGCTTAGTGAGTTTAAATATGTCCCTCTCTTCAGCTTTTGTATCTAACTTTTGATACAAATTATTATTCACCCCAAACTTTGATTCTTTAATTACTTTTCTTGCCTCCGTTTTTGTATGTTTATACTTCTCCCAACTCTTCCTACTTTGACATTTTTTCCATTCTTTATAAGCTACTTTCTTGTCACGAACAGTTTTTTAGACCTGCTCATTCCACCATCAACTTTGTTTATATTGTGGTCCCGCTCCTCTGCAAACTCTTAAAACTTCTTTTCCTATCTCTCTAATACAACTCGCTATATCACTCCACATCTTGTTCACTTCTTCATGTCTCTTCCATAACTCATTATTGCTAATTTTATCCTAAAACAACTCCGTCTTCGCATCTTTTAGATATCTCTAACGTATCCTTACATGCCTATTTATCTGAAAATCCAGCTTCTATCCCTTCAACTTCAAATCAGTTACCACCAGTCTATATTGGGTTACAATACTCTGTCCGGGTATGATCTTACAATCCTTACATATTAAGTGATCCCTTATTCTAGGAAGGACAAAGTCTATTTGGATATTTCTCTGTCCACTCTTAAATGTGATAAAGTGCTCATCTCTCTTCTTAAAACATGTATTCAGAAAAACTAAATCATATGCCATAGTAAAATCTAAAATCATCTCACCCATTACATTCTTCTCTCCAAATTTATATGCCATAGCAAAATCTAAAATCATCTTATCCATTGCATTCTTCTCTCCAAATCCATAACCACCATGTACTTTCTCGAAAGTTCCCCTTTCTTTCCATACATGTCCATTCAAATTTCCCCCAATAATTTTTTTTCCCTCGTTAGGTATACTTTGAAGAACTTCATATATATTCTTCCAGAATTCTCGTCTAACATCCTCTTGCAATCTCACTTGGAGAGCGTACACACTAATAATATTAATGATCTCCCTTCCAACCACCACCTTCATAACCATCATCTTATCTCTAATTCTCTTAATATCGAATATGCTATCTGTAAGACCCCAACCTTTGAGATACGTATAATTTAAGTCACGTTTTAAAATATTTCAAAAATACCGAGGTGAGTTGTGATATAAATTATGTGAATTAAAATTTTAGGGGTTAGATTGTAATTTACATAAACCTTAAAATTTAGAATGGGTTTAATTATTATCCTAACTAAAATGAAGGGGGCCTGATGTAATTATAATATTATATACATATAGATAGAGGCGGTGAAGGAAAACAAACGGAGGAAAAACGGCCACTTGGTCGGCCGATTGATCACACACACATTGTTTTGGGTGTGTAAGGGCAAAATCGTTGTTGTTCCTCCGGCGATTGTGTAGGTATAAATGGGTGTGTTGGCAATTTCTGTGTGTGTTTGGCGTATGGGTGTGGGTGTGTTTAGTGTAGGTATGTGATCGTGGGGGGTGTGTGTGTGATCGGGTGAGTGTGCCGTCGCCAATTTCAGGTGTGTGGGTGGTCGGCCGTTGGTCGTCGGCTGGTTGTAAGGGTGTGTGTGGGTTATGCCAGCTGAGTCCACAACGGAAGCAAAAGAGAGAGAGAGAAAGGAGGGTCGGCTGGTGAGTCCAGCGTCCAGAACAGAAGTAGAAAGCCAAGGAAGAATAAAGAGAAAGAAAAAAAAAAGAGAAAAAGAAAAAATACACAAACCACCCCAATAAAACCTAAAACTCATCTCGCGGACCGGTGAAAAATCTCGAGAAGGTAGAATTCCGAACTCTCTTAATATATGTATTTAAATTGTCTCGTGGGTAATTATGAAACTAATTACTAGCATCGAAAATGTCGAAATGACGATAATAAATATTGAGACCGTTCACATGAATAAATTCGATATCGTAAACTGTAACGGAGCAATACTCGTCGAATAGTAATATAGAATGCGGCGAATAGGAAATTACGGCCTGCATTGCATGGTTAGGTTCTTTTTACATAACATATTAATTTAAGCCTTGTCACTATTAGATTCGCAGGCACTGGAAGATCGATAGCGTATAGATGTTTTCAGAGCAGATTACCAGGTGAGTATACTGTCTTCTTGTAAAACCTATTTTCATATATATGATGGAAAAATGTGTTTACTTAAAATTAGACGAATTTATAACTTATATGGATCAAGAGGATTTGGGTGTTTTGGAAATTTGGATCACGTTGGTTTTAAAAGAAAGTGAAAAATATGATTTTTGGATTAAATCGGTTTTGGAAATAGAGGTTGAGGTTTGTGATTTGACGATATTGATTTGACGATGCTATTGATTTTATGTGTTCCGACAGAGTGGTGATTATCTGCTTCGGCAGAGGGGTGATTATCTATTTCGGCAGAGTAGTGATTATCTACTTCGGTAGAGCGATGATTTTCTATTGATGTGTAGTTTGATGATGATGTTATTGATTTGACGATGTTGTTGGTTGGACTATGCCATAGTTTATGTCTTGTCCGGAGGATGGTCCAGCAGGTGGTGATTACTATTATGTCCTGTCCGGAGGGTGGTCCGCCAGGTGGTGATTGATATTATGTCCTGTCCGGAGGGTGGTCCGGCAGGTGGTGATTGATATTATGTCATTCGGAGACGTCCGGTGGGTGATTATCTGCGCAGTTAGTTCTGCTAGGAAGGCATATCCTATGGATGGTATGGTACCATTACAACTCCCGATTGTGAGGTTAAAACGATCACTATAGCTAGTCGAAGAGTGGTATGGTATTTTGTCGTACGTGGTGTTTTGCCGTATATAGTGTTTTATCGTATATGGTGATTGGGATGAGTACGTATATATATATATATATATATATATATATATATATATATATATATATATATATATATATATATATATATATATATATATATATTCTTTTATACTGGATTGGTATGTTCTGATTTCATTATACTGTATGGGTAGCTGAATTATTCTGGTTGATTTTCATTGCTTAGTCGAGGTGCTATATATATATATATTATGAGATTTTTATTTTATATGTGATGTTTATATATATATTCTTTTATACTGGATTGGTATGTTCTGATTTCATTATACTGTATGGGTAGCTGAATTATTCTGGTAGATTTTCATTGCTTAGTCGAGGTGCTATATATATATATATATTATGAGATTTTTATTTGATATGTGATGTTTATATATTTTATGCTTGGTCCATCTAAAATATTTTTATTAAGAAGGCAGTACACTCGCAGGTGGAGTAATTTTGGAATCGGTCCTCTACTGGCACTAGGTAGAGTCATGTGATGGATTCATATGGGAGTTTTGAGATGAGCTATCAGAGGTGAAACAGTGAGAGGTTCGTGGTTTTATTTTGTTGTTCTTAAATTTGGGGACGGGTGTGTCCCCATATGAAAGATTATGTATATCTTTTATAGATGATTGTATAGTGATGTGGGCATATTGTAATATATTAGTTGATTGAATGCTCAAGTGATGTCGTGTTGTCGTCACGTCAGCCCCAGGATGACGGGTGTCCGGGACGGGTCGTGACAATTTTGGTATCAGAGCCTAGGTTATAGGTTCTATACACTTGTCAGTTGTTGTGTCAGTAGAGGATCATGAGATAGGAAGACGTGCCAGTCATCTAGTCAGTAGAAGACATGAGATAGGGTGCTAATAGGGGAGTTAGTACGGGAGTGATACTTATTTCATTACATTAGTTAGTGCATTGGCTTTGGGCATGGTTGGTTGTCTTATTGGAAATTAGTGGGCGTGATGAAAGTGTGATATGGTCAGTTGGTGGATTCGGGTGGTGTTGTGTTATTGGTAGTAGTAATGGGTGGATTGTGATTGTGGGAGTATTAGTAGTTGGAAATGTGAGATTTTAATTGAGAAACAACTATATGCGTATTTTGTGACGATGAGATAACTATTGGTAGCATCTAATAAGTCGTTATTAAAATACTAGATAGTATAGTTGAACACACTTAAGTTGGAGTATGAAATGACATTCAAGATGAGTATAAAATCGCCTTCTAGGCAATATGAAAGGAATCTTATGATGATACTAAAAAGGAAGTTGTATTAGTTGGAACTGAGGATGTGAGAAAACTGTGGCGAAAAGATGTAATTTGATAGTATGTTCTAGGTTGACGGGAAGGTAGAGATAACAAACGTAATAGAGTATGATATGTAGAAATTAGCCAAGAATTGTGGGTTTAGGATGATAGTATGTGCGCATAAATATAGTCTGTTTGTATAAGTAATATAGAGTTGCCGGTAAAGTCAAATCTTAGATGAATCAAAGTGTGTATTGTTGGGGAGGCATAATTAGTACCCTAGTTAGTTTGATAGTGGGTCCAGGAGGTCAGAAAAGTGTTAAAGAAAGGATATCAGAATATTGTACGCAGGTGCTGGGCACCAGTCAGAACAAGTTCAGGCGGTGGATATTGTAGTAGCTAGGGATTTTTCCCTATGTAGTTCCGAGAGGAATTGTCAGGGTGCCAGTAAGCATGATTAATAATCGTAGTTGTTATAAAAATAAGTTCCATAATTTTAAGAAGGTGAATGTTCGACTTATTAAGTCGGTTAAATATAATCAGGTTGATAAAATGTGGAAAATTGGGACTTTAAAGTTGGTTGCCGTTGGGACTTTAAATGAGCGGATTAATTTGAAGTAGGAGATTGATTTTCACTTAGTTGTATTTAATAAATTTTTGTCATAAAAAAATCAGTAATTAAAATTTACTGAATACTAGGAATTTGAGTAAGTTAGTTTTCAGTTTAGGAAGTCCCTATAGGAGAACCGTGTGATGACCCTGAGAAATCGGGTCGTTACAATAAGTTAGACTATTAACTCATGATTAACATAGACCTGGTGTTCTCTATAAAGATCCGGTGTTATTCATAAAGAAAAAAGGGAGGTACGTTGAGGATGCGTGTTGGTAACTTATTGTTTAGAATTGATGGTTTGTTTAAATCAACTGCGGAAGACCAGGGTGTTTTCTCAATTAGATTTTTGAGTAAAATATTACCAATTGGAGGTCAAAGATTGTGACGTGGCAAAAACGGTGATCTGGTCGAAAGTAGAGAAAAGTATGCATATCATCTCCAGATTGTATTGTTGATGCTGCAAGAAAAATAATTGTATGCCAAATGCAATAAATATGAGTTTTGGTTGGATCGAGTGGTAATTCTGGGATATGTGATCTTTAGAACTAGTATTCACTTGAATCCAGAGGAAGTCGAAGTTGTGATTTAAAAGAAAAGGTCGAAAAGTGTAACGGAAGTTCGAAACTTTTTGGGGCTTAGTAGGAGATTATCATCGATTGTGGTAGGGATTCTTTGTTATAGTTATCCCGTCGACCTGATTGACCTGCAAGAAAGCTAGATTCGAGAAGACTGATAAATGTAAGCGTCATTATTCGATATTGATTGACCGTGTTGTAGAAAGTGCAAAAGTCGGATGTCTAGTTGGGAAAGGTTAGAGATGCAATGGAAAATAGTCGCAGAGCTGACTATTGTGTCAGAAATAATGATGAAGTCCTGAGGATTGAAAATAAATGGTGTGTTCCTAGTGACACCCGTTTGGCAAGTGATACCTTAAAAGCAGTGTATAGTTTGAAGTGTATAGTTTAAAATACGTGATGCCTCTCGGTAGTATGAAACTGTATCAAGATTGTGTGAGTATTATCGGTAGATTGAAATGGAACAGAAAATTGTAGAATTGGTTGCCAGGTGTCATGTCTATTACCAAGTTAGGGTCGAGCATCAACATCCAGGTGAATTATTGCAGTCTTTATCGATTCCAAAATGGAAATGGGAGCGTAGCACGATGAATTATGTTTTAAATGTGGAAATTGGATTTTGAATTATACGTTTGATAAGTATTGGTTAGTCCCGATTAAAGATGTAAATTGAACATATTTTGATAAATTAAAGTATTAATTACCTGTCGCTGACATATTCAAAAAGTTAATGGTGACTTTTATATAATTACCGTTGTACAATCGACATGTGCAGTTGTTGTCATTATTATTACATTTGCGGCCTGTTGTAAATATGAAAAGTTGGGTAGTTGATTCTGGATAGCAATTCTCTATAGAAGAAACCGTATTACCAGTTTCCATAGTGCCGGATAGTGATTTGAGTTTTATTTCAAAAATTCTGGTAGAGTTTCCTAACTAGTTGAAATTCGGTACCTCTTTTTATTTATAGACTAACGGTCTATCAGGAAGTGCGATTCAGGTGTTGGAGGATATGTTGAGGGGTTATGTTGTGAGAGTTTTTTTTTAGAGAGGGATGGTAATGCGACGCTAATGGAATCTGTTTATAATAATAGATACCTTTTCGACGATCAATGTGGCATCGTATAAAGTGCTATATGAAAAGGATGCAGGACCTCCAGTCAAATAGACTGAACTGAGATAGGAGAACATAAATCTTTCGAGATTTAGATATAGCCCGGTGTGGCTATATTTTTATTGGGAAGTGGATTTTTGATAAAAAGAATTTAACCAGATGTATTGATTCTCTACTACTATTAGGCGGAGTCGGCATGTGGAAGTCAGTGAGATTTCATGGGAAAAAGATAATTTGAAATGTTCTTGAGTTGATATGTACTCATGATACAATATTTTACAATCTGTAACTAATGACTTTTGAGATGTATCGAATTTTTGTAATTGGGATGTATTTATGTCTTTCGATTCATATTTATACGTGGATATATGTTTGAAGCATGTTAGGTAGATTGAAACGGAATTGAAGCACGTGACTTTGTCAGGGACTTGATTAAATGTGGACGCATGAAATGAATTCTTATAGATGACCCGATTTATGTAGTTTGAGACGTAGTAATGTTGTTTGGTGATATCTATGTGTTTTGAGAGACATTGATATGATTTGGACGTGATTCAAAACGTATTTATGTGGTTCTGTTGTATTGCAAAAAAATAATTAGTTAACGGTAATATTAGAAAACGTTTATAAGAGTATTGAAGTTCTGAGGTGGATATTGAGGTTGAGGATTTTGGGCTATCTGTACTTATGAGATGGCGTATGAGATTGGTTGTGAGTATTGTTGGTTTAAATGTTAAATAGAGATATTGTGGCGAAATGAATGGATAAATGTTGGTTATGAGAAAATTTCTGAGATCGTAGACTTGTTGGAAATAAGATAGACCTAATTCACTGCGACTACCGTAATATTTTAAGAAAATATTGTATTATATTGTTATTGATTGTGATTTTATCAGAGTAGCATAGCGGAAGCGTTAGAAACATGAGACAATTGGTTGTCTGTATTAGGTGTTACCAACCAAAATGTACACTGTTTGTTGGTTGTTGGATATCATGTTGACTACTGCGAATGAAAATATTGCGATGTTGGAACGGGAATTGACGGTTATGAATTATGGGTGACTTTTGGTTATGGGACCTTGTGTCTAATGTGACCATGTGGTGCGACTTGGAAAGCTATCGTGTTGACAAAAAAAATTAATTTCGTCTGTTTGCATGAAAATTTCGGGACAAAATTTCTTTTTGGGGGGAAGAGTTGTAAGATCCCGACCTTTGACATACGTATAATTTAAGTCGCGTTTTAAAATATTTCGAAAATACCGGGGTGAGTTGCGATATAAATTATGTGAATTAAATTTTTAGGGGTTAGATTGTAATTTACATAAACCTTAAAATTTAGAATGGGTTTAATTATTATTCTAACTAAAATAAAGGGGGCCTGGTGTAATTATAATTTATATACATATAGATAGAGACGGTGAAGGAAAACAAACGGAGGAGAAACGGCCACTTGGTCGGCCGATTGATCACACACACATATTAATATATATCTATATATATACTAGGGTATTACCCGTGCCTAAAGGCACGGGTTTTAATTTATTTATTTTTTTATTATAAAAAGTATCATAATTTAGCCAAAAAATTTTTGGTTAATTACACTATATCCCCCTGTGATTTGACGAATTTGCACTTACCCCCTACATTACGAGGGTAAGTGGTTTAAAATTTTTACCACGGGGGATAAATACCGATTTTCAAACCACATGGGGATAAGTACAAATTGGTTAAACCACAAGGGGATAAAGTGTAATTAACCCTAAAAAAAATCGATATAAGCCCATTTATGTTTATAACATTTTCAAATTATTAATTTTTGTTTTTATAATGAACACCACATTAACAAACATAACCAGTAAAAAATTTAAAGTATTTTGACATAATTTCCGTTGTTGATACAACACACTAACATTCAAAAACTATTTTCAAATTAGCAAAACCAATAATTGGACATAAATACATTTATTTATATAACATTCCAAATTCTCTAATTCCTATTTTTTTAACACCACCTATTTTATAACACAACATTAACAACCAAACACAAAAATAACTAACACAATCATATAGTAAAAAAATATTTTCTAATGAACAATTATACCATAATCTACAATATGAAGTTATTCATCATCTGCAATGTCGACAACAATCGTTAATGATCAAAGACATGTTCCTTCTTAACCTTCTTCATCATCTGCAACATCAACAATGTAAAATTAAAAACATAACGACCAAAACAAACAAAGACCACTTGAATCCCAAGAATCAAAACGAAAATATATGATTTGATATAAAATTTGGAATTTTGAAAAGAATAAATGTTCTCACAAATAGAAGTATAAATATAAATTAAAAATTGAAAAGTCATTTTAATGTAAATGATCCATTTTCTTAAACGGTAAACTTAAATGTGGATCATTGAATTCCATTAAGTTTGGAAAATATTTCAATTGTTATTCATTGATTTACTTAAGAAATGGTAACAAAAGAGCCATAAGTTTTGATGGGAGCTTGGCTATATAAGAGGTTTTAGTCCCTAAGCTCAAGCACTTAACCTCCAGCATATACACCATCTATTTCTGAATGTTTTGAGAGCTTAGAAGTGCCAAAACAATGAGAAAAATGAGAGAAGAAGAAAAAGTGCAATTGACGAAAATATGTCCCGATCTTGGGTTTTCTTCAGTTGTTGATCCACTTTTATTGTTTACCTTTTGTTTGGATTGTATATAATCTTACATCTAAAAGATAAACATATATTAAACATAGCCATATAAATTAAAAACTACATACAGAACCAAAAACAGGAATTAAGAAGACAACAAAAATCTAAAACGGATATTAGAAACAGAAAAAGAAAATATAAACAAAACATTCAACCACTCCTTCATCTCAGAGCCGTTTAATTTCAAAATTGGAGCAAATGCAATAGACAAAGAGCTTTATAACATAATACAATACTTGTCCCAAGTCAAGTTCATTTAGCATATAATTAGATAAATTATTACTCAAACTTTTTGCCCTCCTCCCCCTGCAAGAAATTAAAAGCAATAATCAACATAAATAAAAGAAAGTAAATTTCATATAATACAAACAACTCAAAAAATAGAATTAAAAAAAACATAGCGATGAATAGTTTTTAAACCAATTCACACATTTTAAACAATGAATCAGTTAAAATGTCTAGTTAAGAATATCATCAAAAGGTCTAAGATTCTAGACATTGCTATACAATCTATACATGTTAAGAGTTATGGCATCAGAAGGGAATTTAATGGATCTTGGATTTCAAAAAAGAAACAAAAAAATAAAATTTAAAAAATAATAAAGAAAAAATGAAAACGCTATACAAACAGGGCCCAAACCTTACCAACTTATATCCGTCCCCTACTAAGGAACATCCTCTCTAAGTGGATTTCAGCTTCTATTGAAACTTATCTTAGATCAAATCAACGGTTCCAAACTAAAACCCCAAAACCAACAATAGGTCTACCATGTTCCGGAAACCTTTGGAAATCACACAAATCAATAACCTTTCCATAATTAAGGTGGAATTTAATAACATGCTCTCTTTTGTGCAACAACTTTCGACATTCAATAACAATAGTTATGTCGGTAATCCATATCACAAAGAACCAATAGAAAGAAATTGTGAATCGAAAATAAGGACACTCCATTTTTAGAGGACTAACTAAAATGAAAGTTTAAAAAAAAATACAAATAAAATGAAAATTACTTTCTTATTTACTAGTTTGATTCAATTTCATTGATACAAATGTTAAAGGAAAATGAGATATTTTACTTACAATGTTTTCATTGGAAAATAAGACGTTAAAGTACCGTTTGTTAGCACGGAATTCAAGCCTTAGAATTGGAATTCAAAATGAACGCATGTAAATTTTTAGATTTTCACATGCGTTTATTTCCAATTCCAATTTTGAAGCTTCAATTCTCAACAAACAAGCCAATAAACTAATAATATAAAAGCAAAAGAACATCAAAGAAAAGCAGAAGAACAACAAAGAGAAATGCAAAGATTGAAAAAAGGAGGAGCAACATATAAAACGCTTACATCCTAGCACTATATTTGAGTTTCCAAAAGACTGCATACTTCCATGAGTGTTGAAACACAGGCTTCGAAGTGCTTGGTGAAACAGACTACCCATTTCCTCCCTTTTCTCCATGAAAATTTCTACCACCACCAACAACTAAGACACTCGAGTCTGAACCAGAAAACCCCCCCTAATTTTTCAATAATCCCCTAGTCCCCCATTGATCTAACTTCCTCTATAAGAACTTCTTCTCGCCTGCTTCCGTCGTAACCTTGCCCACTGCTTTATTGGTGGTCCTACTGTTGGAAGAAGCAAAAGATCGATCCCCATCCTCCTCGCTCAAACAACTTTAAAACCCTAAACCCAATAACACCAAAATCGACGATTTCCAATAACTTAGCAGCAGAAATAACCAACGAATCCAATAACAAAAACATCTTAACAGGCCACAGTCTCCAATAATTCAGCCATAAACGTCAAGAATCGTAACGTATATTTGTCCGAATTCAAAAATTTCAAACAACGATGTTAATAGATCTTGAGACTAATAATTCCGAGATTTAACTTATATTGGATGACATTGAAGATCTAAATGAATCACTGCAATCGAGATTCAATAAAAATAACATAGAGTCCTAAAACTAGAGAGAGAAAATAAATAAATTAACCACTGCAGAGTTAGATTTGTTTAATCCAACGGGTGTATTTCGTAAACAGTAAGCTTACTGGAAAGAACACAATGATGGAAGCTCAAAAACAAAAAGATCATAGTCAAAATCAAACCGAACTGTCTCAACAATAGCCTTTGGTGTCATAACTTGAAGAAAGATTAGAGATTTAGAGAGAGAAGCACAACCTAGTTATACCAAACAATATAGCTCCAAACTGAAACATCAAAGAGTTGAAATCATGAAAATCTAATGCGCAGATAAAACATATTTGAAGTCACTGAAATCTACTGTCTTGTTCAGACTTGCCAAAGGAAATTTAATTGTTGTGCAAAAATTGGAGTAAACAAAATATTCAGAATCAAATCAAAGGAAAATATACCAGTTTTGTTTTTTTTACAATAAATGGAAAAATATTTCAAAATAATTCAAAAACATGAAAGAACCCTTATAGACATTAAAAAATGAATAAAAAAAATCAGAAGATAAATTGCCTACAAATGGAAGTGAAATATACCTGAATAAAAAGTACAGAACCACTGCACTTTTTAGTAAATATTAAACTGAGAAGTGAAGGTGGCTCTTATTGAAGCTAAGCTTTGAAACAAATTTACCCTATTTTATTTCACAACAAAAAATATTGTCAAGAAAATTCACCTTATTTTATTTCATAACACAAAAGAAAATATTATTTACATTTTTCTTGGAATCCTTGCGTGTATATCTTAAACAATCATTGTAATTGCAAACTTTTTTAACTTAGTAATTAGAGAAAAAAACCAATTAAACATATCTAAATTTGAGGATAATGAAAAAAAAAAATCTTTCCATCATGACAAAAATCGAGAACCGGGTTACATACTTGTTCGGTGTGGTTCGTCTTCTGAAGAACCACGTTTCGCCAATGGTCTGCTGCCGTTGGATTGAATCTTTTAGGATTAATCTGTTTGGAGTTTATATAAGCATATTAAAAAGCGCCATTTAGGTGAACAGATAAACATGACTTCAAAGAGTTATAATCAAAAAATGAAAAAACTTAAACTGAAGTTAAAAATACAAACAAAAAGTATCTACACTTGCATCATATTTAATCCTTCAACAATTGTAAAACATGAACATTAAAAAGAAAAACTACACACACTAACCTAATGAAGCGAATATATAAATTGTGGATAACAATATACTTTTGCTTGTTTGAAAATTTAGATTCCGATCATTAATTTGCAGACAAAAGTGGAAGTAACAATTTGAAAAGAATGAACAAATTTAGAATTTTCTATTCAAGCAATTAGTACTCTAATTCAAGCCTTCAAATTGGGTTCATAAAAATCATATTAACCCTAATTCAGCTTCACTTTCATTTAATTAACCACAAATCCAAACAAAATATAATTTTAATTAACAAATTAAAAAACTACTGCATTTTTTAAGTTTTTGCTTTAAAAAATTAAAAAGACAAAAAAAAAATGGTGCCCAAACGGATCTAATTTTAAATTCAGATGCTCACCTGCTAGTGACCGTTGCAGCAAAACTTATTTTCAAGGTGTTTGAGTATTTTGTTTTAGTTTAATTCCTTCTTCAACTGTAATGTAACATTAAAGCAATAAAATTGATTATATGAAAACACGTAGCAAAGTAGCAAGTACAAAACCAAAATTAGATCATCTTATAATATTGGCCTTTTTAAAATCTCAAGCCAACTACCCAAGCGAGATCTGGGCAACAATCTAGCTGAGCAAGATCTGGGAAACTAAAAAACAATCAATCATCACCAACACTGTAATTACCAGACAACATTTTCGAGTTCGATTTCAGATTAGAAAAGGCAACACCAATAAATCGAAACCTATAAATCAAATACAAATCCGATAAATTGGGAGGGAGATTACTCCATAGTTCATATTGAACAAATACTCAAGAACTAACAAAAAATAAAAAAAACTTTAAGGGACAGTTGATATCAATATTATCTAGTTGACATGTAAGTGTATCACTCCAAGGATTATATAATTTTTTTTCTATTACTACGTATAACTCATGAATAATAGTACATTATGCGGCTAAAAGGAAAAATCTTATTCGAAAGTCTTAAAAATATTTCAACTTGAAAAAGTAAAAGAAATATAAGCAGAGATAGATGAGAATTGTACAACTCCCATTTACTCTAATGCTTTGAATTTCCAAAGTCGAGATTAGTATAATCACTCCTGAATATAACATAACTTGCATTGAAGTTGAACTTGATGCAAAATACCCTATTTAATTACAAATATTTCGATTTAGTACAAATATTAGTAACTCTACAGCTGAACTTGACGTGACATACACTATTCAATTACAAAATTTTTGATTCAGTACAAAAATTAGTAACTCAAAAGCTCTTTCAAAAAACTCAAAAATGATACTTGGCTAAAGTTGAAAGTTACAGATTTGGGGGGAAAAGGGCTCACCTACTCATTCTTTTGGTATGGTAGATTTCCCTGTATTCTCACTTAGAAATAGAAATGCAGGAATAAATCAGTTGTTCCCAGAAATTATTTGAAAATTCTGGGAGCAAAATTTTCAAATAATTCAACTGCTTATAGAAACAAAAAAGAACATTAAAACACATAGCAAAATGGAAATGGACTTGATTAGGTCGAACTCAGATCTAGCAAAATTTGAGTTACATCTCGTTAAATTAAACACAAATTTGTTCAAAGTTATATTGGTGTGTGGTGAGCGACGAAGTTGAGATAGAATCTGAGTGAGGGAAAAAAGACTTACCAAGGGTTGGGTGGGCGACCGAGTCACGGTGGCGTGACAGATCGAACTCAGGAGTGATATCGCAAGAGAAAGAGAGAGAGAATGGGAAAATCTAGAACAAAACCCAATCTCTAAAGTCAGACATCGATTGAGAGAAGCATGCAGAATGGGGGGCATCGATCGATCGAGATTGACGTTGCGCTGGAGCTTGAGCGAGAAGACATGGCGATGGAGACGATTTCTCTTCCATGAATACTCTCAAACAATTCAATGGATCTGAAAGAAGAAATGAAAGAATAAAATCAGAGGTAAATTCTTGATCTGAATCTGAGAAAAATCAGAGGTAAAAATGTACCTGAAGGCAGTGATTGATCGAGGCGACGATGACGACGACGACAGTGGTGGATGCGATGGAGGTGGCAAGGCGACAGCTGGCCGTGGAGGTTCTGTCGGTGGCGAGAGCGACGACGACGACGACGATTTGCGATAGAACGGTGATGGATTGGGAATGGATCTGAAGAGGAAAACTGGAGTCAAATTTTGGGAACGGAGATGGCGATAAGATTGAGAGAGCAAATAAGGCGGTCACGATTATGGCGGGATTGTGAGAGATTTGGGGGTTTATTTGTAGATAGGGAAACTATAGAGTGTTGTGACTTGAGAGATTTTTAAAAAAATATTCAATCACAACCGTTGGATCAAAACGATCCCACAATAAAAAATGATAAAAAAATATCATCTCATAATTTAATCTGATCTTATGGCCAAAAATGTCTCTTGTATCATTCAATTTCGACTGTTAGATATTGGTTTAAAATGTCTCTAGGTGTAACCTCAACCGTACGATATTCGATCCGACGGCTCAAAATATAAATATGTTGTAATATATATATATATATATATATATATATACGGAGAAGAAAAATTGAGAGATCGAAAGAAAGAAAGAAGAGAGAGAGAAGCTGCCGGTCAGAAGGGTGTGTTTCGGCGGTGAGTGTGCACGTTTTGTCTTAGAGTGTGTGTGTGTGTCATTGGTGCTGTGCAGGTGTGTGTGTATTTTTTGTTTCCGTTTGGTGTGCCGTGTATGTGTATGTGTTCCGGTAGTCGGTGGTGGTCCGTTAATGGAAGAGGGTGCTCTGTTTTCCGTTCATCGTTGTGGGTGTGTAAAGGTAAAATCGTCGTTGTTCCTCTGACGATTGTGTGGGTGTACATGGGTATATCGGCAGTTTGTGTGTGTGTTTGGCGTATGGTGCGGGTGTGTTTAGTGTGGGTATGTGATCGTGGGGTGTGTATGTGTGATCGAGTGAATGTGCTGTCGCCAATTTCAGGCGTGTGGGTAGTTGGTCGTCGGTCGTCGGCCGGCTGTGAGGGTGTGTGTGGGTTGTGCCGGCTAAGTCCACAACGGAAGCAGAAGAGAAAGAGAGAGAGGAAGGAGGGTCGGCTAGTGAGTCCAGTGTCCAGAACAGAAGCAGAAATCCAGGGAAGAAAAAAAAAAAGGAAAAAGGAAAAACGCACAAACCACCCCAATAAAACCTAAAACTCATCTCGCGGATCGGTGGAAAATTCGGGGAAGGTAGAATTCCGAACTCTCTTAATATATGTATTTAAATTATCTCGTGGGTGATTATGAAACTAATAACTAGTATCGAAAATGTCAAAATGGCGATAATAAATATTGAGACCGTTCACATGAATAAATTCGATATCGTAAACTGTAACAGAGCAATAATCGTTGAATAGTTATATAGAATGCGGGGAATAAGAAATTACAGCTTGCATTGCATGGTTAGGTTCATTTTACATAACATATTAATTTAAGCCTTGTCACTATTAGGTTCGCATGCACCGGAGGATCAGTAGCGTATAGATGTTTTCGGAGCGGATTATCAGGTGAGTGTACTGCCTTCTTACAAAACCTATTTTCATATATATGATGGAAAAATGTGTTTACTTAAAATTAGACGAATTTATAACTTATATAGATCAAGCGGATTTGGGTGTTTTGGAAATGTGGATCACTTTGGTTTTAAAAGAAAGTGAAAAACATTATTTTTGGATTAAATCGGTTTTGGAAATAGAGGTTGAGGTTTGTGATTTGATGACATTGATTTGACGATGCTATTGATTTTATCTGTTTCGGCAGAGTGGTGATTATCTGCTTTGGCAGAGTGGTGATTATCTACTTCGATAGAGCAGTGATTTTCTATTGATTTGTAGTTTGACAATGATGTTATTGATTTGACGATGTTGTTGGTTAGACTATGCCATAGTTTATGTCTTGTCCAGAGGGTGGTCCGGCAAATGGTGATTGATATTTTGTCCTGTCCGGAGGGTGGTCCGACAGATGATGATTGATATTATGTCATGTCCGGAGGGTAGTCCGGCAGGTGGTGATTGATATTATGTCCTCCGGAAACGTCCGATAGGTGATTATCTGCGTAGTTAGTTTCGCTAGGAAGGCATATCCTACGGATAATATGGTACCGTTGGAACTCCCTATCGTGAGGTTAAAATGATCACTATGGCTAGCTGCAGAGTGGTGTAGTGTTTTGTCGTATATGATGTTTTGTCGTATATGGTGTTTTATCGTATATGGTGATTGGGATGAGTACGTATATATATATATATATATTCTTTTATACTGGATTGATATATTCTGATTTCATTATACTATATGGGTAGCTGAATTATTCTGGTTGATTTTCATTGCTTAGTCAAGGTGTTATCAATGAACAGTTACAGACCCGCGAGCAACCCATTTAGTGATCGGGTTGGGTTTTCAAGAACTGTTCAGATGCGGGCTGGGTTTTGGGCGGGCTAGAGATGGGTTTTAGTGGGCGGGTTCGTGGGTGGGTAATTTCTGCACACATCTAGTGATAGGCGTGGATATTGGAATTTGCAACTCCTGGAGTAGATGAAGTGCTATGTGGTTTCGGCACAAACATGGGCAAAAGAGCAGTAATTAGCTTCGGCACTTGATCAAGAGACAGTAGATTGTTGCTTGGCGGTCTAAGAGATCAGATTGAAGCCCAAGAAAACACAGAAGCCAGTGGTAGAGTGACGAGAGTTAGGGCAACCTGTCCAATCAGCATCAGAATAAGCCTTGATGCTCAAGGGGATTGCACTACGCTAAAAAAAGAGGCCAAAGTTCAAAGTTCCTTTGAGGTACCAAAGGCTTCGTTTGGCATCTATAAGGTGGTGTGTCAGAGGTTGGCTCATGAATTGAGCAACATGATCAACAGTATAGGTAATGTCTGGTATGGTGAAAGTGAAATACTATAAGGAGCTAACCAATTAGTGATACTCAAGGGCATCTGACAAGAGATCCCCGTTTTGAGATGACGATTGAGTTTTAGCACATATAGCACATATAGGGGTGTTACAAGGTTTGCAGTCTGTCGTTGAGAATCGTGCAAGAAGATAGTATACTTGAGCTAAGAAAGACGTAATCCAACAGAAGAAGTGAAACTCAAACTCAAACTCAAAATAGGGAACCAAGGTCACGAAACTCAAACTAGTTGCCAAGAGTAGTGATGAATGATAAAACTAGAGACGGTTGATTGTCAATGAATATAATGTTATCAACATATAAAAGAAGAAGCATTAGAACAGAGTTAGTGTGATAGATAAACAAGGAATGATCAGCTTGACTCTAGGTTAATGTTTTAAAAATCGGACCGGACTGGCCGGTTCAACCAGTTGAACCATCGATCGGCTCAGATTCTGGTCTGAAAAACCCCCTAGAACCGTTTTACCCCTAAAACCAGCCAACCATCTAGTTTGAACTGGATTGACCATCGAACTGGAGAACCGTTCCGGTTCTCTTCGAACCATCCGGTTTTTCACCATTCCCATTGGTATAAATATTTCCCCCAAAAAAACCCTAATCTCTTGCCAAAAAAAAAAAAAAAAGCTTACCTCGTCAGTGTTCCTCAGTTCTTCTCTCTCAAACCCATCTTAGATTTCTTCCATTGCTTATTTTTACTACGGTGGCTGTTGGGCGTAACCATCTTCGTAGTCGTGCGGGGAGGCCATTGCTGTTGTCTTGCGGAGATAGAAAACAGAGAGATGAGACAGCCAACAGCCACTGCAAGAATCCCTTAGGGTTACAGAACAGAAGACGCAACCAACAGCCACGGGTTTAAAGGATTGTCAGTGTGTTGTAACTTGTAAAAGCAACTCTAGCTCCCCTAGCCACACCGGCAAATGATTTGCTTAGATTTTTAGTTTTTTTTTTTTTTATTCATATTTTACTTTTTGTTTTTATTTGTTGTGTTATTGTGTACTACTTTTTTTGTTTTGAGTTTCGTTTTTTTTTTCTTTTTTTAAGACTTTTATATTTTCATTCTTTGTTGTCTAGTTTTTTTTTTTTTTTTGGATGTTGATCTTTTTTTATTTACCTTATTTTTTTTTCAATGCGTATATATATATAGAAATATTAATGAAGTAATTATGACATCATCGGTTCAATCACAGTTCGCCTATCGGTTGAACCAGTGACCTGGTGACTTTTTCTGTTCAATGTCCAGTCCGATTTTAAAAACATTACTCTGGGTAAAGCCATATTGCAAGAAGAACGTGCTGAGACGTTGGAACCAAGCGCAAGGCACTTTCTTGAGACCATAGATAGCCTTTTGTAAATGACAAACATTATGAGGACGAGCCAGATCTATGAAACCAGGTGGTTGTGACATATAGATAGTTTCATCCAAAACGCTATGAAAAAAGGTATTTTTCACATCAAGTTGGCACAATGTCCAACCAAAGGATAATGTAAGCCTGAGCACAATATGAACAGTGATAGGATTAATTATAGGACTAAATGTCTCATGAAGGTCCACAGCCTCTTGCTAATGGAAGCCCTTGGCAACTAGGCGAGCTTTGTATCGCTCAATGGAACCGTCTACTTTGCGCTTAAGTTTGAAGACCCACTTATAATCCACAACATGTTTATGTGGGGAAAGAGGGACAAAAACCCAAGTTTTGTTCTTTAGTAAGACATTAAATTCACTAGTTATGTCTTGACACCATTCAGGGATACGAATAGCTTGCGTATAGCAGGTAGGCTCATCAATAGGAGATGGAAGCTAAGCAAGTAAAGCCTATGGAAAAGGATATCAGATTGTACCATCTATCCAAATAAGAGGATGGTGTGTGCCATCCCAATGACGTGTGATCATGGAATGTTGCGGGGGAACTGAAGGAACCTTAAGGGTGGAAACAATAGAAAGATTAGGCGAAGGAGTTCGAGGAGCCTCAGGGATGGCATCAACTGAAGTATTAGGTTGTGAGGGTTGATTTTTTCGGGTGCTGATAATGAAATGAGAATGGTTGATGAAGAGAAGGCATAGCATTATTTTGTGTAGCTGGTTGCAGAGGTTGAGCAAGAGTTGGTGGTAGTAGAGGAACAAAAGCCCATGATGATGGGTTTGGTGGAGTACTTCTGGTGTTAGATGCAAACAGAAAGTGTTGTTCATTAAAACGAACATGATGGGAAATGTATACTCTGCCAATTGTATGATCCAAACAACGATAACCCTTGTGCTGCAAGCTGAATCCTAAAAACACACATTCAACAGTTATTGGCAAAAGTTTATTAGTTAAGTAAGAACCTAAATGCGGATAACATATACAACCAAACACACGTAGCCCAGAGTAGGAAGGAGTATGGCCATAAAGACTGGAGAATGGTGAGGACCACTAAGTTTAGAGGAGGGGAGACAATTGATGAAGGGAATAGCAGTGGAGACTACTTTGGGCTAATAACGTAGAAGAACATGACTTGTGAGGAAGAGGGTGCGACCCATGTCAGCAATGTGGAAGTGTTTCTATTTGGCAAGGCTATTTTGTTCGGAAGTGTAAGGGAAAGAGAGTCTATGATGAATACCTAGATAAGAACAAAGAGATTTTAAGGTACCGCTAACATATTCGCCGCCACCATCACTCTGAAATTGTTGGATGTGTGTGGCAAATTAAGTTTTGTACAGGCTAAAAAGTTTTTGAAATGTTGGAGAACTTTAGATTTTTGTTTCAGTGAATAACGCAAAATATTTATGACTAGAGATAGAAATTACAGGAGATTTCCATACATTGGAGTAAACTAAACTAAAGGGAAAAGAGGTTTTTATTTCAGAAATGGGAGATGTGTGAATTTACCCAAAGCGTACCCGAAGCTGAAGGATGATTTAAATTTAAAATGAGTAGATAACAGTTTATTTAAACCAAGTAAGACATTACTTTAGCAGATGGATGACCTAGCCGATTGTGCAAAATGGTGGATGAGTTAACCGAGGTAGATAAAGCATGTAGGGAGAGGGATAACAGGTAATTTGTAGAGACCATCCTTACATAGGCCCTTATAGAGGAGAGAATCAGAGGTGAGATCAAAGATATAGAAGTGGTGAGCATCAAAAGCGTAAAGAACATTATTATCAATGAAAAATTGAGCAATGGAGAGTGGGGTTGCCCGTCATGTGCACTAGCGTCAGGATACCAATTGGGATCATTGAGTATCCACTTTGAAGTTTGATTATGCTGAAGTACCTGAGATGGAGAAATATGTAGTCCTGTAAAGGTAGAGTTTGGCGATGGAGGAACAAATTAAACAACGTCGAATCTAGGGCGTTAGACTGACGATGGTGGCCAATAACAGCGAATTAGCAATTTTGAGATCGATAGAGAGAGAGAGAGAGGCAGCGATCGTGAGAGAGGGGTTAGGCAAAACCCTAGGCTCGGAATCTGTGAGAAAGACAAGTCTCGAACCAGTAAGGTCCGAACCATCGGTGCAGGTAGGCGGTGACGTCAAAGTAGTGGCATCAAAGCGACGACGTGGGCTGAAAAAATGGCTAAGCAAATGTAGCAGCAAAATGGAGCATTGATATCCTGACACTGGGGCAACAACATGATTTTCATTATAGACAATGACCTTATTTATACAAGAATTGTGTTATAACTGTTCCTAAATTACAGATTTGATAACTGACATGAAATAATTCTGAAATACCTAAATATAGATTTGTAATTGATTATGAAATGAATTATGATTTGTAACTAATAATGAAATTAAAAGAGGTTTAATAGAATATTATTCTAATTAATAGGCCAATAAATAAAATAGAAAAACTACCAAAAAGGAAAGTAAACATGACCCATAAGATATTACACACTAATTAAGTAGGAAAAATAAATAATTCAACACTCATCCTCAATCCGAGGTGAAGATATTGTAAGCCCTAACTTGACAATAAGTGACTGAAGAAGGGATGATCCAATAAATTTGGTTAACATTTTAGTTGCTTGCTCGGACGATGTGACGAAGGTAGGAGTAATGGCTTCGGATCAAACATTCTCTTGTATGAAGTAAATATCGACTTCGATGGCCATTTGGTTCTCTCATGAAGGATCAAATCAAAAGATAAAATTATATCATATTTTTTATCAAAAAATAAGTAGACAAGTCTATCCCAAGGAACCCTAGTTTAGCAAAGAATAAACGTAGTCAAATAAGTTTGCACGTTTCCTCAGTCACAGTATCGTACGTAGATTTTGCGAAACATTATGAGACAAACGCCTACTTTTTTTCTTTTCAACAAGATGAGATGGTTGCCTCGAAATATATATTGACAAGAAGAATCAATTGTCATCAATAGATCCTGCATAATCAGTTTCTGTAAATAAGGTGAGTCTATCTTACGACCTAACCACATAAAAAAGATCAAGACCAGGGCACATATTAAAATATTGGAGGATATGATATACTATATCCAAGTAAGATATACTTGGTATATGCATAAACAGACTCACAATGCTCACGACATAGGTAAGATCTGACCTAGTGTTAGTCAAGTAGATGAGGTGACCCACAAGTTGATGATAAACATATAGCTCTGGTAGTAGTTTCTCCTATTCTTTTGACAACTTAAGATTTGGATTTGTAGGAGTAGAGGCAGGTCTATATCCAAGCACGTCCGTATCCTGAAGGAGGCCAAGAGCATATTTTTGCTGGGATAAGAATAATACCCTGACGTGATCAAGAAACCTCAATACTGAGAAAGTATTAGAGAGAACCCAAGTCCTTGATGTCAAAGGACTTTCTAAGGTTATTTGTTACATGGTCAATGCCTTACATGTCATATCATGTAATGATGATATCATCCACATAAACAGAAATGATAATGAACTAACCCTAAAGATGACCACGAATAAAGCATTTGTGATTGGAATGGTACCAGGTAAATCTCAGAGCGAGGATAGCATCACCCACTACAAGAAAAAAGTTTTTTAGCGAGAAAAAAATTTCGTCACTCACAGTAGTAAATTCGTCACTAAATCTTTTTAATGAGGAAATAGGTTTGTCGCCACGATAGCTACAAAAACTTCGTCGACAAAAGTAGTTAGTGATGAATTTTAAATTCCTCGCTAAAAACTATGTATGTAGTGAAGAATTATTTCATTGCTAAGTTCCTTACTAAATTAACTACTTGGTCATTAAAAATCACATTTTGGAACAAAATTTATTTGAATAATTTTGTTGCTAATAGTTAGCAACCAACTAAATTTCTCACTAAAAACTTCCATTGGAAAATGGCACTCACCCGAGGCTAGGAGAGGGAAAATAGGTGCTTCTTTGGGCACCTTGAGGTGCGTTCCTTGGACAAACCCGTGTAGGATATTTCATACATGCATCTGATACGGATTCTAGAGTATACTAGGAGTGACATACGATATATACACAAAAACTTCGGAGACGTTCTCGTACTTCTAGTTTCCCAGTCCCCTAATCTAATCGAATTCCAAGATTTCCAGACTCAAAGCTAGGATTTCATTAATTAATTTTTATAAACCCAACCCAACCATCCTTTTTTTTTTACTACATACCCAACAAAATTCCTTCAAAATAGAATATACCACAAGCGTCCTTGATTACATCTTAACCTCAATTTTTACCTACCACGACTACCTTCCCAATTTCTCATCCATATCCTTCACCATGGTTACCGCTTCCCAGTTAAAGGTTGAATTTTTCGATCATGAGACCGTATTTAAGAGGTCCCAGGCCCACCATTTTGAAAACGTAAATTCTTTGGATGACAAGTTAAAAATAATTATAAGCTAAACTCAGACAATTTGTTAGCCTTCCCCTCTCCCTCCCAAATGCTTCCGCCTTCATGAAACCCACTCCACTACCCACCAAAACATATACTAAAAGACGACACCTTGATCTTAGTTTTGCATCCCCCAATAACAAATAAGCAAGTTGACAGTTCAGATTATAAGCAGGATTATTTTTCCCTTAGTGAATATAAGTAGGCTTTTATCGAGCCATCCAACAATCAAATTGATTATGCATCACAGTGACAACACCATGAAATCATGCTAAAAGATGTAAAAGATCTGGTGTGACTTGTGAGCTGCTTTGTAAATACATCCCTAAATACAACATGATCCATAGAGGGCTAGCTATAACTAAGGTCTATATACAATGAAAAACAATAGTTTACATCATCTATTCCATGGCAAGAATTTACAAACGAGAAATATGTTTAACTTTGACGTTAGCTTCCATTACAATAGTCAACTGGAAATTTAACACAAGACAATCACATGAATATGATCAATAGGGAGAATGATTACATTTATATATATTTATATACTAGTATAGACCCCGTGCCTAAAGGTTTAAGGTTTAGAATTAAAATTCGGGTATAAAATTGATCTACCCAAAACTAAATTTGTGAAAGTGGCACAAATGGTTTATAATTAAAATTTGGAATTAAATCTTATTTCGTTGAATTCAATGAATTAGTATAATTAATTTCAAAGGCTACCAAACATAAAGCATTGTTAAGGGCAGAAAACAGTGGAAATAGGGAAAAAAACACCAAAACGAATTTAGACCTCGAGCAGTCAAGGGAAAAAGCTAGAACGGTCAAACCTCCCAAGATAGAGACAAACCATTGACTTGTCTACAGAAATCAAGAAGACAAGATGGTTTTGGTCTAAACCTGGACCACAATTTGAAGGATGATGAGGTAATATTGATGCAATTTCTTGAGAAAGCAAGTTCCAGACTCACTAATGAAAAACAAAAATTTAGATAAATGACAAGATTTCTTGCGTTATTGAGATCAAATTTAGGGCATATTTTGAAAACAGATAAATAAAAAGAAATAAAACATCATATTGAACTAGAATTTTGAACCAGAATTTTGATATTTTTAAGTTGTTACTATTTCCACACAACAAGAATTTCAAATCAAATTTCTGAGTAAACCAGAAAAGTTATCGAGTGAATCAAAGCAGAACCAGCGAACTAGAAAAGGTTGTATCGTTCCAATTGATAGCGAGAGAGAGGTAGAGACGTACCGAATATCTTTCCAAGGGTTGGACAGAAGCTTTAAGAGGAGACCGACTAGCGAATGCGAGCAATGGTGAGAAGATTGGAGAGGAACTATGATGCAGATGTTGGAGCGGCAACAACTTTTAACAAAATTGGAGCTAGGTTTGGATGCACAACAAAATTGGAGCGGGACTGCAAGGGCTCCAAAACGAAACAACAAATTTTCTTCTTCTTCTTCTTCTTATTATTATTATTTTAATTTCTTGAGATATTATATTATTTAATATTTTGACAATTAGTGTGGAATTATTTGGTGGCTATATATTTTTATTTTTTAGTCACAAAAAATAATTGTTGCTAATAATTTTTTATTTGTTGCTAAAATAAAATTAAATAGCGGTTAGTATTTGTGACAGATTTAGTGACGAAATTCATTTTTCGTCAATAAAACTAATTTTTAGTGAAAAAAAATTGTGTCGTGACCAATAGTTATTGAGCTTTAGTGTGAAAATCAAAATTTCTTGTCAATACTACCCTTCTGCGATGAATTTTATTTTCACTACTAAAATTCGTCGCTAATACTACTTTTTCTTGTAGTTACCGAACTGATTGAACGATGCTTGTGGGGACTGCTTAAGTCCATAAAGTGATTTTTGAAGGTGATGAACGTTTTCTGAATACTTCCACTAAGCCCAAAAACCTAGTAGTGGATCCATATAGATAGTTTCAAATGGATCACCATTGAGGAACACATTTTTGACATCAAACTGATGAAAACTCCAAAAGCGAGACGCAACTAAGGAGACGAGAAGGTGAACCATCGTTAACTTAGCATGTAAAGCTTAATTTTTGCACATGCATATTTCTAGTTGTATTTTAGAACATTTAGAAAAATAATGTGGTTCATTGTGCTATTTAAGTTTTACTTAAAAAAATTTAGGGGTTATTATTGTATTTTAAAGTTTGTTAAAATAAAATATATAATACGTTTAATTTATAGGGCTATCTATACGGACATGTATATATGTATATTTATATGCCAAATATATACATGAGTTCGACAACTATAGTGGGTATATTTGTATATATAGATATATCTAATTTGCAAAAAATATAATTTAAAATAAAAAATTATAAATTTTATTAAAATGATAATTTTTAGTATTTCGTTGACTAATAATATAATTAACAATTGAGTAATATTTTTTTGTAGATTAAATTAGTAACAAGCAAATTTTTTGTAATCGTTATTATAATATTTTTGGTACAGTTGATTTTAACTTAAGAAATTGGGTGTTTAATAATTTTATATAATCAAGAAAATTTGGGAATGGGAAAGATTTTATTTTATTGTCACGCATTACATATTAGATTTATTTAAATAAATTATTAGTTTTGGCCCTTTTATTGTTAGGTTCACAGACAACGCCGACAACGTCAGTATTACGATAGTAGGGTATTCAATAGAGCAAATATTGAGGTAAGTGTGTTGTCTTCTATGTAAATTTCTAAATCATATTTTTGTACTAAATTGTGAAAAGAAAAAATTTATTAAAATGAACGCCTTTATAACGTTATGCAGATTAAGTAAATTTTTAAATGTCAAAAGTAATTTTTATTATTATCTACTATGCCATAGTGTGGTCCCAACAGAAGGGCATATCCTACGGGATGTTGTTGGTCATAATAGGAGGGAATGTTCAGTAAGATATTATGTTGTGACATGACAAGAGGGCAAGTCTTGTAGATGGTGGTTGTTGTTGTTGTTGACGATGATGATTATTATCATGATATGGTGATTTATACCACGTATTGGCTCCTACCATTGGAGATATTAAATGGCACTGACACTGATGACAATCTTAGATTGTACAGTTGTACAGGTTACGGTACAGTCATAACTCTCAATCGTGAGGTGAAACGATCCTATGGCTAGTAGGAAAGTATATTTCTGGTAGTTTATTATATAAAAGTGATTTTATTGGTTGATTTATATTCGGCTGCAATGTCTTGATTATATCTGTGGATTTTAATATTGTTAATTGTGGTTAGATTCTGTATTAAAAAATGGGTTTTGCTAAATGTACTTGATCCTTAAATTATTTTTATATTATGAAGATAGTACACCGATAAAATATTTTGACTCAGGTACCTCAGCTAAAAACGGATCCACTATTGGAACTAGCTAGAGTCAGAGGGTGTTATTATTTTTTGAGTTGGCAGGACAGGTTTGAACCATGAAAAGTTTATTTTTTTGGTAGTTATGTCATGAATATTTGGAACATGTGTATTTCTGAATTTTGAAGTTAGTAAATAATTCATATTTTTTTTTTTAAATCCATATTAGTAAATAGTTTATAAATTACATGTGGTTGGTCGGGTGACATCAAGTCGATGTCACGCCCATCCTCGAGCGTTGGGGGGGCTAGGGGTGGGGTGCGACAGTTTTTGGTATCAGAGTTTAGGTTATAGGTTCTGTAGACGTGCCAGATTGTCTCATCAGTAGTGGACCGTAAGATAGGGTATTGATAGGTTGGTTCGGCACGTGAGTGGTAGTCATTTTATTGGATTAAATAGTACATTTGCTTCATGCACTATTTTTTGCATTGTTGGCCCTTTTACTTACTAAATTTCATTTCATATCTTGACTATGGATCGTGGAAATAAAAGTAGTTGAATTCTGGACCCCAAATAAAAAGGGGTAGGGTGCGAGAAAGCTTAGATATCGTTGAGCAAATTTTACAGGTCATTGCCCAACTAATAGAGAAACAAACAAAGATAATGGAATGCTAGAAGGACCAAACCGAAATAACCAATCCTTAGGATGCGCTACTGAAAAGATTTAAGGAGTTGGACCCTCTAACTTTTACGGGAACTATGAGTCCTGCTGATGTTGAAAATTGGTTGAGGAACATATGGCACATATTTGAGGTAATGTGCATTATTGATGATAGTAGAGTTCCTCTTACCACCTTCCAGCTAAAAGGGGAAGTCGAACACTGGTGGGAGAAAATAAAGAGGCTAATTTAAATTCTAAACTAGGAGATCACCTGGGATCAATTCGTTGTAGTATTTAATGAAAAATATTTCCCTGAATCCTATCAGTTCAAAATGGAGGAGGAATTCATATTATTGAAACAGGGGAAGATGTCAGTTCTGCAATACGAAATCAAATTTGATATCCTATCCTGATTTGCTCTTGATCTGGTAAAGACTGAAGAAGTGAGATGGAGAAGATTTCAGAAAGGACTAGATTTGCAAATACGTTCAAGGTTGACTGGTAGGCGGATCAAAAGTTATGTGGAACTGGTGAACACGAAAAAACTAATAGATAAATATTGTAGGAAGCCACCCAAAATCGTGAACAGTACAAGAAGAGCATATTTGAGCCGTCTAGCAGATATTCAGGGGGTACCTCTAGAGGATTTGGCCCTCGACTGAAACTTCATCGAGCTCCAACAGTTGACCAATCGGTTGGCAGCCAAGGCCCACAACAATCATATTCTGGGCGACAGCGAAATATATCTGCATAGAGTTCCGGCTAACAAGGGTATGGTAGGAGCCCGATGTTTAGCTGAGCTGGAACACCTGTATGCTATCAATGTGGATCACCGTATCATTTTGTTAGAGAATGTCCTATGGCGGGTCCAATATGTTTCTGTTGTCATGAGCTAGGCTACATATCTCCATATTATCTGAAATCTGTTACCACACCTACACCTTGTGAGAGCAGTGTAGGTCGTGTTGGTGATAGCAATGTTCAGGGACGAGGTAGATGATTGACTGGTAGACCTCCAACTTGAGGTCATGTATTTTCTACTACCCAGCAGGATATCTAGGCTACCTCGGATATGGTTACAGGTATCATGTCTTTATATGATAGAGATGCACATATACTTATCGATCCCAGTTCTACTCACTCATTTGTTTCGGCAACCTTTATGATGCATGTAGGAAAATTTCATACTTTTTTGTTATATGGTGTTATTATCTCTACTCCTGTGGGTGAGTTAATGCTGATAGATAGTGTGTATAGAAACAGTCTACTTCATATTGACAATAGAGAATTATCGGTGGATCTATTATCCCTGAGTATTCACGATTTTGATGCGATATTGGGTATGGATTTGCTATCTAGCTATCATGCCACAGTTGATTATTTTAAAAAAGAAGTTTCCTTTCGAATCCAAGGCAAGTCAGAGTTCGTGTTTTCGGCGGATAGAACCATTACTCTTGTTAGTTTGATTTCAACTCTAGAGGCTAGAAAATTATTAAAGAAAAGATGTCAGGGATACCTCGGGCATGTGATTGACACAAATCCGAATGAGGTACAGGTGAAAGATAACCCAATGATTGGGGATTATCCCGATGTATTTCCAGAAGAATTGTCAGGACTGCTAGTGGATAGGAAAATTGAATTTATTATTGAATTACTTCTGGATACTTCTCTTATACCAATTCTACCCTTTCGTATGACATTTACCGAGTTAAATGAACTAAATATTCAGTTGCAAGATCTGATAGACCGCGAGTTCATCAGACCTAGTATTTCTCTGTGGGGAGCTCCAGTGTTATTCGTAAAAAAGAAGAATGACACTTTGAGAATGTGCATCAATTACAGAATTGAATAAGGTGGTGATTCGTAACAAATACCCATTACCTAGAATTGATAATTTGTTCGATCAGTTAGAGAAGGCCAGGATATTTCCAAAATAGATCTTTGATTAGGATATCGTCAGTTGAAAGTCAAAGACAGTAACGTGTCGAAGACGGCATTCTGTACGAGGTATGAATATTATGAATTTCTAGTTATGTCATTTGGGTTGACAAATGCCCCTGCTGCATTTATGGATCTGATGAATCAAATCTTATGGTCTTATTTAGATCAGTTCATTATCGTGTTCATTGATGATATCTTGATTTACTCCCAAAATAACGAAGAACATGCAAAGCATCTCAAAATTATGCTACAAATTTTGAGAGAGAAACAATTGTACGCAAAATTTAGTGAATGTGAGTTTTGGTTGGATAGAATTGTATTATTGGGACATGTTATCTTGGGTGATGGTATTCAAGTCGACCTAAAGAAAGTCGAAGCTGTTGTTTAGTGGGAAAGGCCAACAAGTATAACAGAAGTTCAAAACTTCTTGGGATTGATGGGTTATTATCGTCGATTTGTACATGAATTTTCTGTTATAGCTGTCCCATTAACCCGTTTGACCCGTAAATAAACTAAATTTGAGTAGACTAACAAATGTGAACAATGCTTTTAGGAGCTGAAAAATAGGCTGATATCAGCACCGGTACTTTCTCTCCCGGCAAAAGGTGGTGGCTTTGTGATATACAGTGACGCCTCACACTAGGGGCTAGGTTGTGTGCTGATGCAACATGTCAACGTGATTACATATGCCTTTCGAAAATTAAAGAATCATGAACGTAGCTACCCGATGCATTATTCGGAGTTGGCGGCTATTGTGTTTGTCTTAAAACTCTGAAGACATTATCTTTACGGCGAGACATGCAAGATATACATTGATCATCGGAGCTTAAAATATTTATTTACTCATAAGGAACTAAATCTGAGGAAGAGGTGTTGGATGGAATTAATCAATTATTATGATTGTATTATCTATTATCATCCTGGAAAAGATAATGTTGTAGCAGATGTACTAAGTCAGAAATCGGCAAGTTTGGTTGCGCAACTCCAATTTGTTCATACTAATCTATATGTCGAGTTAAGATCACTGTGAGTCCAGTTGGCAGTTAGTCAGACGACATCGTTGCTTACGACTTTGACCTTAAGACCGATGTTAATCAAACGTATTATAGAAGTGCAGAAGTCGAATGCCCAATTGGGAAAGATCTGAGATGAAGTGAAAAATGGTCAAAGGACTAACTATCGCATCAGAGATAATGATGAAGTCCTGATGTTTGAGAATAGACTGTGTGTACCTAACAATGTCGATTTGAAGAAAGATATATTGGAGGAAGCGCACATCTCAGCATATGCAATGCATCCAGGCAGTACCAAAATGTATTAAGACTTTGCAAAACACTATTGGTGGAATGGAATAAAACAAGATATTGCAGAATTTGTTACCAGGTGTCTTGTCTGTTAGCAAGTCAAGATCGATCACTAATGTCCAAGTGGATGATTGCAACCTTTGCCTATCCCATAATGGAAGTGGGAACATATCAAAATAGATTTTATTTTGGGATTGCCCCGTACTCAAAATGGACATAATTCCATTTAGGTGATTGTTGATAGACTTACCAAGTTTGTTCATTTTTTGACTGTGAAAACCACGTACTCCATGAATAAGTATGCAAAATTATGTATTGACAAGATTGTTAGATTGCATGGTGCACTGATTTCCATAGTGTAAGATAGAGATAAAAAATTTACATTGAAATTCTGGCCGAGTCTTCAAGCTGCTCTAGGTACCAAGTTAAAATTCAGTACAACTTTTCATCCTCAGACAGACGACCAATCAAAGCGTACAATTCAGACATTGGAGAATATGTTAAGGGGTTCCGTTCTAGAATTTCCTAGTAGTTGGGATGATCATTTGACATTGATGAAATTTGCTTATAATAATAGCTACCATTTAGCAATTGATATGGCACCGTATGAGGCGTTGTATGGTAGAAAATGCAGAACTCCAGTTTGTTGGACTGAAGTTAGAGAACTAAAATTGTTGATGCCTGACATAGGTCGGATGACGACGAAAAAGGTGAAAGTGATTCAAGAAAAACTAAAGACTACTTAGAGTCGGTAAAAGAGTTATGCTGATAAGCGTAGACAGGAGTTGGAATTTGAAGTGGGTGATTACGTGTTTTTATGTATATCTCCGTGGAAAGGCATAATGAGATTGGGAAAAAGGAAAAACTAAGTCTGAGGTACATTGGGCCATACGAGATTCTAGGAAGGGTCGATACAGTGGCCTATCGACTAGCCATACCACCAGAATTGTCTAGATTACACGATATTTTTCACGTTTCGATGCTCAAAAAATATGTGTCGGATCTTTCACATGTGTTGACTTCTCAGTCAATCGAATTGAAGAAACACTTATGATACGTTGATGAGCCAGTACCGATTCTAAACCATAGAAATTAAGTATTACGGACGAAAACGATTATGTTGGTGGAAATGCTAACGCGCAGTTACTCCGTGGAAGATGCGACATGGGAAAGAGAATATGAGATAAGGAATAAATATCCGCATTTATTTGTTTAAAGTAACTAAAATTTCGGGACGAAATTTCTTTTAAGGGGGAAAGATTGTAAAGCCTAATTTTTGCCCATATATATTTCTGGTTGCATTTTAGAACATTTAGAAAAATAATGAGGTTCATTGTGCTATTTAAATTTTACTTTAAAAAATTTACGGGTTATTGTGGTACTTAAAAATTTAATTTAAAAAACTTTAAGGGTTAATATATTAATTTTAATTTTGACTTTTAAAAAATTTAGGGATTATTAAGTTATTTAAAAAATAATTTTAAAATTTTTTGGGATATAATTAATATTTTCTTTATTTCAAGATGGATAATTAGTGTAAATAAAATAATAAACGATTGAAATGGTTGCCTTCTTAAAGAAGGCAACCATCCCAACCACACACACACACACACATATGTGTGTGTGTGTGTGGCATGAAGCCACACGTGTTAAAAAAAATGAAAAATGATAATGGCGATAAAATGTTTTTCACTACCTTTGACCATATATATAGATAGATAGATAGATAGATAGATAGATAGATAGATAGATACAGATATAGATATTTTGATGTACACATTAAAAAAAAAAAAAACTGAAACTCCCTCTCGGTTGCATGTATTCCCATCCCCTATCCCTACATGTGTGTGTGTGTGTATGTGTATTGTTAAAATAAAATATATATCACATTTAATTTATGGGGCTATCTATACGGATATGTATACATTTATATTTATATGCCAAATATATACATGGGTTCAATAAATATAGTGGGTATATTTGTATATATAAATATATCTAATTTGCAAAAATACAATTTAAAATAAAAATTGTAAAGTTTATCAAAATGACAATTTTTATTATTTTGTTGACTAATAATATTATTAGCAATTGATTAATATTTTTCTGTAGATTAAATTAGTAACAAGCAAAATTTCTGTAATTGTTATTATAATATTTTTTTGTACAGTTGATATTAACTTAAGAAATTGGACGTTTAATAATTTCATATAATCAAAAAAATTTGAGAATGGGAAATATTGCATTTTAGTGTTACGCATTGCATATCATATTTATTTAAATAAATTCTTAATTTAGACTCTGTCGTTATTAGGTTCACAGGCGACACCGACAACGTCATCATTACGATGGTAGGGTATTCAGTAGCGCAAATATCGAGGTGATTGTACTGTTTTCAATATAAATTTTCAAATAATATTTTCGTACTAAATTGTGAAAAAAAAAGATTTATTAAAATTGACTCATTTATAACGTTATGCGGAACAAGTAAATTTTTAAATATGGAAAACAATTTTTATTATTATCCACTATGCCATAGTGTGGTCCCGACAGGAGGGCATGTCTTGCGGGATGTTGTTAGTCCTAACAGAAGGGCGTGTCATGTAGGACGTTATCTTGTGACTTGAAAAAAGGGTAAGTTTTGCAAATTATTGTTGTTATTGACGATGATGATTATCATCATGATATGGTGGTTTATACTATGTGTTAGCTCCTACCATTGGAGATATAAAATGGCCTTAACACTGATGTCAACCTTAGATTCCATAGTTGTACATGTTACGATATCGTTGGAAGCATTATAGCAAATTAAGATACTATTTCAAGATGCATAAAAAAATCAACTCAATTCAACCTATTTGTATAAAGAATATATGACATGAATGACAACACATTATACAAAAAGTCTTACATATGCAACAAATACTAGTGAGAGCAAAAATACTTGATTCATTTCACATCACTTAATATGTTTCAATAATCAAATACATGGACAATCCTCAATATAAGTACATCATAAAAACATGTTAATATACTTTAATTAAATGTGATTCTCATAATCACTACACAATATTTCTAAGACAACAAGTCAGCACATCATTTAGTATAAGTCTTAGAAACTCTTACTAACTTACCTATTTGACAAGTCAGACACCTCCCACTTTAAAAAATTTAAGGAATTTAAATTGTGAAAGGTTAGGAGTACCTCTGATGTTCTATGGGACGACTTTACTTTTTACTTCGTTTGTACCAACGGTTGATTTGGATGCACAATTTCTCTTGGTCTGTCCGTATCATCTAATCCTTTGATTGTTGCCATTTAATTCAATTCCATTAGCATGTGTCACTTATAGCTTCCTGATGATATCTTATCTTGGCTTTGATACATTTTTTTCTGTTTGCATGTGTCGCTTGTGGCTTTTTGTAACTTCACATTTTGGCTTTGGTACATTTTTTTGCTTTGTACATGTCGCTTGTGGATTCTTGGTGACATTTCCATCTTGGTTTTGATATAACCTTTTTGTTTCTTTCTTTTGGTCCAGTTCTAACATTATGTAACTTTGCACAAGACATTTTCATAGCTTTCTTTGGTATTCATTTTATTTTGGATCCATTCTTGTTAGACATAAATTTAGAGTTCCTGAATGGACATGATAATTTAAAATGCCCAAACATATTGCAATAATTTCTTAACTTCAATTGATTATCATAGATAACACGAGAAGTAGAGCATGAATCATTACTAACAATACAAAAATTACAATAATTGAATTGTGATGAAGAATGAGATGATGAAGTATATCCACTTTCATAAATTGTTTTAAAAGATAAGGAAATATTTTTAGAATCTCTTGAAATAGACTTGAGATTAAATTTTGATTTTTCAAATTTTTTCTTAATTAAATCAATATTTAATTCAAGATCTAACTTTTACTTGGAAACCAAGTCAAAATCATTTTTTAAAATTCTGTTTTCATTTTCAAAAAAATTCACTTTAGAGAGCAAATTATCTATTTCAAAAATGACATACAAAAACTCTTTTATTTCACAATAATCATCCAAATGTACTTTATATTTTTGAACACTTTTTCTTTCATTTTCAATCAATTCTTTTTTTCTAAACTCAATTTTTCTATAGCAAAAAGAAGTGTGATAGAAAGTAATGTTTTTATGATAATATGAAAATTTTCATTATTATCACTTCCATCACTACTACTAATACCACAAGAATCATAAATAACATTACTAGGTTAAAAACTAATCTCACCACTCTCACAAGTATTCGTTTCACATATAAGAATGAAACATTTATAATTCACGTGAAAAAACACAATCCAATTGCACGGAGAATTAAAATCTAGTTCTTTTTAAGGGAAAAGAATAACTTAACATTTTTGCAGGATAAAGATTAAATCCTAATTTGTTTTTCGCAAGAAAAAGATCGAAACCTAGTTACCATGACTAGACACCGTCCCAACATTGTCTAATGTCCCAAAATTTGCTACGTGATAAATACAATGTGAGACAAATAATATTTTGATTAATAAACAATGTGGGTAACACAATTTAGAGCACATAAATAGATAATCAAACAAAATCGTTTTAAAAACGATTTTTAGGCTTTTGAGTTTGAAAATGATTTTCTAACAATCTTATATCCAAGCAATCAATAATAATATGAAATCAAAATAAAGTATAATTGCTTGGAAAGATCTCACCGGAAAAACACCGAAGATTAAAACAAAATTGCAATATACCACAAGTCGGTGACGCCAAATTAACAACGTTTTAGATCAAGAACTTAGAATGAATCTCTCATGAAAATCTCAACGAAAATATATCTCTTAGAAAAACTGTGAACTAATGTTCTTGATGTAATTTCTCTCAATCCCATAGGTCTATATTTATAGACTAATAACAAGCCCTCCAACGGCTACTTTTTAAAATATATACCTCTAAAGGCACTCCTAGATTCCATATAATAATATCTTCCATTTCAGGGTTATTTTACATTAAAATAACTTTTTAAATCTCTCAAATAAGCCCATAAAAAATTCTTAATTTTCAATCACAAAGACAAGAAGTATTAATCAACTTAAATTAAGATAATCCTAAATTAATGTGGACTAAATCAATAGGAATATTAAAATTGATGTACTATATCTTCAGTAAATTCAAATCTCCCAAATCTATCCCTTGAAATCATAAAAAACGAATAGTTTTTGACCAACAGACCAAGTTCCTCGAAATCACAATCGAAACAGTCAGTTGACCGACCCTTAGGATTCGATTGACTGCTTGAAACAGAGTTGAAACCAAGGCAAAGCCTACAACTCAGTCGATTGACCGAATTTCCTAATTCGGTTGACTGAATGCTATAGAGCCCAATAGTGCCAAAAACTTAAGCCCAATCAGTTGACCGAACATTACAAGATAGTTCCAATTTTCTCCGAAACACTCCCTGACTCAAAACGGTTGACCAAATTTTTTCAAACGTTTAACCAATGGATATAGTATGGTCCATTTCTACTTCGCCAAGCTCACTAACTCAATCGGTTCACTGATTTTTCCCAATCAGTTGAACGATTGGTTCAGAATGTCCATTTCCTTCACCAATTATGCTCCAAAACAAACTGTTTGATTTAGTTAACTGATTGTTTTTTGAGGTTGGCTGAATTAACCCGAAAATACACCTTGTTATACTTTAAACTTTGTTTTCCAATTAAGTCAATTATCAATTTGATTTCAAATAAAAAGCACATATAAAAGCAATAATTAGGATCTTAAACTCTATCATATCAATATCAAAACACACATAAAGATAACTCATTTTAAAATGTCATGCATAATCCTAATTGGGGTTGAATTAAGAATATATGAGTAGAAAGTTGTTTTCAACTAATTTTTTTCAAGGTATTCAACACTCTTCATTTCTTCATTGCGTCCATCTTTTTACCCTTTATATTTTATTCATGAAGTCTTCAACTTAATCAACTATTTGGAACTCTTTTCCGAAATACTCAACAAACAAATTAGTTCCACAAAAAATATCAATACTTAATTGTTCATCAAAACCTAGGGATCAACACAAACCATTTCACGAATCAATGCCCTTACAATTATCAAAATCTCATATATCCCTATAAGAATGTTTATCTCGATCCATATTATCTACCGCTTGAGTGTATTCAATATACAAATAATTGTGGATGAAATCAACAATATTTTAGTAAGCCTTTGGGGTCGTACTTTTACAATCAATCCTATTACCAAACTCAATGCCAACTACCAATTCCCCAAGAATCTAGGAGTTCTGAACCTACAATAGTGCAACAAATTCTAACACTATTGGAAGAGCACTGCCAATCCTTAGCAGAGACCAGCGAAGCCTTAGCAGAGGAAAGCCAAAGCTTAGTAGAAGACCATAAATTCTTTTTAGAGCAAAGCAAGATCTCAGAAAGGAAAGACCAAATCATAGAAAGGCGAGTTCAATCCTTGACAGAGAAATCCAAAGAGATAGACTTGGACAAAGTCCTAGTCAGGCGATTTATTGAAGTTTTAAAAGAGGAATTTACAAAAGATGGTCTAGAGGTGGACAATCAAAAGGTGTTGAAGAGAGTGATCTAGAATATGAGAGTGGATATGGAGAATCGTCAAAAGAACCACGGTCGAGCAAAACTAGTAAGAAACCCCAAAGTTATAATCCTAGGTTTGAGCCAGGTTTGGCTCAACCATCACTGTTTAGGGAGGCAATGAAGGAAGTGGAAAACGATAGTGAAAGTGAGTAGACGAGCTTAGAAGATGGGAGTACGTACATGGAGGATGTTAAGATAGAAAATCATAAGGAATATGAGATCCAACCACCAGTGGCACATTTAGATAATCTTCTTATGATTAAAACATCCATTATATCCATGCCACCGCATCCCAAAATTAAGGCATATTTTTTTGATACAATAGACCAGCCGTTAACCCTAACCAAAGAAGTTGAGTTATGTTAACCCATTAAATATAACATGAATTTTGAGTATCACTCACAACTCATCACTGACCTATTGGAGAGTAACTCAACAGAAGGTGAGAAGTGGGTTACTCCACTACGGATAGGAGGTTAAGACACACATCGCTTGATTTGACGAGTTTCCTTTAGTGTTTTGACAGACAGGTTTATAAGCATTCAGCCAGGCCATACAGTTCAGTTACACTAGGTTGTATCTCTCCTTACCTATTTAATTTTGTACTCTATCATTGAGGATAATGTGAAATTTAGGTTTGGGAGGGGGGGATAAATGTTTGTTTTCCTTCTATTATTGTATTTTACGCTTGAATTTTATTAACCCATCCTATGATAACATTTCGATCGGGTAAAAACTTGAGTTTGCTAAATAATCATTGGAGCATAGTATTGAGTTTTGAAAATATATAATTTTTCAACCCTTGCATGCATGCTAATTTTCTTTTATTTTAAATTTAGTACATGAGTTGGTTTACTGAATTTAGCATAATAATGACCTATCCTTGGGGTTTAAATGTATAAAAAAAAGTTTAAAAAATGTGTGTTAATAATAAAAATTTTATGTCTTAATGGTGAACCTTAGCTGAGTAACCAGGTCTCTTGCCTCAATAAGCTTCAAGTTTTGCGTCAAAAGGGAGAAGTGATTTGTTAAGATGATAAGTGGCTCGTTAACTTCGAAATCTAAGTTGTTAGAGTTATTAAGCCTGTATGGTGTCTTAACACCTAATGCCCCGAGCCAACTGAATTGGGATATCTTAGAAAGCCCAGTAGGGTTAACATTACACATGTCACTTATTTAAAGAAAAATGTTATTTTTATATGCATATAAAAACAAAATATGAAAAAAAAAAAAAATTTATTTCAGGGAAAAGTCATTTGATTGTTTAAAACTAGTTCACTAGCTACTATGTTCTAAATTCATTATAAATGAGAGTTGTATGTATGTTGTGGGTGCAAAAATGAATATTGTTAGGAATCACGTGTTATAAGATCAATGACTATTTCAATAACTCTTGTATGATCTCGATTTAATATTAGCATTGGGCAGGACTAATAAATTTTTAGTGAGAAATAAAATGCACAAAAAATGATTTAAGATATTTGTGGGTAACATCACTGTAAACTCTCACGAGACTATACTCGTCCACTAGGGGTGACCTAGAGGTTTAAAGGTTTGTTACATGTGCTAAATGCAATCGGGTTCCCTACAAAAGTAGCATTTTATTTAATTATTATATTTAGTTTTGCTCGAGGACTAACAAAATTTAGATTTGGGGGTGTGATCGTATCACATTTTGTGCGATTTTGTACTACTAAACTTACTTTTGTTAATCGTTCGATCAGATTAAAATACTATAAATTAATTTATTTTATTAGTTTTCGTAGGTTTTTGAATTTAAAACAAAACCACGTCAAGTTGAGGCAATCGCATAAAAAATGAACAAATTACAACATGATGAACAAAAGTCGAACAAAAACCAAAGAAAACCGGAATAAATCGTTCAATTAGATTACAATATAAAAAATGAATTATTTTATATGTTTTCGTAGGTTTTTGAAAGGCGAACAAAATGGCATTGAGTTTGAGCGAATCGGATAAAAAGAGCAAGCCACGATGATTCGAAAGAAAACCGCTAAAGACGGCACGTGAACAGTAGCCACCACATGAACAATAATAGCCATATAACTTTACCGCAACTTGCCCACTTGCCCCCCAAGTTGTTTTGGCAATTGGCCATTTGCACCCATAAAGTTCATTTTGAAGTTCTATAAATAGCATAAGGGGTTGAGAAGAAATTCATTCCATTTTCATTAGAAATTTTAGATCCTTTGTATATATTCTAGTTATTTTATTTTTCTTCTTGTTTTATTTATATTTTTGGTTGTAGGAAGCTCAAATTCGGAAGGGGTACAAAGTGTAAATGGTGTTTTTGAGGATTGTATCCATGAAAATATCGTTCTACACAACGATGAGCGGCTAACTTCCTTCAATTAGGTTAGGATTATGGTATTGTATATTTGAGATTATGTAATTCTTGATCCCTAGGTTTTGATGGACAATTAAGTGTGAATTATTTTGGCAGAATTAATGTGTTTTTTAAGTGTTTCAGAAAAAGAGTTCAATTTATTGATTGTGTTGAAGATATTACAAAGAAAATGTTAAGAGTGCAAAGATAGACAAAGTGAAGAAATGAAGAATGTTGAAGACATTAAAGAAATTAGGTGAAAACAACTCAAAACTCTTATACTCTTAATGCAACTAGAATTCGGATCACACACGATACTATTAAATGAATTATCTTTTGTGTGTTGAAATGATAGAGTTTAAAATCCTAATTATTGATTTATTATGTGCTCCTTATGTGAAAATTAAAAATAGAAATTGACCTAATTGAAAATAAGGATTCAAGCATAAAAAGTTAAAGTTTAGGGTCTATTCAGTTAATCGAGAAAATTAATTGATTAACTGAATCAAACAGTGAGTTTTGGAGCAGAAATGATGTAAGAAATGACCATCCAGCATTAATCGATCAACTGATCAGAAGATATCGATCAACCATTTGAAATAGTAAGGTTTTCGGAGCAAAATGTGAAGTCCCTGCATCGATCGGTCAACCAATAGGCTTAAGGGTATAAAAGTGGAAGTCTTTGAACTAATCAGTCAATCGATTAGGACTCAATCGGTCAACTGAGTGTGCTAGAGTTTGGCAGGAAAAACTCTCTGAACCAATCGGTCAAACAACCGAAGAATGATCGGTCAACCGACTGGCTATTTTGATTAGCCTGGTTTTTACGCTGTATCAATCAGTCAACCGATGGCCAGGGATCTGTCAACCGACTGTTTCGATTGGGATTTCGAGGAACTTGGTATTTCAGTCGATAACTAGCCTTTTTTTTTTTTATGATTCTAAGGGAGAATTTTGGGGGATCTGATCTCATTGAAGATATGGTACATATATTTTGATATCCTTATTCATTTGGTCCACATAATTAATGATTCTCTAAATTTAAGTAGCTAAATATTTCCTATCTTTTCGATTGATAATTCAAAAATATTTTATGAACTTTTTTGAGAGTTTTAAAAGATATTTTTAAGTGAATTACACCAAAATTGAATGATTATGTTATATGGGATTTAAGAGTGCCTTTTAGAGGAATATTTTTTGAAAAGTAGCCGTGGGAGAGCTTGATATCAATCTATATATATAGACTTGCGAAACTAGGATAAAATATATCAAGAACAATCAGTTTCTTCACTTTTCTAAGAGTTATCATTTTGCTGAGATTTTTCGAGAGATTTTGCACTAAAATTCTTGATCTAAAGCACTGATTGATTTAACATCACCGACTTGAGCTATCTTGCGATTCTGTTTTCATTCTTCGGTATTTTCCTAATGAGATCTTTCCAAGCTATTATTCTTAATTTAAATTTTATATTATTATTATTGTTTTCTTGGATTTAAGATCGTTAGAAAATCATTTTTAAACTTGAAAGTCTGAAAATCTTTTTAAAACGATTTTATGTGTTTATCTGATTACGTGTTTTAATTTATGTTGCCCACACTAGTTTATTAATCATTTATTAATTTATCTCACATTGAATCTATTAGGTAGTAAATTTTGGAACATTAATCGAGTATAACTGTATTGAGGTGGTAGAAACTTCTTGTGGGAAGAAACTCATTATTTTTTGTATTTGTGAGTTTAAGCGGATTAGACACAGTTGGGCCAGTGTCTAGTTAGGGTATCTAAGTTCCAATCTTTTTTGCTGAAAAAGATTGAGGTTTAATCTTTGTCCTAAGTAGATTTTGATTCTCCCTGAAATTGAATTAATTTTGAGTGAATTGTAAAAATTCAACCCTTACCTGGGAAAAGGATACTTGTGAGAGTTGTGAGATTTTGATTCTTCCTGTAAGAGAATTAGGTTAGTCTTTAACTTGAAAAAAAAAAAAAAAGATAAGATTCTTCCTTAGCCTAGGAAAAAGAAAATTAGTAAAGGTTGATTTTGAGTTTGGGAAAATAATCGATGTGAGGGCTTGATTCCTACCGTTAAAGGAATCAGGGATTTAGAGGTTGTAAATCTCCGTAGAGCTCGGGGGACTGAATTATGCAAGGCTAACTTACTGAACCAGGATATATCTTGGAGTGCTGCATTATTTACTTTCTTTATATTTTGTTTGGGTGTGCATTTAGATTTAAACACTTATCCGTTATATAACGAAGATAATAATTGATTTAGAAAAAAAAAATGATTATTTGATAATTGAGTGTTGAAAGATTTATTTGTTTAAATTTTTATAACTACCCAATTCACCCACCTTTTAGGTAGCTCACTAGGCTAACAGTAACATTGTATTTTTCTTATTTAAATTTGGATATTATATAAACAATTATGTGAAAGGAATTCCGTTCTTAAAAAGGAATTTAAATGTGATTGGATTTATTATCAAAATATTTTTGTGGAGATTTTGGTTTGAATCTAGTTATCGCTAGAATATTAAATCTTCCATCTGTGGTTTGGATTTAATGGTCACATAATTATATTCATAGGGATTGATTATTGGTCTGGATGGTTTATAACTAAATTTTAATTCACCTTAGATTAGTTTAGTGTTGGAATACCGAAAATAAATCATGCCGAAAAATAACAATCCAATCTTTTTGAGTAGTTCCGCCTTGTGGTTAGAAATACTCGTTCATACAAATCCGATTTAAATAGAAAACATGAGAAAAATATAATTCTTGAAATGCTAAACCCACAATTCCTAACCTGGTTCTTTATTTTATTTTATTTTTAGATTTAATATTTTCTTTTCTTATTTTAGAAATCAAAACCCAAAATCCAAATCTTTTTCATCAAAGAAAGAAAAGTAATCAGAAATTTATAATTACAAGACTGATCCATGTGGTTCGACATCCGTACTTAAGCACACTATAATACGATATTTTGCACTTAATAAGGGAATTATTTTTTAGCGATCAATCCCTTCAAATGATGATTTATCATAATGACAGAAATATGGGGGGAGGGGTTGGTGAGTGTTTGTCTTTCAAAATTTCATGCATTCGACAATTTCAAAAAATTATCAAAATCGGGATTTTTTTGGTGTGCATCCTTTGAAATTTCACAATGTTGAGTTAGCAATGAATCTCTTTTGTTGTCACTTCAAATGATAATTTATCATAATGGTACCAAAATTGGGGAGTTTTATGAGTATTAGCATTTCAAAATTTCATGAGTTTGACATCTTAAAAAATTAGTGAAATTGAGCTTTTTTGGTGTGTTATAACTTTTAAAAATTTTACGATTTTGAGTTTCGGATGAACTTCTTCTGTACTCCCTTGACATGAAAATTTATCATAATGACACCAAAATGATGATTTATCATAATAGTATCAAAACAAGGGGTTTGCTTAGTGTTAATCTTTCAAAATTTCACAAGTTCGACTGTTTAAAAAAGAATTAGCGAATTTGGTAATTTTGGTATGCTACTTTTGAAAATTTTACGATTTTGAGTTTTGAATGAATTTTTCTATTATGCTATGAAATGATATTTCTCATAATGGTATCAAAATCGGTGGGTTTCGTGAATGAAGGTCTTTCAAAATTTCACAAGTTCGATAGTTTAAAAACAAAGCGAAATTTGGGATTTTTCGGTGTGCTAGCGATAAAGTTTTTCAGTTACTTATATAAATAATGATTTATCACAGTGATACTAAAAAAGGACAGTTTGGTGAGTGTTATCATTTTAAAATTTCACAAGTTCCACAGTTTCAAAACTTAGCGAAATTGGAATTTTTCAGTGTTCTAGCCTTTAAAAATTTCACGATAATGAGTTTCAGATGAATTTCTTCTATTACCCATTGAAATGATGATTTATCATAGTGACAATTAATCCGTGGGGTCTCGTGATTGTTAGCCTTTCAAAACTTCACGAGTTTGACAATTTGAATAAATATCAAAATTTGGACTTTTTTTATATGCTATAATTTTTTAAAATTTCACAATTTGAAGTTTCAGATGAATTTTTTTGTCACCCATTTAGATAATGATTTATCATAATGGTACCTAAACCTTTAAAAATTTCACGAGTTCAACAGTTTCAAAAAATTAGTGAAATTTAGAATTTTTCGGTGTTCTATATATTTTGATAATTTCACGATTTTAAATTTTAGATAAATTTATTCTGTTACCCCCTTGAAATGATCATTTATCATAATGGTACCAAAATTGGGAGATTTCATGAGTGTTAACGTTTCAAAATTTTAGGAATTCAGTTGTTGAAAAAAAAAAAGTGAGATTTTTCGATGTGCTATGTAACCTTTAAAAATTAATTAATTTTGAGTTTTAGATGTATGTTTCCTGTTACTCCATGAAATGAGCAATTATAATAATGGTATCAAAATTGCGAAGTTTCATAAGTGTTAGCCTTTTAAAATTTCAAGAGTTTGATTGTTTAAAAAAATAATAAAATTTGGGATTTTTCAGTGTTTAACACCTTTAAAAATTTCACGATTTTGAGTTAACGATAAATTTCTTCTGTTACCCCTGAAAATGATAATTTATCATAATCATACTAAAATAGGGGGTTTGGCGAGTGTAAGCCTTTTCAAATTTCACGAGTTTCTCAGTTTCAAAAATTATCAAAATTGGAATTTTTCTAGTGTGCTAGCCTTTGAAAATTTAACGACATTGAGTTTTTAATGAATTTTACCTGTTACCCCCTGAAATGGGGATTTATCACAAAGCTACAAAAATCATAGTTTTTTCGTGAGCGAAATTTGAGATTTCTCGATATGCTATAACCTTTGAAAATTTTATTATTTTGAGTTTCAAATTAATTTTTTTCTTTTAACTCTTAAAATGATGATTTATTATAGGGGTGCAAAAATTGGGGGGAGGGGAGAGAGGAGTTTCATGAGTGTTAGCCTTTCAATATTTTACAAGTTCGACAATATCAAAAAATTAGCGAAATTTGGGATTTTAGGTGTGCCAGCCTTTGAAAATTTTACGATTTTGAGTTTTCAATTAATTGTTTCAGTTACCCATTCAAATGATTATTTATTATAATGGCACAAAAATCGGTGAGTTCCATAAGTGTTAACCTATCAAAATTTCATGAGTTCGATAGTTTAAAAAATAGCAAAATTTGGGATTTTTCGGTATGCTATCGATGAATTTCTTCAGTTACCTATTCAAATGATGATTTATTATAGTAATACCAAAAATAGGAGAGTTTGGTGATTGTTATCCTTTCAAAATTTCATGAGTTTAACAGTTAAAAAAATTAGTGAAATTAAAAAATTTCAATGTCGCGTCTTTGAAAATTTCACAATTTTGAATTTTGGATGAATTTTTTCTGTTACCCTTTGAAATGATGATTTATCATAATTCCACTAAAATCGTGGGGTTTTACAAGTGTTAACCTTTCAAAACTTCATGAGTTCTATTGTTTAAAAAAATATCAAAACTTTGAATTTTTCAATATGCTGCTATTTAAAATTTCACAATTTTGAGTTTCAAATGAATTTTTTTGTTACCCATTCAAATAATGTTTTATCATAATGGAATCAAAATAGGGGGGGTTGATTAGTATTAGCCTTTCAAAATTTTAAGAGCTCGACAATTTCAAAAAATTAGCAAAATTTGGGATTTTTTGGTAATCATATATAATATGAAAATTTCTCGATTTTGAGTTTCAGATGAATTTCTTATGATACTCTTTGAAATGATGATTTATCATAATGGCATCAAAATTGTAGGGTTTATTGAGTGTTATCTTTTCAAAATTTCATGAGTTCGTCAATTTAAAAAAAATATGAAATTTGGGATTTTTCAGTGTGCTATGGCCTCTAAAAAATTTCACGATTTTGAGTTCTGGATTAATTTCTTCTTTTAGCCTTTCAAAAAATGATTTATCATAATGATACAAAAATTGGGGGGGTTTCATGAGTGTTTAGCCTTTCAAAAATTTCACAAGTTTGACAATTTCAAAAAATTAACAAAATTTGGGATTTTCAGTGTGCTAAGCCTTTGAAATATTCACGATTTTGAGTGTTTGATGAATTTATTTAGTTACTCCCTCAAATGATAATTTATCATAACGGTAAAAAATTGTTAGGTTTCTTGATTGTTAGCCTTTTAAAATTTCACGACTTCAACAGTTTTAAAAAAAATTAGCAAAATTGGACTTTTTCGATATGCTATACCCTTTGAATATTTCACGATTTTGAGTTTCGAATGAATTTCTTCTATTATCCCTTCAAATAATGATTTATCATAATGGTATCAAAATAGGGGAGTTTGATGATTATTAGCCTTTCAAATTTTTATGAGTTTGACAATTTCAATAAATTAGTGAAATTGGAATTTTCGGTATGCTATATAATATAACCTTTGAAAATTTTATGAGTTTGAATTTTGGACGAATTTCTCCTGTTAACCCTTCAAATGATAATTTATCATAATGATAGCAAAATTAGGGGGTTGGTGAGTGTGAGTATTTCAAAATTTCATGAGTTCGACTATTTAAAAAAGTAGCAAAAGTTGAGATTTTTCAGTGTATAAACTTTGAAAATTTCACAATTTTTAGTTGGAGATTAATTTATTATTTTACCCTTTCAAATGATAATTTATCGTAATGGTACAAAAAAAATGAGGATTTTATGAGTGTTAACCTTTCAAAATTTCATGAGCTTGATAGTTTTAAAAAAATTAGCAAAATTGAAATTTTTTAGGTGTGCTATAACTTTTGAAAATTTCACAATTTGGAGTTGGGGATGAATTTTTTATGTTACCCCTTCAAATGATTATTAATCAAAATGATACCAAGATAAGGGGTTTGGTGGTTGTTCGCCTTTCAAAATTTCACGAGTTTGGCAGTTTCAAAAATTAGAGAAATTAGTATTTTTCAATATGATATAGATTTTGAAAATTTCAAGATTTTGAGTTTTGGATGAATTTCTTTTGTTAATCCTTAAAATGATGACTTATTATAATGGTACCAAAATCGTGGCGTTTTATGATTTTTAACCTTTCAAAATTCAAAGAGTTCGATAGTTTAAAAAAATAGATTTTTTTTTGGAATTTTGGGTTTCCTATAGCCTATGAAAATTTCATTATTTTGAGTTTTGGAGGTATTTTTTCGTTACCCCTTCAAATGATGATTTATCAAAACAATATAAAAATACGGAGGTTTGGTGAGTGTTAATTTTTTAAAATTTCACGAGTTTAACAATTTTAAAAAATTAGAAAAATTAGAATTTTTCGATGTATAGCCTCTGAAAATTTCATAATCTTTAGTTAGGGATAAATTTCTTCTACTAACCCTTCAAATAATGATTTATTAAAATGGTATCAAAATAGAGGAGTTTAGTGAGTGTTAGCCTTTAAAAATTACATACGTATGGCAATTTAAAAAATTAGCAAAATTGGAATTTTTCATTGTATTATACTTTTTTAATGAGTTTCAGATGAATTTCTTCTATTATCCCTTCAAATGATGATTTATCATAAATATACCAAAGTCATGGGATTTCGTGAGTGTTACCTTTTTAAAATTTCACGAGTTTGATTGTTAAAAAAAATTAGTGATATTGAATTTTTTCAGTATACTATATAACTACTGAAATTTTATTGATTTTGATTTTCAGATAAATTTCTTCTGTTATCCCATGAAATGATTATTTATCATAATGGTATCAAAATTGAGAGATTTCGTGAGTGTTAGCGTCTCAAAATTTCAGGAGTTCGATTATTAAAAAAATAATGAAATTGAATTTTTTTCAGTATGCTATATAACCTTTAAAACTTTATTGATTTTGAGTTTCAGTTAAATTTCTTCTGTTACCTCATGAAATAATGATTTGTCGTAGTGGTATTAAAGTTGAGGGATTTCGTAGGTGTTAGTCTTTTAAAATTTCACGAGTTCGATTGTTTAAAAAATAGCAAAATTTGAGATTTTTTAGTGTGTTAGCTTTTGAAAATTTCACGATTTTGAGTTGGCAATAAATTTCTTCTGTTACCCTTTCAAATGATAATTTATCATAATCATACCAAAATAGAGGGTTTGGTAAGTGTTAGCCTTTTCAAATTTGACGAATTTGACAGTTTCAAAAATTAGAGAAATTAGGTTTTTTTTTTCAGTATGTTATCGCCTTTAAAAAATTACGATTGATTTTTGGATGAATTTCATATATTTTCGCTTGAAATTGTGATTTATCATAATGGTATAAAAATCATAGGGTTTCGTGAGTGTTAGCATTTTAAAACTTCATGTGTTTGACTGTTTAAAAAAATTGCAAAATTTCGGATTTCTCGGTATGCTAGCCTTTAAAAATTTCACGATTTTGCCTTTCAGATTAATTTCATTAGTTTCCTCTTCAAATGATGATTTATCACCATGGTACCAAAATTGAGGGGGTTTCATAAATGTTAGCTTTTCAAAATTACATAAGTTCGACTGTTTAAAAAAATAGCAAAATTTTGGATTTTTTGGTGTGCTAGCCTTTTAAATTTCTCGATTTTGAGTTAATGGTGAATTTCTTCGCTTACCCCTTCAAAGGATGATTTATCATAATGGTACCAAAACAGGGGTTTGATGAGTGTTAATTAACCCTTCAAAATTTCACAAACTTGACTTTTTTTAAAAATTGCAAAATTTGGATTTTTTTGGTATACTATATATCCTTTAAATATTTATTGATTTTGAATATTGGATGAATCTCTTCTGTTATCCCTTAAAATAATTATTTATCATAATGATAACAAAATTAGGGGTTTATTGAGTGTTAGCAATTCAAAATTTCATGAGTTTAGCTGTTCAAAAATATTAACGAATTTGGGATTTTTCAATGTCCTATAGCCTTCGAAAATTTCTCAATTTTGAATTTCGGATGAATTTCTTCTGTTACCCCTATGAAGTGATGATTTATCATAATAGTATCAAAATTGGGGCGTTTCGTGATGTTAGTTTTTCAAAATTTCAGGAGTTCGATTGCCAAAAAATATAATAAAATTGAAATTTTTCGGTATGCTATATAGCCTTTAAAAATTTATTGATTTTGATTTTCAGGTGAATTTCTTCTTCTACCTCATGAAATTATTATTTATCATAATGGTATCAGAATCGGGTAGTTTCATGAGTGTTAGTCTTTTAAAATTCCACGAGCTCGTTTGTTTAAAAAAGTAGCAAAATTTGGGATGTTTTAGTGCATTAGACTTTGAAAAATTCACGATTTTGAGTTAGCGATGAATTTAGTCTGTTACTCCTTCAAATGATGATTTATCATTATCATACCAAAATAGGGAGTTTGATGATTGTTAGCCTTTCCAAATTTTATCAGTTTGACAGTTTCAAAAATTAGCAAATTTAAGATTTTTTTAGTGTGCTAGCCTTTGAAATTTCACGACATTGAGTTTTGAATGAATTTCATTTGTTATCCCCTGAAATAGGGAGTTATCATAATGGTACAAAAACCGTAGGTTTTCGTGAATGTTAACCTTTCAAAACTTCATGTGTTTGTCTATTTAAAAAAATTAGTGAAAGTTGGGACTTCTCGATATGTATAGCCTTTGAAAATTTCACGATTTTAAGTTTTAGATAAATTTTATCTCTTACCCCTTCAACTAATATTTTATCACAATGCTACCAAAATAGGGAGGTTCTATGAGTGTTAACTTTTCAAAATTACACCAAATCGAATGTTTGAAAAAAATAGCAAAATTTTGAAATTTTTGGTATGCTATAACCTTTTAAAATTTCACGATTTTAAGTTAGAGATAAATTCCTTCTTTTACCCCTTCAAATGATGATTTATCATAATGATATCAAAACAGCGGGCTTGGTGAGCGTTAACCTTTCAAAATTTCACAAGTTTGACTGTTTAAAAAACTTAGCGAAATTTTGAATTTTTTGGTGTGTTATATAACCTTTAAAAATTTATTGATTTTGAGTATTGGATAAATTTTTTTTGTTACCCCTTAAAATGATTATTTATCATAATGATAGCAAAATTAGGGGGTTTATTTGAGATTTTTTGGTGTGTTATAGTCTTCAAAAATTTCACTATTTTGAATTTCAAATTAATTTCGTGAGTGTTAACCTTTCCAAATTTCACAAGTTTGACAATTTTAAAAATTAGCGAAATTGAAAATTTTCGGTGAATTTAACCTTTGGAAATTTCAAAATTTTGAGTTTCAAATTAGATTTTTCTTTTATCCCTTGAAATAATGATTTATCATAATGATACCAAAATCTTGAGTGTTAGCCTTTAAAAACTTCACAAATTTAACTATTTTGAAAAACAAGCAAAATTTGAAATTTTTCAGTGTGCTATAGCTTTTAAAAATTTCACAATTTTGAGTTTCGGATGAATTTCTTTTGTTACCTCCTTCAAATGATGATTTATCATAATGGTAAAGGAGTTTCGTGATTGTTAGCCTTTCAAAATTTCAGGAGTTCGACTGTTTAAAAAAATAGCAAAATTTTGGATTTTTCGATGTGATAGCCTATGAAAATTTCACAATTTTGAAGTTTAGATTATTTTTTTCTATTACGCTTTGAAATGATGATTTATCGTAGTGGTATCAAAATCAAGTGATTTCGCGAATGTTAGCGTTTTAAAATTTCATGAGTTTAGTTGTTTAAAAAAATAATGAAATTAGGGGTTTTTTGGGTGTGCTATAACCTTTGAAGATTTCACGATTTTGAGTTAGGGATAAATTTCTATTGTTACCCCTTCCAATGATAATTTATCATAATGGCACCAAAATAGGGGGTTTGGTGCGTGTTAGCCTTTCAAAATTTTATGAGTTTGACATTTTCAAAAAATTAGCAACATTAGGTAAATGTTTTCCTATTTTCTACTAGTTTTCATCTTCAATTCTTTTTCAGCCTTTCCTGTGATTCTTTTCATTTGTTTTTGGCACATCTTTGAAGTTATTGTCTGTAGCAACTGTTCATATGCCGAAACATCTATTTAACAACAAAATATATACCATTTTTAGATTATATGCACACATTCAGATGATATCCACTAAATATTATTCACATTATTCAATGTAGGTACCAATCAACAATGCTCATAACTTTCTGTACTAAACTAATCTTAACATTCATTTAAATTGTATCCACTTAACATTTTTGTTTCAACTATGCACAGATGCGTACAATAATCCATCTTTTTCAAATGTTATGCACACTTTCAGATAATATCCACTAGATATTATTCACATGACTCAAGATACAAATCAATAATATCTCATAACTTTCGATATGAAACTAATTAGTAGTACATTTAGATGATATCCACTTAATATTTCTTTTGTTTCAACTATGCACAGATGTGTACAGTACATATTGCACATTCTTCATATGATATGCACACACATTCAGATGATATCCACTAGATATTATTCAGACATGACTCAACTTACAAATCAATAGTGCCTCAACTTTTTGTCCTAAACTAATCAACAGTGCATTTAGATGATATCCTCTCAACATTTTGGTTTAGTTATTAAACTGAACATAACGAATAGTGTAAGGACTCTAGCCTTCTTGTGCAACTTCCTCTTTGTGCTCTTGATCGTCATATTTTTTCTTCTTTTTCTGTGGTGAATCTCTTGGTTCCATGACCTCGTGCTCACCATTGTTATTCTTATAAATGCTCAAAATATACTCACGATCTAGTTTTTAGTGAGCTAGGGCACGTCTTCGACGGTTAGTGAGTTAGGGCACATCTTTGATAGTTAGTAATGACGATTTGGTTGATTTTAGGCACAGTTTTGTTTGGCATTCGCCAGTTTTCAGCTGAAATTATAAAAAATCAACGATATGAATCTTCATTCGTAGCAATGGAATCTGGCGATATGAAGTCTTCGATCGTCGGAGTGGAATATTTGTTTGTTCGTTCTTCGCGATCTGGAATATTATAGGTTGAGTTTTGCCAAAATGGAATCTAGATAGGCTTCGTCGCAATCGAATCTAAGTAGGGTTTGTTCTTCCGTCGCGTGTTGGAGGTAGGGTTTTGTCAAAATGGTAGGTCTCATAAATTCTATAACTATATAAGGACAATTTAGGTAGAAAGTAATTTTTGGTACTTTTAGGCTCGGCCAAAAATGTCTTGTCCTTAAAAAAGTATTTTTTGATCAAATAGAAATCCAGAAAAAAATAATAATAATAATTAATAATTTAACATATATTTTTGGATCCATTGGAAGGTGGAGTTTATTGACATTTCAAAACTTATCCGGAAAAGGAAGTTTCATAATTGGTTCAATTGCGGCGGGGAATAACATTATTAAACCCCATCAGTTTCATACACATCATCATTCATCCACCCACCCTCATGCATGTACCTTATTATATGGTAATAACAATAATAAGAAAACGACAAAAAAATAAAAAAATAAATAAAAAAGATTGGAATTTCGTTGAGATTGATGCATGATATCATATTGAAAGCCATTCATATGACAAATTATTCACAAATGACAGTTTTTTTTTTACAATTTTTTTTTGGACAATTTAAATGCTATCTTTCTTCCTTTCTACAATTTTCCGGACCATGAATTTCCCTGAATCCCATAAACCGGGTTCACAAAAAACTGCTGGTTCAAGGATTCCACTGTACTGTAATTATACTGCTGGTTTTGCCCTTCTCCGACATGCATTTTCTGATCAAAAACTGAACCGCCGTTGCCGGCGATCATTGCTTTCTGATGTTCATCTCCGGCGGAGTAATTTTCACCCAGAATTTGCGAGATTGAACCCAGATATTCGAGTTCCAAGAGGTGGGAGATTGAGCAAGTTCTTGGTAATTTCATCATACCGCCACTCATCTCCTCTGACGGTAATAAAACCTGTGAACTTGAATCTTCTTCAATCCTCTGTTCCCCTGTTCTTGCCAGGCTCTTCTTCTTGTAGATCCTACATAGGACCCAATCATCCAGCTAAAAAAAAAAAAAAAAAAACCATTATCGATTTTTCATTAAAAAATAAAAAAATAAAATAAAAAATAAACTAAAGGAAAAGACGAGAATACCCTCATGGAACCATTCCGCTTGCTGGGTTGTGACCTTGATTGAATCAGACGGTACTCATGCATGATCCAGTCAGTCTTGGTACCCTTGGGTGGCTTCCCCTTGTAAAACACTAGAGCTTTCTTCACACCCACGTAACTGCTCCCGCTGTATATGGCCTTATCGGTGCCGGTGGCTTTCCAGTAGCCGGAAACCGCCGCCCTATTCGGACGAACTCCGTTCGGGTACTTCCGATCTCGTGGGCTGAAGAAGTACCACTCCGTCTCTCCAAACTCCGCTTTCTCTACACCGAATCAAATCGTATCACAAATCAAATTCAACAATAAAAAATTATGAAGAAAAAAAAATAAAAATTTAATGGATTAATAATACAAACCGGGTAATTGCCAGGGGTCGAATTTGTAAATATCGACCTCTGGAATGATGGACACAGGACACGGCCTTGAGGTTGCTTGGTTTCTAAGGTAAAACATGATTAATTCCTCGTCGGTCGGATGAAACCTAAAACCAGGAGGGAGGTTTGATGAGCCGTTTTTTCCGACCATTTGTGGGGTTTTTTGGGGGGGATTAAAAATCAAAAAAGAAAATCGAAGTAGACAATTTCTTAGCTTACCAAACAAGAATGGGAAAAAGCAAGAGAGAGAGAGAGAGAGAGAGAGAGAGAGAGGAGGGAGGAGAGAGAGGGGGTTTGAAATGTTTGAAAGGAGAGGGGTTGGGCTTATATGTTGGAGGGTTTTTTGTCGGTTTGTTATGAGTATTACATCACATTTGATTGGTTGGTTGTTGATGACATGGCAAGCATATAAAACTTAACCTGAACTTGAACCTAGTATGAGATTGAGCTTGACTGAGATAATTGTTTGCCATACTTTCGGAAATGGATAATGTACTTAATTTGCACTTCCTTATTTATTTTTATATATAATAACTGGGAAGTTTCAGTGTCTAAATACACTGTATTTTTTAAAATTTAAAAGGTATAAAATATAGTTAAATTTAACTATTTAGAAAATAAAAATTTTAAGCCAAAATTTTTCTTCTAAATTTTTCATTTCTTTGTCTAAATTGTTGAGTGAATTGAATAATTAATGTAGAGAAATTTCGAGTTAGTGGTGATGAGGGTATTTTTGGACACCTCTGAGTCAGCACTTGAGACCTAACTACGAATCCGTCCTCGTAATGACAAGAGTGCATTCCGAAATTCACAATGCCACGCTGGACAATACGCCGACCATGACTCCTCCCTGAAATCTTATTTACACATAAGGAGGAGTGAGGAATCCCGTAGAGACGTGCCGCTCTGAGCTCTGCGCCATGCCCTAGGTGATCAATTTCAGGGACTCAACCGTTCACCTCGACCGGCTCCCCCTTCCAGCTCGTTTCTTCTTCAGAACTTCATGGATTTTCGCTCTCTTCCACCAGCTCACTGCCATAGGCCTGATAAAGACCCACGAGCTTCCCCAAATGGGCCCAAAAGCCCAAGCCCAGCGATTATCTCCTAAACGTCCCGGATTATCGGCTAAACACGGAATTTTAACTAATTAACTGTGTTTAGACCCAACTAATCATCTCCAACTCCTATATATATCGAGGGTTATGCAAGCTCGAGGTACATTTTACATTACGCGCAAATTCATTTGTTTCGTTGTTGTATTTTGTATCTTTTCTCTCTGAGCACTGATTATCATAACGGATGGGCTTTATCGGGACAAATCCCGGTCTGAGCCTTCTGCAGGTACATCCCCTGAGGAGTAAAACTCTAGACACAGCAGATCAGTCCTCCCAGGATCCAGCACAGCTCAAGTGAAAATTTTTCAACAGACGACTCCACCTCAGCAAGAGAACCCACTTGAGTGTATCATATTCGAGGTGTGTATCAGTTTTACGCATCAATAAGTGGGTTAAAATATTGTACAAATTTAATCTCAATTATTTATTTATTTTTAAAGTTCTCCGTGTAGGATTTTCTTTTCTTTTCTAGAATATGCTCTCCTTTTATATTCTTATTTGTGGTACTTTAACAAACTTATGGGTTAGAGTCAATAGTCATGCTTTAATAAAAATTTAGAATATAATATATGGAAAAAGACAAAAGACTTTTTGTTTTGTAAGATATTGAATTTTCTGGATGAATTTCATTAAGTCGATGGTCTTACATAATCAAATATATTTTTTTATCTTTTTTCTTGCATATTTATAGAATCAAATAATATGACAACATAATTTCTTTTTGAAGCCATTTGAAAAAAAAAAAAAGCATATATATATACTAAATAGAATTTAAGAATAGGACACTCATTAAAAAAAAAATCATTTACGATAATTTGGACATGTGCATAGAAGACCTATAAAAATATCAATGAAAAAATGCGATTTTATTCAAATGCAAAGTATTACTAGAGAGAGATGTAAGTTTAAGAAGACTTGGGAGGAGACAATTAGAATTAATTTGATGGTATTGAGCCTAACTGAGAGCATGGCTCTTGATCGATCATTATAGCGTAAACGAATTCATGTATTCAACCTTATTTAAGTAGAACAAAAGTTTAATTGTTATTTTGTTATATATATATATATATATATATATAGAAAATTTTCGCCGATTATGAGGTGGATGAAGCACATAAGGTGGCATTTGATTAACATTTTTTCTTTTCTATTTTTAATCTCAATAAAATGGGATGAGAATTTTTATTTCTATTTTGGAGTATTTTGAGAGTAGAATAACGTTTGTTAACGATAATTATGTTTAAAACATTTTTATAATTTCTCAAAACAAAAACAAAAAATAATATGTTTGATTACAAATCTTGAATCGTTTATGTGTGTGTGTGAGAGAGAGAAAGAAAGAGAGAGTAGGGATGGCAATTAAACCCAAGCCGATGGGAAACCGAACCAGACTAAATAGAATGGCTCGGTTTTAACCGATTAAATAGTTTCGATTACGGTTTTGATTTTAGAATTGAAAACCAAAACAGTTTTTGGTTTTAGTTTTGATTTTGAGATAGTAATCGTAAAACCGAACAATAAAACCAGTATTTTTATTATATATATACCCTCATTTTTTTATTTTTTTTATATTTTGACCCCTAATATGTGTGTGTGTGTGTGTGTGTGTATGTTTGATAGGGTTAATTAGATTAATTTTAGGATTTTCATAATTTTTTTCAGTATTTTAGTTATGTTTTTTGTTTATATATAAAAAAAAACTACGGTTCGCGGTTTCAATTTTAATTTTGTTTTTATATAAAATAAAAAAATATTAACAGTTTCACTATTTTTTGGTTTTGCATAAAATTAAATAGTTTGATTTCTAAAAAATTGACAATTTTAGTTTTGGTTTTGATTTTGAATGTGGTATATACTTAAAGATTTTGGTTTTGATTTCCAATCCAAAATCGAACCATTACCTTCCCTAAGAGAGAGAACAAGAAAAACAAATGAAAATGTGGGGTGATGATTGTAGATCAGCTTGATAGTTCTCAATATTTACTTTTATAAAATACATTTTGACTAATTTTGTGGGAGTAAATAAAAATTATTTTTTTCTCAAAGAAATTTCAATAGTGCCCCTAAAATATAAAAATAATATACTATCAAATTTTTTTGGGTAATTTTTTTTTTTTTTTTTTTTTTTTGTACATATATCACCTAATAAATTTATATACATTCATCTCACATTTCAAATAAAAACAAAAATTAAAGAGCGGAAATACCAAACAAACGGCGGTTAGATGATTACTTCCCAACCTAAACCTAGGATTAAACAATAAAGTAATGAACCGATGTGAATCAGTCATCATAGGTTGCTACCACACCCAATGAGAGGAATACACGTGTCATTTCTAAAGTGGGTATGCAAAGATAAGATTTGCATTGGAAAAAGTTTTTTTTTTTTTTTTGGAGATTGGTTACTTGTTGTGGTTCTTATCCAGCCACCTCCAAGAATTGGGTCCTTTCCTTATTGGAGAATCTGAGCCTATTTTTGGGTTTTTTGTTTGTTTTTTTTAATGCTGTAATGATACGGCTGGCACGTGTTAAGGGATTAAGATCAACTTTTTCACACGTGGCGTGGTTGAATTGTGTACAACCTAATGAGATTTTTATTTTGGATTAGTTATCTTTTTATTCCTTCTACTTTAATCTTATTTTATTTTAATCTCTCCACTTTAAAAATTTATACATCATCCGCTTCTACTATGAAATGAGTGAAAAAAGCTCACATTTTAATAAAAAGTATATAAATTTTTAATTAAATTTAATATTTATGATGAAGCCGCAAATGGGTTCGTCAGATATGCAACTTTGAGATCAAGAATATAGAATTTCTCTTAACTCAAATTACTCTCTGTTGATCCTAAGATTTTGATGAACAATTAAATATTGATATTTTTTGTGGAACTAATGAGTTTTTTAAGTGTTTCAGTAATAAAGTTTCCATTGATGATTTTATCATAAAGAAACAAGCATTAAGAGACAGAAGATTTTGAAGAATTTAGGAGAAAACAACTCAGGTTAATTTTTACTCTTAATTTATCACGATTAGGATCACACACGACACAAAATGAATTTATATTAATGTGTGTTTGAATTAGAGTCATAATTAAATTCAATTATGTGCTCCAATGTGAAATTGAAGAATAAATATTGACCTAAACAATATTAGTGTTCAAAATTGATTAATAGTGTCAATATTAGTTAACCGAGAAAAGAAATCGGTTAAAAGATTCAAAATCTCGTAGTTTGGAGTTGGAATATAATTGAGAGTGTTGATCCAGCAGTGATCGGTCAACCGACCACAAGAGGTTCGATCAACCGATGAAAATGGGCTGGAATTTAGAGAAGTCTTTGAATCGATCAATCAACCAATGGTTAACCAATGAACTCTCTATATCGATTGGTCGACTGACCATGAGGGATCAGTCAATCGACCATCGCTGAGAAATAAGCATGGGGAGCGTCCTGAATCGATCGGTCAACCGACTTATGGAATATCGGTCGACTGATTAGAGAGTATTTTTGGCTTAGGCTATAACCTAAATCGATCGGTCGACCTATGAACTTTGGTCGGTCAACCGATGGATCTGTTTCATGTTTAGAGAATTTCATGGATTTGATCAAAAAGTAGTCATTACTAACCGTTTTATGGTTTAAATCTGAGAGATATCTTAGGGATTTAATGTTATTTGAAATATGTGATTGATATTTTGATATCTCTATAGATATGGTTTATATAATTTGATTATTTCTCAAATTGGTATGTTTAATTCTTTCTATCCTATCTAATTGAGATTGAGAAATATTTGAGGGATTAAATTGAATGTTTTAAAAATTATAATTGAGTGAATTGAACCAGGATTGGGTCATATCGATATAAAGGGTTTATAAGAGTAATTAAGTGTCATGACAAGTGGAAACTAGCCGTTGGAGAGTTTGTTTTAAATCCATATAAATAGACCTGAATTTTTCACTTATGAGTGATTCCAATCAATCAATTTCAAGAGTTATTCAGTTCCTAAGCTTTCTGAGAGTAATTATTCTGAATTCATACTGAGAGTATTGTGAGATTTTTTTTTAGAATTGTTCTTGGGGAATTTGATGTTACTGTCACCAATATAGAGTTTCACTGCAATTCATTTACATTCATTTTGGTGGTATCCTGGTGAGATCATTCCAAGTCTTTGCTCTTAATTAATATTTGATGTTATTGTTTGTTACTTGGAATTTTAATTTTTGAAATCATTTTTCTGAACCTTAAATTGGTTGAAAAATATTTTGAAACGATTTCTTATGAAAATATGATTACGTGCTAAATTGTGTGCTACCCACTTTTAATAAAATCAGATTTTGAAATTCTCACTTTCTATCACTAGTATCGGGACATTAATTGAGTTCAAATTAATCTGGGGTGGTAGAAACTCCAAGTTGAAAAAAACTTATTAACTTTGTAATTGGTGAGTTGTGTGCGGGTTAGATATTATTGGAAATATCTAATTAGATGTAGCTTTGGGTTTCAATATCTTCTGGTAAAGATATTGAGGTTTGATCTTTACTTAGTGCATAAAAGGATTAGGTTACTCTTTTCTCGTGAAAAGATATAGGTGTAATTCTTCTTGATTAGAATTATTTTTGAATGAATTTGTAACGGTTCAATCCTTACTAAGTAAAATGATACTTGGAGTGTTTTGTGAGGTTTAATTCTTAAGCCTAACGTATAAAAAGAATTAGGTAGTGATTCTTCTTGTAATAGAATTAGGTTAATCTTTTAACCTGGTAAAAAGATAGAGGTTCTTCCTTAGCCTGTGAAAAGAGAAATTATAAAGGTTGATTCTGAGTGTGCGAAAAGAATCATTTGTAAGGGTTTGGTTCCTACCTGGTTATGTGTCACTATCATCCCAAAGATTAAACTTCAATTTGGTATACTCCATATAGCTAAAGAAGATTGGGATCTTCTCTAGCACTGCTACACCAAGGCAGGCATCTCAAATCGGTATCGCCTTCTTTCCACCTTTCATAGCTTGCCCCAAGAACCTGGACAAACCGTCAGCAGTTTTCTATTTCAAATGACTGCCATGTGGAATCAGTTGGCTATCACTGAGCCAACTTGGGAATACACAAAAGACGCCACTGTTCATGGAAAGTATCGAACTGAGACATGCATTATGCAATTCCTAATGGGTTTGAGAGAAGAATTTAAGCTTGTACGAGCTTCAACCCTATACTGAGGCACAATACCTTCCCTAAACAATGTTTTTTCTAATCTAATCAGTGAATAAGAACGTCTTGCAACCTTACAAGGATTACATACAGATGTTACCCTTACAACACCAATTGTGCCTGCAGTACCAGTTACTCTTGACACACCAGCTGCCAAGGCTAACCCATCCCAGAAGCCCTTATACTACAGGTGTCGTCATTCACAAGGGCATAAATTGCTCAAATGTCCTTCTCGCCTGTGTAAGGTTGGTAGGGCATAAAATACGCCGCTACTTACAATCACAAGTATACGAGGTCTAAGTTTTAGTACAGTGTGATCGTGAAAGATTGGGTTATCGTATCCACAAGGATTGGTGTCGTTACTATCGAATACCGCGTTTGTCGTGACCTAATTTTATCTAGGTGAAAAAACAAATGTAATTAATTAATTAAACTAATACTAATATAACCTAAATTAACTACACTAATATGCTAATATGTTTTAGGGTCAAGAAGTGCCTAGGGATTAACGTGTTTACAAATACGTGTTCAATTTCGATTTACTCACGTTTACGGTGTTCGACCTATTTGACAACCTCGGTACGTAAACTTCACCGCCACATCTCCCGAGTGTAAGACGGGGGAATACATGACTTCGGGCCAATGAAGAAGTCCCCCTCAACGTCTTAACGACCCTAGGTCACGTGAGTCTTGCCCAGCATCATTGATTGCACACAATCCAACTCCCTCCAAGGTCATTGGATAATCGCGTTGTATTTACCCTATCGACAATCTCCGTTCTAAAACTCCCTCGCCACCTCTCCCGAGTGTAAGATGAGAGATATAATGCAACTTCGAGCCAACGAATAAGTCCCCCTCAACGTCTTAACGACCCTAGGTCACATGAGTCTTACCCCAACGTCATCGATTATCCACGATTCAAACCCCAACCGAGTTATAGAATCGCGGCGTTTGTTTACCCTAATCCGAATCCGGGATTTGTCAAAACCCCATATTCCCCATTTACCATTCTAAGCATAATAAACAAATAGTACAATAAACACAATCAAACTACGAAGAACAAACATAAACGCAACACCGAAATCATCCAAACAAACATATTTATAAATATACCGTTAATCCCTACTACAATCCATATTTAACTCGTGGCCATAGCTGCATAAACATATAAATTGAGATAAACATGCTCACATGATCCTAAGATAAAGAAATAAGGAAAAACAATCGAAGAACTTAGCCTCGTCCGAAGATAAACCGCTAAGAACGCTCAACGATCGATTCGCCGTCTTCTTCACTTCGGGATGTGAGCTCCACCTCTAAAACTCCTAAATATACTCTTAGATATGGCCTAAGGGGCTCAAAAATGCCAAAGAGCAAGAGAGAGACCAGAGAAGGGGGAGGAGAAGGGGTATTTATAGCCAAAATATCCTAAAAATATCTCAAAATATCTCAAAACTGTGCAGGGGATTTCCGCCTAGGCGGAGTTAGGTCGGTTCGGCTGATCGCCTAGGCGGTGGACGTGAAAGAATATTCTGTTGGATTTTCGCCTAGGCGGTAGATTTCTCCGCCTAGGCGAGCAGCTGTCAGTAGCCCATCTTCGTTTTTTGCTGGATTTCTGCCTAGACAAAGAAATCTTCGCCTAGGCGGTCATCCATCAGTGACATTTTGCTTTTTTCTCAGCTTCTTCACCACCTAGGCGGTGGTCTAGACGCCTAGGCGGTGGGCCTGTTTCATCTTTTAGCCTCCGAGCTTGTTTATTCACCGTAACTTCGAACCGCTTTGGTTCGATCTCATCATTTTCGCTCCAGTTTCCTATCTTTTTGCCCCACACACCTGATTTATACAAAAAGAATAAAAACATATTAAAACATATAAAAATAACTATAAACGTACTCAAAAACTAACAAATTCGGATTAGAAATACGTAGGTAATTTACACCTATCAAAGTTCTAGAGAGAACTAGGTCACTATCTTGTAGATTTCCCTAAATTATCAGTTAAATGGGAACCAATATCGATCTCGAGGCTCTCGCAATTGGTATTATTCCAAGCCAAATAACGTTTCTACTGTAGCCACTAATGCTACACCAACTTCATCAAGCTCTCCACTTGATTTGAGTGGTTTCTACACTGCGCTTACCGAGGCTCTAACTAAAACTAGTAACAATATAGCTATGTCAGCTACATCAAGTACACCTCAATAGTATTTTGATTATGCCTGTTGCAATCACATAACATCATATGCCTTTATCTTTTCCTCTAAAACCCGTGATAAGCATGCACCTATTATTCATACTGCCAATGGATTAAATATGTTGGTCAGCCACACTAGACATGTTGACAGTTCTCATTTGTCTCTCCCTGATACATATTTGATCCTTAATCATACGCTTAACCTTATATATGTTGGACAACTATGTGATATTGGACTTGATTTGCATTTTTCTTCTACTAGTTGTCTTATGCAGGACCCTCAGACAAGAAAACTCCTTGGAATTTACCGTAAAGTTGGACGCCTCTTTGATCTCACTCATCTCCAAGTCCCACCCTCATTATCACCAAACTAATCAGCCGTATCCGTCCTAGCACTCTCACCCCGTGGAATTGTGGCACTCTTGATTAGGTCACACTTCATCCAATTGTCTTCATTCTCTTATTTCTAGTGGTCAATTAGGCTCATTTTAGCATGAGTCTTTTCAATATATTCATTGTCAATTTGCAAAACAATCAATTTTACCTTTTAATGAGAGTCAGTCTGTTTTCCTTACACCTTTTGATTTAACATATTCTAATGTTTGGGTTCAAGCAACAATAAGTATTGCTCACTATTTTGTTATATTTGTGGATGATTATTCTCGATATATATGGTTGTTTCTTATGAAAAACATATATGAACTCTTTCAAATATATTCTGATTTTTCTACTATGGTTCAAACTCAATTCTCTCAGAATATCAAAGTTTTTCGCTCAGATAATGCAATGCAATACAAAGACCATGTTTTTCTAAACCTATTTTACAAAAATGGCACGCTCTCGCACCGCTCGTGTCTTGGAACCTCCCAATAATATAGACGAGCCAAACGCGAACATAGACAGATTCTTGATACCGTTCGTGCTCTACTCATTTCTTCATCATGTCTTGAGGGTTTCTGGGGTGATGCTGCCTTAACCGCAGTATACACAATCAACCATGTCCTTTCCACCATAATCTAGAATCAGTCCTCATTCGACCGCATTTTCGGTAAGCCTCTTGATTACTCTAAATTCAGAATCTTTAGCTGCGCTGGGATCCTATTTCTAAAACTTTTCGTATCTCTCGTCATGTCATTTTTGGGGAACATCAAATGCTTTCTTCCTTATGGTCATTTGACATGTCAACCATCACTAGCTCCAAATTCTTTATTGATCCATATATTAAGTTATTTTCTGAGGATCCAGTTTCACGCACTATTGAGTCCACCTCAAAATCAATAGTTGATCCATCCCCTTCAGTTCAAGAATCACCAACTGACCTCATCCCTCCAGACCTAGCTCCAACTCCAGAACCACCAGCTTAGCTCACCCTTCTGACTCAATCGGTCGTGCCAGAGAATATTCCTAGGTTTGATAAGTCTGTACCAACTCCCCCTGAGAGCCATCCTCCAGATCACTCCCGTAGATCTACCAGGGTAACTCATCACCCCTCTTATCTCACTAATTGTCATTGTTTTTCCACTATATTTCATCTGCATGAGCCTCAATCTTATAAGAAGGCTAGTACTAATCCTCTTTCGCATAAAGCAATGGACGAAGTACTTTAGGCCCTAACCAAAACTCAGACCTGGGATATTGTTGATCTGCCCCTGGAAAAACTCCTATTGGGTGCGATTGGGTATTTAAGAGCAAGACGCTTTCTAATGGCTCTGTTGAATTATATAAAGCCCGACTTGTTGCCAAGGAATTTTCTTAGGAATATGACATTGACTATGAAAAGACATTTGCTCAAGTGGCAAAGCTCACATCTGTCCGTACATTTCTTGTCGTCGCCTCTATTAAAAAATGGACTCTCTTTCAAATGGATATCAAAAATACATTTCTCAATGGCGATCTTCTTGAATAAATCTATATGCATACCCTTTACGGCCTAGCTGTACGTCGAAATAAAGTTTGTCGCCTTCATCGTGCCCTATATGGTTTGAAACAGATTCCACATGCCTGGTTTACCAAATTCAGCACTATCATTTATCAGTTTGGGTTCACACCTAGTACTCATGATTCTGCTCTGTTTATTCGCCATACTACCAACGGTATTATCATTTTTTTATTGTACGTGGATGACATAGTTATTATTGGAGATAATCTACGCGGTATTTCTGAACTCAAGTTTCTCAGTAGACAATTCGATACGAAAAATCTTGACTTACTCACCTATTTTCTTGGACTTTAAATCTCATCCAGTTCAGATAGATATTTTCTCTCTCAGGCTAAATATGCCTCGGATTTTCTTTTCAAGGTTGGGATCACTGACTCAACCACTGCCACTACTTCTCTGGAGCCGAACATCAGACTTACTCTACTAAATGGTTCGCCTCTTTAGGATGTCACTTTATATCGCCAACCAGTTGGAAATTTTGTATACCTCACTGTCACTCACTCCAACACTGCATATGTTGTTCATCAGGTTAGCCAGTTTTTGTCCGATCCTCGAACCACTCAGTACTCGGTTGTTCTTCGCATCCTTCCATATGTCAAGGGTATTTTATTTCATGGACTTAATTTCTCAACTCAGTTTGCTCCCATCTAATAAGCTTATTCTGATGCCGATTGGGCTGAAAACCCCACCGACAAACGTTCAACCACTAGTTACTATTTCTTCTTGGGTAACTCTCTCATTTCCTTGCGTAGTAAAAAATAAACTGTAGTTTCGCATTCCAATACTAAAGCTAAATATCGCGCCGTGGCTGATGTAACTCAAGAACTTCTCTAGCTTCGATGGTTACTCGCTGATATGGGTATCTCTTCTCCTACTGCTACTACCATATACTGTAACAATTGGATTGTTATTCAGATCGCTCACAATGATGTCTTTCACGAGCATACAAAACACATCGAGATTGATTATCACTTCATCCGTCATCACATTCTCCAGAATACGATTCGTCTACAATCCGTCAATTCAGTCGATCAGACAACAAACATTTTCACTAAGGCTCATCCACCTGGACGCTTTCACTCTTTAATTTCCAAACTCAAGTTCACCTCCCACTTACCGCCTTGAATTTGAGGACAGATGTAAATGTAATATATGGGCTTGGCCCACTTAGCCCATTAGGACAAAACCTTAACCCTAGGGCCTCCCACTTCTAACGCACCCCAATTTTTCAAAAAGATGAAATAAATGAATATAAGGTGTAAAATGAGAAGGGTTTTTTTAAGGGGCCGATTTTCTCAAAAAAATACTTAGGCCATTTTTTAAAATAAAGAGTCGCCACCTAACATTGAGTTTAAATGGTGTGCTAGGTCACCGAATTTTAAAAAATAAATTTAAAATGGCCTAAGTAAAAACTGACTAAAAAAATTGGTCAAACCAAATATTCATTTAAAGGCTCGGGGGTCAGTTACGTTCAGGGAAGGTGTTAGGCACCCCAAGACGCCCGTCTAAAGACGATATCTTATATCCAATTAAGTCCAATTAGTTTAGTCCAAATATTTTATTTTATTTTGAAATTATTTCCTTTTAAAAAAGAAAATCTTTTTGTATTATATATATATATATATATATATATATATATATATATATATATATATATATATATATATATATATCGTTTCTTTAACTTATGTTAAATATAATGTGCTGATAAAAATGAGGGGAAAAACTCTCGACCTTCCATTATATATATATATGTGTGTGTGTGTGTGTGTGTGTATGTATGTATGTATGTATGAGTGTGTGTGTGCGTGCGTGTGCGTGTGTGCGTGCGCACGTATTTTTTTTTTTATTTATTGTTAAATTTAATGTGTTGTGAAATAGTGGGATGATCCCCTTCTAAGACGCTCAAATAGAAGGCGGGAAAAATTCTTCCACTATTTCACTACACATTAAATTTAACAATAAATAAATAAAAAAATATGTGCGCACGCGCACACACACACACTCATACATACATATATATATATATAATTATAGTTAGTCAGGTCAATATTAATGAATCTACATGTCGAGAGGATTATCTCATTTCTAGACCTAAAATGGAAGGTCGAGAGTTTTTCACCTCATTTTATCAGCACATTATATTTAACATAAGTTAAAGAAACGTGCACGCACGTGCACACACACACACACACACACACACACACACACATATATATATATATATATATATATACTTAGGTTAGGTCAATTTATATATCGAGGGTAGTGGCCTCCCTTCTAAACCTAATTCACTCCAGTGGACTAGAGTGGTCGGAAGTTTTCCACCTCATTTTGTCAACACATTATACTTAACACAAGTTAAAGAAACACATACACACGCACACGCGCGCGCGCGCACACACACACACACACACATATATATATACTTAGATTAGGTCAATCTACATATCAAAGGGAGTGATCTTCTTTCCAAACCTAAACCGCTCCAATGGAAGGTAGGGATATTTTCACCTCATTTTATCTACTCATTAAGTTATTCATAAGTTTATATATAAAAATAAATAAATAAAAACACTTATTTCCCAACCAAAATTTTAGTCTTATTTTATTTTTATTTTTTTAAAAAAAATACATAAGTAAGATTTACAAAAGATGGAAGTTCACAACCTTAACTTAGAGAATTTTTTTTTTCCTTTCTTTATTTCTCTTCTTCTTCAAAAAATAAAATAAAAATAAAAAATAATATTATTTTCCTTCAAGACTTCTCTAAAAAAAAAATCCCAAAAATTTGATCACTTTTCTCCCAAAATTGTTGCCTAAAATTTCCTTCCCAAAATTTCTCTTCCTCCTCTAATTTTTGGTCCCTTTGATGTTGTATTTATAGCTCAAGAGGTGTATGAATTATCTAGAGGACAAGGATCATTCAATCACCATAAAACAAGGGTAAAAAATAGTAAAAAATAAAGAAAAACCGTGCAAGAGTAATTGATGAATAGGAATTTTGGTGGAAAGGGGTTGAACAAATTAAAATGAGGAGATGGGCCAAATCAAGCTGCAAATTAGGCCAAAAATGCAAGCAATGGGCTAAAAAAACTCGAAATTGTTAAAAAATCAAAAATGGGCTGGACAAAACTAATAATAAGGAAATGGGCCTAATTTGGGTTGGATTTGGGCCAGGAACGAGATACAAAATGGGCTAGAAAAGGTTGGCCCGCTGATTCGTGTACAATCCGAAGCTGCACAAGAGGGACAACTTTAAACAAATGTATCTTTCTCATACGAACTCCGATTTGGCTCTATAATCAGTCGTTGGAAAGTTCAGAGTGTCTAGTTTCATATACAGCTTGTTTCATTACAAAATTATAACTATGTGTTTAGTTATATCCAAAAGAGTGGACAGTGGTTTTCATTCTAGTGCCGAAAATTGCGACTTTTATCTGTTTAATCTTTTCCTTGCGCACTTCGCTTCCAGAAATTGCGTTCTGATCCAAATCTTCAAATGCGAGACACTGTTATTTTATTTATTTATTTTGTATTTTGTATTTTCTGAAACTAAGTTAAATAAAATAAAGTTAACTATAAAATAAAGTATAAGATTTTTGCAGGACGATCAAAATGTTGTGTATACAGCTGTCCCTCTTTATCATGAAGGTTCTAGTTGACAAAATACCACGTCATTTTGATCACCCCATTTTGGATTTTTCAAAGCATTTTTTTATTATTTTATTTATTTTGAAATTTTAACAAAAGACGAAATAAAAAAAAAGATACCATTTTCAGGGCGTGTTGGAAGAGGGATGGGGAATGAAATATGGATGAATTATAATCAAACCCTTCAAAAGTTGTCTACGTTTCTTGACAGTGTCAAGAATCAGGTCACACGTAGTTTGACACATGCCCCAAGCAGTCTAAAAATGAATGCACAAGAGGGTACTCATGACGAAACATATATAGATGAAGGGCACTCACAGAAATGCAAATATGGGCACCCATGGAGAGGCAATGCAAAATTAAACAAAAGTAAACATACCTCTAGTAAGGAAGAGTGATACCTTTCGGCCAGTAGCCTCGGAAGACTAAACAAGAAAGTAAACATACCACCCTAAGCTGGTAGGGAGGAGTGACTCAACTTAAAAATAAATATACCACCCTAAACTAGTAGGGCGAAGTGGACTTGACGTGAAAGTAAACATACCACCCTAAGCTGGTAGGGAAGAGTGGACTTGACGTGAAAATAAACATACCACCCTAAGCTGATAGGAAGGAGTGACTTGGCAAAAAAGTAAACATACCACCCTAAATTGGTAAGGAGGAATGACTCGGCAAAAAAGTAAACATATCACCCTAATCTGGTAGGGAGGAGTGACTCGGTAAAAAAGTAAACATACTACCCTAAGTTGGTAGAGATGAGTGACACAAGTACATAATCTTTGAAATGTGCCCCAGCCTGTAGCTGGGGTAAAGTGAAAGAACTGGAGTATAAAATGTGCCCCAGCTTGCGACTGGAGCATGGATGACAAGACAAAGTATAAAATATTCCCTAGTCTGCAGCTGAGTCTAAATGGCCACCTTCGATTACTTGTGATTCCATTCCCCCTTTTTAGTCATAATCGCTTCAGTTGATAACGCTTGGATTGGAGTGGTATTGCGAGATTCATCCGTCTCATTCTTCTTTCAATTCTAAAGGTGTACCCTGTGGAGTTTTTTCACTAGGTTATTGGCGAGGTTCGGCATCAAACAATATCTCCCATCAACTTTATTTCCTTTTGTCTGTTGATTCTCATTTCCTCCTTTCTACCAGGCGTCTTTGGTATTAGGAAAATCATGTACTCCTGCTTGCTTCGTATTTCTTAAATCCTGCAAAACTGGTTTAGCTAAAATATAGAAAAATGTATAAAATTTTACTAAAACATGTACTTTTATCACTAGATAAGATTGCTACGAGATTCAAAGCTTGATTATCGGACAAGTATGATTTCAATGCAAATCTTAGCTAAACCCGATGTTTATTGCCTCAGCTTCAAACTCCTTCCAAATCCATCAAGTTTTGAACACAGAAACATCCATGGTCGATAAAAGTCAGCCTTAGTGATTTTTCAAAAAAAAAGATTCCCAGGGTGATCTACCTGTTCTTTTCTTTTCTTTTTTCTTTTTCTTTTTTCTTTTTTTTTTTTTTTTTTTTTGATACTGTCCCTACATTCTTTTCATGGCGCTCTTCCGAGTTTTTACCACGTTTGAGTCACAATTTTTTTAAAAAAAAAAATAGATAATTACAAATCAAAACAACTTACTTTGAAAAGAAAAGTCTTTATTAGGCAAAGTATTTCTTTACTGAATCTAAGTTTAAAGGCTCGAGAAATACACTACCATCCATTTCCTGGAGAATCAACACTTCACCGCTCATGGCCTTGTGGATAATAAAAGGACCTTCCCAGTTTTGGGGCAAGATTGCCCTTAGCTTCATCTTGGAAAGGAATAAATTTCTTCAATACCAACTCATCGGCCCTGAAGACTCTAGGGTGGACCCGCATATCATGAGCTCTAGCAATTCTCTATCTATAACAGTGTCCATGGCATATTGCTATCAGTTGCTTTTCATCGATTAAGTAAAGTTGGTCCAATCTCTGCTGCACACATTCAATTTCATCGAGCTCGGCCTCCATGAGCACTCACAGAGATGGAATTTCCACTTTTGCTGGTATCACTGCTTCCGTTCCATATATTAGAGAGTATGAGGTTGCCCCTATCGAGGTTCGGACTGAAGTTCGGTAAACCATCAAAGCATATGGCAGTATATCATCCCACTCAATATAGTTATTGATCATTTTTCGAAGGATTTTCTTTATATTCTTATTGGCGGCTTCCACTGCTCCATTTATTAAAGCGCCGAGTTTCTATACTCAATCTTAAACTTCTGGCAGATGCCTTGTATTTCTAACCCCTTCAGGTTTTTGGCATTGTCGGTTATCAGTGCTTGCTGCCAACCGTATCTCGACATGATGTTTTCTTTGATAAACCAGGCTACTGTCCTTTGAGTCACTTATGCTAGTGAGACAGCCTCCACCCACTTGGTAAAATAATCAATTGCCACCAAGAAGAAGTGATGACCACTCGGCGCCTTGGAGGTGACTTCTACAATGACGTCCATACCCCCACATTAAGAAGGGCCACGAGGCCGCCAAGAAATGAAGTTGCGAATGTGGGATATGGATTTGATCGTCGTGAATCTGACACTTATAGCATTTTCAAACGAATTGCACACAATCGCTTTCCATCGTTAGCCAAAAATGTCTAGTCTTCAAGATCTTCATTGTGAGCATGAAGTCGCTCATGTGAGGTCCACATATGCTACCGTGGACTTATTTCATCAACTGGATGGCCTCTTCAGTTCCAACACATCTCAATAGGCCTATATCAGGGGAGCGTTTGTAGAGAATCTCCCCGCTTAAGAAGAATTGGTCTGCTAATCTCCAGAGGGTCTTTCGATCAACACTCAATGCCCCTTCTGGATACTCTCGATTTTTCCAGATGTTTTTTATATTGTAGTACCACGGGTCTGTGGTGAGTTCAACTTCGAGTTGGAAATAGTGCACCGGTCGGCGCTGAACTCGGATTGCCACCAGAATAATATCATTCTCTTCCCAGGTGATAGAGATCATAGATGCCAAGGTAGCTAAAGAATTAGCAAAGTCGTTCTTGAGCCTTGGTATGCTTTTAAATTCGATCATCGTAAACCGCTCGCACAACCCCAGGAGGTGATTATTATAGGCTACCAAGGTCGGATCTCTCGAGGCATACTTATCCATCACCTGATTGATTATCAGCTCACAATTCCTGAATACTAGCAATTCTTTGATCCTCGTGTCAATATCCAAGTGGAGCCCCAAAAATACATGTTTCGTACTCAGCTCGATTATTGGTGCTTTGGAACTTCAACTTGGAAGCCACCAGATAATGTCGCATGCTCGAAAAAACAAGAACGGCTCTGATTCTAGCCCCTCGAGAGTTCACAGCTCCATCGAAATACATTTTCCAAACTATTTCCTCATCTTCTTCCTCCACTGCATGAATCGACTCATCAGGAAATAGCGTCTCAAAAGGCTAGTGATCCGTTTGAGTGGGGCAACAAGCCAATTGATCTGCTATCGCCTAACCCTTGACTGATTTTTGGGTCTTGTAGATGATATCGAACTTTGTTAGCAGCATCTGTCATTTTGTAACTTTTCCTGACAGAATCGGATTTTCGAAAATGTATTTTAATGGGTCCATCCTGGCTATTAGATAAGTAGTCAACAGGAGCATATAATAGTGCAGTCTCTGAGCGGATCAGGTCAATGCACAACAGGTTCTATCTAGTAAGGTATAATTTTTTTCGTACTTTGTAAAACGCTTGCTGAGGTAGTAGATGGCTTGTTCTTTCTTCCCGAATTTATCGAGCTGTCAGATAATGGCTCCCATGGAGGAGTCGAGAGCTGACAGATACAGTAACAACGGAACTCCCTCCCGATGTGGCACTAGAACTGGAGGGTTGGTCAAATAGGCTTTGATCTTCTCCAAGGCATTCTGGCAATCAGCATTCCATCGCCCGTCACTCTCCTTTCGAATTATCTTGAAGATTGGCTCACAAGTGGCAGTGAGCTAGAAGATGAACCAAGCTACGAAATTTAATCGACCCAGAAAACCTCGAATCTCTGTTTCATTTTTTGGTGGCGGCATCTCACGAATGGCCTTTGTCTTTGCAGGATCAATCTCGATTCCATGGTAATTTACCATGAAACCAAGAAGCTTTCCAAAAGTCACTCTGAAAGCGCATTTTGCTGGATTGAGCTTGAGCTGATATTTACGAAGACTGTTAAATATCATTTTCAAATGGCAAAGATAATCCTCGTTCTCATGAGATTTCACAATCATGTTATCAACATATACCTCCATCTCCTTATGTATCATATCATGAAAGAGGGTTGTCATTGCTCTTTGGTACATTACCCTAGCATTTTTTAGACCGAAAGGCATCACCCTATAGCAGAAGACTCCCCATGGTGTGATAAAGGATGTCTTTTGTCGTTCTTCTTCATCTATGAGAATCTGATTATAGCCAGAGAATCCATCGACGAAAGAATAGAGTATTCGCGCTAGGGTATTTTCGACGATGATATGAATGTTTGGCAATAGGAAATCATCTTTCGGACTCGCCTTGTTTAGATCATGATAATCCACACAGACTTTGATTTTTCCTGAGGACTTTGGCACTGGAACGACATTAGAGAGCCATTCACTGTAGTTATATACTTCAATGATTCGGGCATTAAACTACTTTACGATCTCCTCCTTAACCTCAAGGCTAACAGCGGGCCTCAACTTTCTCAACTTTTGCTTGACCGGTACACTCCAAGGCTTTAGCGGAAACTTATGGGTCACAATACTTTTGTCCAGCCCTACCATGTCATCGTAGGACCAGGTAAAGATATAGTGGTAGGCAACCAAGAGCGACATCAACTCTTTCTTTTCCAGAGCAGTGAGGGCTGATCCAATCTTTACTTCCTTCAACTCTTCCAGGGTCCCCAAGTTTATCAACTCAGTCTCGTCTGTAATGAGAATCGTCTTATTCTCAAATTCCACAAAGGCTTTCTATATCTTTCCATCATCTGGCTGGAAAGATTCGTCTTCTGTTTTCACTCCCATAGGATTATGGTTCGGTTCTGTATTGAAATCATACCCATCGCACTCTAGCTCAGTTATATCGCATGCATCGTATACTGGTAACTTAAGCACCCTGAAATAGTAAAATTCCAACATTTAAACCATATAATGAATAAAACAAAATTGCATTCATTAAATTTAGCTATTACAAAGCAAAATCCCTTTCCATCCAAAAGGCTAGTTGAATGGAAGGATGAGAACAGAAAATTTCCTGATTTTACCGAAATGCCTGGCAAACCGAGAGGGAACAAAAATCCCAATTATGTAGCTTTTCACCCCCTTGATTCGAATACCAGACCCATGACTTCATCTTGCCTTCTTTCCCATGATTACGTTTTCAACTTCCTCGATCAACACTTTCTCAAGGTGCAACTCAAATTCTATAGTCTTCTTTCCCTTGTTGATGATTTCTGTCGGATAGGGGAAGGTGACTCGAATATGCAGAATTTCCATCAGCTCGCCGTCCGAGAATCCGTCTCTTTTCTTTCAGAAAAACGTCGCCCTATTTGTTCTTGTCGGCTCGTATCCTAACCCGAATCTCTCTCTCTTCTCCTTGACTTCTATCGGCTCGATTATTCCATCTAGGTTCTTGCCTAATCCTTTCCCGGGAATGCAGCCTAGAGATTTCATTTCTCTAGCAACGAAGGCTATAGTGTTGGACAATGATGGCACCAACTCATGTCCTCTTTCTTTCACAAAAATAGCATTCGTGATATCGAACACGTGATAGGAAGCTTTAATCTTCTCATTTTCTTTCTCCTCATCTATTATTGGGACATATCGGCTTATTGCTTGATGGAAAAATACAACATCTGAATCGGCATTGATTATATACAACATGTCGTTGACAATGAACTTGATCTCCTGGTGTAGCGACGAAGGCACCGCATCGGCATTGTAGATCCATGGCCTCCCTAACAATAGATTGTATAAAGCTGGTATGTCAAGCACTTGGAATTTCACATTGAACTGGATCGGACCAATTTCAACCAGCAAGTCAATCTCCCCAACACTATCTCTCCTAGCCCCATCGAATGCCCTGATGACCATTTTTTACGGCTAAATCTATGACAGGTCAATCCTCATTTATTCTAGTGTTGACAAAGGACAGATATTTAGCGTTGATCCATTGTCAATTAGCACCCGAGCTATAAACATCCCATGGCTCTCGAATGTGATATTCAGCGATATGTTGTGTCCTATTCCATCTTCGTCAATTTCATCATCGGTGAAAGTGATGGTGTTAGATCCTAAGACCTGCTCGATCAGGGTAACAAACTTTTTCATAGGGATCGTGCTTGGCAAGTGAGCTTCATTCACGACTTTCAGCAGTGTCTGTCTATGTACTTCTAAGGACAGGAGTAGTGAGAGCATCGAGATTTGTGTCGGCTCTTTGCTAAGTTGCTCTACTACCTTGTATTCTGAATTTTTCATCGCTCTTAAGAAGTTTTGAGCCTCCTCTTCTGACACTGATTTTTTTAGAACTCCTTTTGGTTCTCTCACAGGAACCCTAATCAAATCATATGATGTGTACACCCTTCCAGACTGCGTGATTCGGTTGGTTTCTCCTGCTAAGATTGGCAGTTCCTCGCCTTCTCCAGTTTTAGCGACAATCTCGTAGTTCCACGAGACCTTACTAAGACTTTCCACAAATTTTTGAATCGGAAAAGACAAGACCAGAGATTTCTCCAACTTTTTGGCCACCTTTTCTAGAAACAATTCGAAACCTCTATCAAGAACCTCGGGGTGTAAACAAATACCTCCGATATCAATCATAACTATTTTTTCCTTAACTTACTCCGCGAGAATCAGATTGACACCACTTCCTGAGGGAGGCGTGTTCAGGCAGAAGATTCTGTTGACAGTTTAGCGCACCGATCTCAAGTTTTTTAGGAAATATGATGGCTCATATCGGTATGAACTCCCAGATATTATTCTTTAGTTGACTTCATTGCTCAATTGTATGCCCCCCAGCCCCAAAATGGTATTCGCAGAAAGTATTTGAAAAAACAGTTCTACTCCCTGGTTTAGGTTCATAAAATGGAAGGGGCACCAATATTTCCTACTTCAAGAATTTTTGAAACAGATCGGTGATGGAGACTGGAAGATCTAGTGGTTCCTTTTCATTGTTTCGAAAGTGTCCACCAGTAGCACGAGGCGGATAGCCCAGGTGGTATTGGATTCCTAGCTTTGGGATGTAGTTTGGGATTTGAGGTGGAGAATTTTGGTTTGGCTGATATGGAGGTATTTGGTAAACAGGTGTTTGGTATTGAGGGTAGGTTTGAGAGTAGTACTGGGGAGTGAGGTTTTGGTAAGAGGAAGGCGAGTTTTAATATTGGGAATAGTGTAGACGACCTTGAGAAAATGGCTAGTTGTTGGGGTAATATTGGTTTTGTTGATTTTGTGGGAGATAGTTGTGGAATTGGTTGTTCCGGTTCGAGTAGTTTTGGGGGTAGGAAACTTGGGGGTTGTTTTGGTGAAGGGTTTGCTGTGGAGAAGGGGAAACGACAACGGCTACTTTATTTTCTTCTTTCTTTGGCAAGGCTGACCTCTTTGTCAGATCGGATGGGGCTCCTTCAATATTTTCGTTCCTTATTTCTTCTTCTGTCTCCTCAGCTTGCTTGATCGCATCGCCCGAAAGAAGCCACTGCTATGCTCAAGAGATCTCGATAGAACGGCGGCGACTGAATTGACTTGAATATTTTTAACTGAGCCTCCTCGCTCAACCTAGGGACAACTTTGGTATCCTCCTCCCTCTAACGGGCAGTATACCTCCGAAAGCTTTCATATTTCTTCTTCAGTATTTGGTAAATAGTATTGCGGTCCGGCGCGACATCCCTATTATACACATATTGCTCACAAAAGGTCTCTACCAGATCCATTTATGTTTTAATCTGTGACAGCTCCAGGGTCATGTACCAACTGAGAGTCGGTCCTTTCAATGATCTCTAGAACATCTTTAGGCAAAGGTCTTCGTTCCAAGCATCAACTCCCAACTCCTCCATGTAAATGCTAACATGCCATTCTGGGGGGCCAGTGCCGTCATATTTCGTGAGCTTCAGAACTACAAAATTTTCTACCCGGGGTGGTGTTGACAGCTCCTTATATGTCACTTTCCTAGATTGAAAATTTTCAAACATTAAAATAAAATTTGGTTTAGTCCATAAACTTAACTAAAAATGAAGGGGATTTTGTGTAATTATTGTTTATATATATATGTGTGTGTATGTATGTATGTATGTATGTATGTAAGGGATAGTAGAAACAAATGAAAGAAAGAGGGGCCACATGTCCGGCCCTATGATCACATATACACATATATATATATACACGTATATATATATAGAAATCGGGAGAAGGATCGAGAAGCGATCGGAGAAAGTGGAGAGAGAGAGAGGGTCGGCGACGGAGCTCCGGCGAGGAAGGAGGTGTGTCTGTCAGGGATGGGATCGATCCGACAGCGTGAGCCATTCATCGCCGTCGTCTGGTGAGTGTGTGTGTTCTCTGTTTCCATTGTCATTGCTGCGTGTGTGTGTGTGTGTGTGTGTGTGTATGTGATCAACACTGTTTCGATGCCGATGGTGAGTTGTTTGTATGCTCTGTTTTTTTGTCTTCTCTATGTGTTTGTGTTCTGTGCATGGTTGTGTGAGTATGGTCATCGGTGGTGTGGGTTTTTGTTGGTGGTGAGTGTGTATATGATCAGCACCGACGGTGGAAGATTAGAGAAAGAGAGCTCATCGTCGACGGTGTGTATTTCGTCCGTGTATATGGGTATGGTCTGTGCGTGGGTATGTGTGTCGTTGTCAAATTTCAAAGAAAGAGAAAAGGTGGTCCGTCCGTCATAGGTGTGGCGATGTGTTTCATGGGTGTGTGGCTCCTCCGGTGGTGTGTGTCTGTTGTGTGTGTGCGTTTATGTTGTTGCCACAGTGGGTGTATGTGTGTGTTCAATTGTTATGGTGTGCATGAGGGTGTGTTGTGTGTGTGTGATTGAGTGTATGGGCTATAGGTGGTGATGGGTGCTGGTGTTGGTGAGGTGAGGAGAGATAAAGTAGCGGCTGAAATCGAAACAGAGCAGAAAATAAGGATGGTCATCGCCGTTGCGATGCGATCCTTCGCTGCGGCGGTAAAAGAGTAGGGAGGTAGGAAATTTAATCTGGAGACGGTTCGCCTAGGGGGAGATTCTTCGGCCTAGGCGGTAGAGCGTCAGTAAGCAAATTAGAGCAGATGAGAACTGGTTCGCCGCGGCGGTGGGCTTGGCGCCGAGGCGGTGGTAGCTGAATCAAGTTAAATAAAATCTTAAGGAAATCTACCTTCAGTTCGGAATGGGTAACATTTTTATATTTACTTTTATGATTTTTAAACTTAGTTTTCTAGCCTTAAAATGTTAAAAATGAAGATAAAAAAAACAATGGGTTGGTTATCATGTATACAAATCAAGTTCATAAAATAAACTTAAACAGTGCTAAAACTCGTTGAATCATATTTCCACATAACAAAACATGGGGAATAGAAAATTAAGAAACTTAGGGCTTGCATTGCACGATTAGGTTATTTTCTCTACAATATTAACTTAGACTCTGTCACGAATAGGTTCCCGATTTCCAAATGATTAGTAGTAGAGAGTCAGTGGAACTTTTGAGAGCGGATTATCAGGTGAGTGTACTGCCTTCTTACAAGAATCTATTTTCATATATATATGATGAAATATGTGTTACTTAAAACGGGTCGATTTTATAAATAATATGGATCAAGCCGGTTTTGGGTGAGTTGGTAAAGTGGATTTCGTTGGTTTTTAAAGAAAGTGGAAAGAAATGATTTGTTAAATCTTGTTGGTTTTAAAAGAGGGTGCAAAATGATATTTGGACTAAGATGGTTTTGGAGATAGAGGTTGATTATTTATTGAGTTGTAGTTTGACGATGATATTATTGATTTGACAATGTTGGTGGTTGGACTATGCCATAGTATTATGTCATGTCCAGAGGGTAGTCCGGTTGGAGGTTGTTGATATTATGTCATGTCCAGAGGGTAGTCCGGCTGGAGGTTATTAATATTATGTCCTCCGGAAACGTCCAGTAGGTGATTATCTACGTAGTTAATTCTGCTAGGAAGGCATATCCTACGGATAGTACGGTACCATTATAACTCACGATCGTGAGGTTAAACGATCACTATGGCTAACCAGTGAGTGGTGTGGTGGTGTAGTGTTTTGAGATGTGGTGTTTTACTTATATTTAGTGATTTATTATATATGGTGATTGGTATTATTTTATACTGGATGAGTTTGAATGGAACATATATATATTAATTTATTTTCACTGGTTATATTATGGTGAGATACTTATATTATGGTGATTTTTATTAGATATGCAATATTTATATACTTATATTTGATCTATTTAAATGTTGTATTATTTAGAAGGTATTATTATTTAAAATATTTTTATTAGGAAGACAGTACACTCGCAAGTGAAACAACTAAGAGTCGGTCCCCTACTGGCATTTGGTAGAGTCCTACAATGGAGTCGTGTGAGAGTTTTGAGATAAGCTGTCAGAGGTGAACCAAGAGAGGTTCATGGGTAATTTATATTCCTTTATACTTATATTTGGGGACGGGTGTGTCCCCATATGTGAGATTATGTATATCCTGTATATACGATTATATAGTGATGTATGCATATTGTATCGTATTAGTTGATTGAATGTAATAGGTGATGTCGTGTTGTCGTCACGTCGGCCCTAGGATGACGGGTGTCCAGGATGGGTCGTGCAAGGTGGAAGGTCATTATTTTCTCTGTTTTCAGCTTTAGTGGCCGGGGCCAGACGATTGGCATTCGGATCGTCGGATGAAGCAACGACCCTCTTGGGGTGAATGAGGATTTGCGGTGCAAAAGGGACCAGGCCATCGAGTGAGGCCTGGTAGACATGCCCCAGGTTGAGATATGTCGGTTCTCCATAGGCGAAATGATGAGGGCCTATTTGAGGTCCATAACAGACCGGTGCCATGAAGTTCGGGCCGGCATGGTTCAGATTCGGCATTGAGTTCTCCATCTCGCACTTGGAGGGTTTCCATTAGGTGATTCAAAACTGGGCAGACTCACCGGGGTTCCATTGGGCGGAATCATAGGCATCTCTTGATCTTGGCTTAGCTTATCGAGCTTCTCCATTATTAGCTTCATAGTCTCTTTCATCTGAGTCATTTCAGTTGTGCGGGGAGATTTAAGATTGCCTTCTGATATCATCCTGGAATGAGTCTGGGCACGGCTGAGAGTAAAGACCGGACTCTGAATTGGGGGAACCAAAATTGCTTTCCTGGGACCGATTTTCCTATCTCGTTCTGTTCTACAACAAACTCATTTATTAGTCCACTTGGGTCTTAGGTGGTCTTAAAGCCTATTCGAGTTCGAAGACTTCAATTTCGATAATGACCAATTAAAACAAATGATGATTTATAAAAATTATTTTTGTCATTCTCATCGATATTGAAAACTTTAAAATCATTTGGTTTTTAAGACTTTCTAAGACATCATCAATCTATCAAATATCGAACCCCCTTCCCCGTCTTGTATCATAGAATCCCATGGGGACAATATGGATACAAGACAGCTGTGCTTATGTAAGAAGATTAACAACGATATAAGAACCCGAGAAGAAAAAAAAAATCACAACTTATTTACAAAATCAAGGGAAAATATAACAAAATAAAATTTAACATTTGGACTTTGGATTAATTGGACTTATTTGGACATATTAGGCTCGACCCTCTAAAATAAGTCCACAGCGGAGTCACCAACTGACGGGCCCCGATTTTCCAGAAAGATGAAATAAATTAATATAAGGTGTAAAATGAGAAAGGTTTTTTTAAAAGCGTCGATTCTCTCAAAAAAGTACTTAGGCCATTTTTTAAAATAAGGAGTCGTCACCTAGCATTGAGTTTAAATGGTGTGCTAGGTCACCAAATTTTAGAAAATAAATTTAAAAAGGCCTAAGTAAAAATTGACTAAAAAAAAATGTCAAATCAAATATTCCTTTAAAGGCTTGGGGGTCAGTTACGCTCGGGGAAGATGTTTGGTACCCTAAGATGCCCGTCCGAAGATGGTACCTTATATCCAATTAAATCCAATTAGTTTAATCCGAATATTTTATTTTATTTTGAAATCATTTCCTTCTAAAAAGGAAAATCTTTTTGTATTATATATATATAATACAAAAAAGATTATCTTTTTTATATTATCAAGGAATTTATATATTGAGGGGATTATCCCCTTCTAAGCCACTCAAATAGAAGGTGGAAAAATTTTCTCTACTATTTAACAACACATTAAATTTAACAATAAATAAATAAAAAAATACGTGGGCGCACACACACACACACACTCAAACATATATATATATATATATATATATATAATTATACTTAAGTCAGGTCAATATTAATGAATCTACATGTCGAGGGGATTATCTCCTTTGTAAACCTAAACCGCTCCAATGGAAGGCCCAAAATTTTTCACCTCATTTTGTCAGCACATTATATTTAATATTAGTTAAAGAAATGCACACACATGCACACGCACGCACGCACGCGCGCGCGCACACACACACACATATATATTTACATACTTAGGTTAAGTCAATCTACATATCGATGGGAATCGCCTCCCTTCTAAACCTAAACCGCTCCAGTGGAAGGCCGGGAGTTTTTTACTTCGTTTTGTCAGCACATTATACTTAACATAAGTTAAAGAAACACATACACACACATGCACACGCGCGCGCGCACACACATATATACTTAGGTTAAGTCAATCTACATATTGAGGACTCCTTTCTAAATCTAAATCGCTCAAATGGAAGGCATAAATATTTTCACCTCGTTTTATCTACTCATTAAGTTATTCACAAGTTTATATATATATATATATATATATATATATATATATATATATATATATATATATATATATATATATATATATATATATATAAACACTTATTTCCCAACCAAAGTTTTAGTCTTATTAATTTTTTTTATTTTTTTAAAAAAATGCATAACTAAGATTTACAAAAGATTGAAGTTTACAACCTTAACTTAGATATTTTTTTTTCCTTTCTTCCTTTCTCTTCTTCTTCTTCTTCTTAAAAAAAAATAAAAATAAAAAATAATATTATTTTACCTCAAGACTTCTCTGAAAAAATAAACTCCGAAATATTTGTTCACTTTCTCCTGAAATTATTGCCTAAAATTGCCTTCCCAAAATTTCTCTTCCTCCTCCAATTTTTGGTCCCTTTGATGTTGTATTTATAGCTCAAGAGGTGCATGAATGATCTAGGGGACAAAAATAATTCAATCACCATAAAACAAGGGTAAAAATGGTGGCAAATGAAGAAAAATCATGCAAGAGTCATGGATGAACAGTGATTTTGGTGAATATGGGCTGAACAAATTAAAATGAGAAGATAGGCCAAATCAATATGCAAATTGGGTAAAAAATGCAAGAAATAGGCTAAAACAACTCGAAATTGGTCAAAAATCGACAATGGACCGACAATGGGCTGGACAAAAGTAATAATGAGAGAATTGGTCTAATTTGGGTTGGATTTGGGCCAGGAACGAGATGCAAAATGGGCTGGAAATGGTTGGCCCGCTGATTCGCATACAATCCGAAGCTGCACAGAAGGGACAGCTTCAAACGAATGTATCTTTCTCATACGAACTCTGATTTGGCTCTATAACCAGTCGTTGGAAAGCTCAGAGTGTCTAGTTTCATATGCAACTTGTTTCATTACAAAAGTCTTACTGTGAGTTTAGTTATATGCAAAAGAGTGGACAATGATCTTCATTCTAGTGCCGAAAATAGCAACTTTTATCCGTTTGATCTTTTCCATGCGCACTTTGCTTCCAAAAATTGTGTTCTGATCCAAATCTTCAAATGAGAAACATTGTTCTTTTATTTTTATTTTTATTTTTATTATTTTTGTATTTTGTATTTTCTGAAATAAAGTTAAGTAAAACAAAGTTAATTATAAAATAAAGCATAAGATTTCTGTGAGGCAGTCAAAATGTAGTGTTTACAACTTCTCCTATAAATAGTTGTGTATATCATTGTATTTTGTGCATCTCTTTCTCACAAAATCAATATATTGCTCATGTTCCTCACTTCTCAATTATCTTAACAGTAATGGCTCTTTCCTTAATGAGTAGGAAGCGTTATTATTGCCTTGGGATGGAAAGCCTGTGACGGCATATCCCAAGGTAGTAATCTCCTAGTTTCCTTAATCAGTGTAGTATGATTTGTAGATTTTCGTGTGGTTTACATGCCAGACTAACACGTGGTGGTGATTTGTGTTTGACTCTAATTTTCCTTTATCAAGTTAATAATAATAAAAGAGAAAAAGTAGCATTTTCACTCTCTCTCTCTCTATTTTTAATTTTTTTTGTTAAAGACAAAAAAAAAATTAAATAAAAGATAATTTCGTCCATTTCATGTAAAATTTAGATGATTAAGTGAAATTCACAATTAATTAGGACTTCTCAATTTTTCAATAATTATCGGAACCTTATAATTCTCCATATTTTTTTTACATATTTTATTGAGTTGAAAAAAAAAAAACTTTCTTTCAAATTATTATAAATAGAAAGGAGTAAAACGTTGTTTTTAAATTAGAATAGGATAAAATGAAATAAAATTCAAGTACTAGGGGGTAAAAAGATAATTAACTCTTTTTTTTTATTTATTTTCCCGAGGGAGTAGATAAGGAATGAATATTCTTCTGAATCCTTTTCTTTAATCTTTGGATTCGTGGTCTGGCCAATGCCTAGTAGGTGGTTCATCTTTATTGACCCATTTAAAACTTTGAATTATATATACACATAAATGTACACACATTAATGTTTATCCGTGTGTTTTAAAGTAATTTTAATCTTATAAGGTAACAAGATTTAATTTAATTTAATAATAAAAATATAAATTTATTTATCTTTTAACCCGGCGGTCTTTTTTAATGAGTCAATTACAAAGGATAAACAAACGAACATGTCAATTGTGATTTATTGAGATTTGATGAAATGGGTAGATAGAATTGGGTTATTTTTGTTTATGGACGTCTGTTTTAGTCCACAACATTCTCTTTTGGACATTTTTAGAGCTCAGAACAAAAAAATAAAAATAAAATGATTCTTTTGTTATAAAAATATCAACCACTCATTTTGTTCTTTAATTTTTCTGTCTTTTTTTTTTTTTTTAAATTGTTTAAAAATATTAAATTTTTTAGGAGTTAGTTATTGGATATGTACACCCTTTTATCTAGATGTGCATCTCTTAAAAAATATTTTACTCAAGGGTATTTTATAATGAGCCTCAAGGCTCATTACTAATTCATTCTTATATTCATATAGTCATTTAAATTTCAAGAAAAATTTAATTGACATATGATAGTTGTTAGTTATACGATAACATTTACATCCTCACATTCACTATATTGTTGTTATACAACAGCATTTGTATCGCCTCATTCATTATGTTGCTATTAATACTGTTACTGGATAGTAATATTTTGTATCCCCCCATTTGTTATGTTGTTGTTGATGTAGTGAGAGAATGTGTATTTAGATTAATCTTAAATAATAAATATATACACGGTGTTTTCTCAATATGGGTTTACAAGTAGTGGTCCATTTTAATTTTCATAGTAAAAGTGGAATTTTCTCTAATTTTTCCTTTATTTAATTACTACTTTATTCTTTAAATTAATAAATAACACACACACAAACACACACACACACAACACACACACACGCATACATATATTTATATGGTTAATAGCACTTTATCCCCCTGTGGTTTGGCCCATTTTCATTTTACCCCCTTGTGATTTGAATTTCACCACTTACCCCCCTGTGGTTTGTGGACCTAAGTGCAATATTAACTTTGTTGACGAAAAGGTTAAAATGTCGATTTTACCCTTATGTAATTATTAACACTTTTTGAGATGTAAAGTGAAATTAACCCAAATGCCTGAGGCCACCCTTCTCCTTCGTATACCAACACTTGAGCTTTCCTCTGCCCAAATCTATCACTCCCCAACGATATCAATTCTGAAGACAACACCATTGTCGCAGGTGCTCGGCCGGCCAGATCCAACCGGCCTCTCTTCCTCTCTCTCCCACCTCCAACATTACTGTTGAAATCGCCCAATCGACATGGCCAACATCTCATAACATCGACTGCGGCCATCTTAGACGACGAACAAGGCCAAATCTGGCCATCCATCAGGCCGCACTATCGCTCAGTTAGCCAGATCTGGCCGGCCTCAAACATTGTCGCACCTAACAATCCATCATCGTTGTTGCCTCACACGTCGTCAATGATTGCAATTGGCTAGATCTGGACTATTAAGGTTGTCAATCTCTCTCATGATATGAAGCAAGTGACGAAATCATCAGGTAAGTGTCTTTGATTTACCTCAAATGTTTTTCATTTTACACTCATTTTCTTCATTTTTGATCAAAATTGAACAGATATTATGACATCTCAGATTGATCTAGGATCCATCGATTGCTTTCTTGATCAGGTAAATATTTCTTCCTTTTATATTTAGAATGAAGCATTCTTGAACAAAATTGTAAAAAAATTCTTCATTTCTGATCAAAATTGCACAGAAATTTTGAGATCTCATATCCAGATTTGATTTTCTTCTTTCATTTTTTATTTCAATACAGTGATCAATGAAATCATTACATTGATTTCATTTATGATTTAATTTCATTACATTATTGATTCCAATCTCTCTATATCAATATATTATATAGGTCTTTCCTTCCATTTTTAATAAAAGTGAGTGTATTTTTTCTTGATACGGAAGCTATAATAATACCAAATTAATATTTCTAGATTGTTCAGAGAGATAAGAGATAGAGTAATAACATGTCTCCTCACCCAACAATGCTAGCTGAAGGGAATACTTGAGATGTTCAGGTTCTCCCGATTGCATCACCAATGCAGCTCATCACGGGGAGAAAGAGATGGGATCAACTCAAACTCTCGGATAGAAAGATAGAGCGAGAAGATGGCAAAGAGCAAGAAAGATGAGAGAAGACAATTGATTCAAAGGTAGAATCCAATATATTTTATTCTCTCTATCTCTCTCCAATTCTTTCAATTTGTGGTTGAATTTTAAAATTCCACAATATTTGTTTTTAGTTTTGATGTTTGTTTGTAGATTTTACTTCCAATCCCTGCAAAAAGTGCTTGATTTATTTATATTCTACTGTTATAATGCTTAATCTGAGAATAACAGACTTTGAATTAAAAAAAAAAAAAAAGTTTCTAGATTGTTTGAGTCTGATATGAAATTGTGCATTTTTTATGTGTTCTGCTTATGCCATGCCATACTCTTATAATTGTTTTCCATGTTTTGATGTCTATTATGCCAATTTGTGCCGATGTTTAATGGATATGGTGTTGGCTGAGCTTGGTATTTGAATAATCCCTGTTAGCAGTGACCTTAATTCTCAAGAGAAGGCAAGGCAAAAAGCTGAGGATAAGATTAAGCAGGAAAGGTTGCAAATGGTTATGATTGACTGTCATGATTTTGTTGTGGTTAAGACAATAGATTTTGCTAATGATGAGGATGAAGAACGCTTGAAGAGGTTATGAGGAGAAGCAATGATGTTTACAATTTTTAATTTGAAGTATTTTAATGGGATATGTATTACAATAGTACATTATGGTGAAATATAATTGTTTACATTTTAATGTATTTTGATATATTAATATGGTGTATTACAGTGAAATTGTGCATTTTGAATGTATCAAATTATTGTATATTTTGAATTTTAATTAGATAGACAAAAAGATGGATAATTCATCCCAATACTATCACCATAAAAACTTGAAGACATGAAAAATAATAATAAGAGAGAAAATAGAAAAAATAAAATAAAATGGATTGGTGAAAGAAAGAAATCACTACTATAAACACTTAAAGAAGACATGAAAAATAAAAATAAGAGAGATGGAGAAAAAAAAAGTAATGAGAAAGTTTGGTATAATGTAGAAAGGATGTGAGAAAATTAGATATTATATATAGTAGTGAGGGTGAAATAGGAACAACAAATAGGTGTTTTGAGTGAAAAAAAACGCAAAAAAACATGCTCAATTTCAAATCAGGCTTGTGGACTACAAACACAGTTAGTTTGGATGGAAAGTATTAGTTTTGCACTTAGGTCTACAACCACAGGGAGGTTAAGTGGAAAAGTTCAAACCACAGAGGGGTAAAGTACAAATGGACATGAAAGACAATCGAGATGTTGGATAGAGACAAAGCCTAATTTTCCACTAAAGACTAAAATGTGGACTGAACCAGGAATGGCAAATGTTGAGAGAATATGAATCAAGTAATTGTGATGGTGGTAGTAGTGGTGCTGGTACTAGTGGTGATAAAGGAGGATGATGGGTATGAAGGAAATAATGATGAGGATGATAATAATGAAGGTAAAGAAGAATCGTGTGATGATAACGAAGATGTTGGTAGTAGTGGAAGAAACGAGGGCGATGATAGGTATTGATGCTGATGATGATGGTGAGGTTGCACAAGTTGATGAAGGGGCATAGGAGTGGTAGTAGGGATTAAGGTGAAAGGGGCAAACTATGGAGTTCAAATAGACATTCAATTTTACGACAATTCCTAAGAGTTTTTCATATCCGATGATCCTGCATACAACAACCACTATTTAAAAGTATTACTTCAAGTCCCAATTCATAGAGTTACCCAACAAATAAAAGATTTAAAATGAGTTTTGGGATTAAATATGTGTTAGAAATAGAAAGATGAGAAGTAAAAAACTGACTGACAATGACTGACACACATATGAGAACCATTCGTAGTATGAATGATTGGAGCATTTGCAATGGATAGTTTGGATGAGAATATGTTGGGATCAGAATCATGTGATTACAGCAAGTAGAATCAAAGAACCAAGAATAATTACTTGTAGTAAGTGAAAAGGATAGGGAAGAGTTTGTATCGAAATTAAAGAGAAAGCGTTTAAAGAATAAAACCATATCCCAATAGAGATTGAAATAATGGTGGAAGCAAGATCAAAAATTTTATTGGCAACAAGAACTGCTGGTAATAGCCAACCCTTGGATATCGTTGTTGAATCAGATCAACAATATACATGAATAATAGACGCCACACATATATTTAAAATTCTGAAATTTTTAGGAACCGATCTAAGATCGTGAAGAATCGATTTATGAACCCTTGAACTGGTCAAAAGATCATGGTAGACCAAATTAACAATATAAAAAGAAGTATAATATTAAATTCAAATTTGAATATATGGAGACCGCTGATACATTTAAAAAGTTGAAATAGTCAGGAACTAGTCTCAATGTCAAGAATTGGTCTAAAAATTGGTGAACCGGCCAAATAAATATTAAAAGCACTAAACCGAATGATATGGCAACTGATAAAGTAGGGAGTAACGTGGCACTTCAAAATACTACCATGGATGATGATGTGGCCCTTACCTGGCACATGAGGGCATAGTAATATCTGACGCGGTGTTGATTGTGTAGATGACGCGGTGATGACCTATACTGATGAAGTGTCAACAATGTGATGACATGGCTTGGTGAGTCGTCAGTCTGACTAGGGCTGACATGGAATTTGGCGACTCGTGAAACAAAACAACAAATTAGTTGCGGACGTGGGTCGTGCATGGCCGCACGAAAGACTTCTGACGGCGATGTGGTTGGTAGTGTTTTTCTCGTTACAATGAGACAATTCTGATGGTGTGGCAGGTGATGATGTCGGAGCGATGGTGAATCTTGTATAAGTCAATGAAGTTAACGACGGTTCTAATATTTGTGGTAGTGTGTGGATACGTTTTACCAGTTTTTTTGGATGGTTTCTGGTGGCGTTGGACTTGTCTTTCTGAGATGAGTCTTGTGGTGGTAGAAGATTGTGTGTTGTGTTGCTAAACAATGAAAACCAATGTTATAGCCAACAGCACTGTTTAAGGAAATTTAATAAGAAAAGGGCCAGAAATAATTAGCTCTCGATACCATGTTAGAATAATTGAAAGATGAAATATTGAGAGAGAATTTGAGATAATTGTATTGATACGTGTGAAAATGTATTTTATTGTAGAAATGTACAAATGGTCCACATATAGAGAATGATAAGGATTTTCCTAATAAGATTAGGGTTTAACCTAGTAGGCCAAAGCCCACATACATATATTAACATTCTCCTCTTTCTTTGACTCTCATCCACTCTCTCTATCTCTATAGATAGAAAGAGGAACGATGAGAATGAGAGTACATATTCAAGCTTGTATACATGTCGTGTGTGTGTGTGTGTGTGTGTGTGTGTGTGTGTGTGTGTGTGTGTTTTGAGACTTTTGAGATATTTAAGATATACTCAAAATTATTATTCGCGTTGCACGAGATATCCACAAGTACTTTAAGGATACAATGATGCAAATTGGATATCTGATACTAAAGCCACCAAATCCACGAGCGGAAATCCTCTATGCAAACGTGTATTGTCATATTCAAAATAGAATCTAAGTTTATTGCTTTAGATAAAATAGGAGACGAAACAAAATGGCTTCGACAATTCTTGAAAGATATTCCAATGTAGACTAAACATGTGCTAACTATCTGCATACATTGTGATAGCCAATCTGCAATTAAAAAAAACACAAAGTAGTATGTATAAACGGTAAGTCTCAATACATACATCGAAGACATAATATTGTAAGTCAGTTACTTTCTAATAGAGTTATCTTAATTGACTATATTAAGTCAAAAGATAATATTGCGGATCCATTTAATCAAAGGTCTCACATGAGATAGAGTAAATTGTTTATCGAGAGGAATGGACCTAAAGTCTATTATGAAATAGTTATCTTAATGGCAACCGAATTATGAAGATGATTGTGAGTGTATCACTTAGTAGAAAAAATCTACGGCCCATTCCTATGATATTACAGTGATAACTGCAGTATGGTTAAGGATAAGTACGACTTTTATTGATTTCTATATCCTGAAAATTTCAAATGGGGAATAACAGAAATCTCTTTATAGAAAATCACATCTATGAGTAAGAGCTGAGCCAGTTTTGGAAGAATGAAAAGGCTAAATTCTCTAGAAGCCCTCATGCAATACAAGGGTGTTTAGGTCCAAAATGAACGCAACCATAGGTTTGAAAGTATCTAGATAACTATTGCGTTGTTTCTATTGTCTTGGTTTATACGAAAATCCGAGAAGTTCAATACATCATGTTCACTGTTTGGCTGAGTAAATTCAATAATATTATTACTAGGGAAGAAGTTTCAAGGCCAAAAATTACATGTCCAATGTAGTTGCTTTCTTCTCTCTCTCTCTCTTTTGTGAGTCTACATCACATATGCATGTTTATCAAATTAATTTTGATTCATGTGGGAGACTATTATATAAAAATAATTTTGTGGTATATTATGACACCAATTATTTATAGGAATAATGACATTTTTAGTCCCTTACAAATGCAGCCGTTGTTCTATTGGCCCCTCATATTTGAAAATAGACACATTTGATACCTGACATTTTATTTTCGTTTCAAATTGGCCCATCTGTTAAATTTTCTATTAATTAATGTTAAATTAAATTTATACCCTTTAAAATTTTTAATTTGGATCATTTTATTTTCCATCTAAAACTTTAAAGGTCAAATGTGTATTTTGGATACTATTCATCATCTTCTTCCCCAACCTACCACCTCCCTCAACACAACACCGACGGCCACCACATCACCAAAGACCACCACATCACTTATGGACGGCTCAACCTTCCAATCCACCACCACATCAGGCCGGTAGTTCACCGTTGGAGCAGCGATAGTGGTTGGTTGGTTGGACGGTCGGCAGTGAAGAAGATGGTAGATTGAGAGAGAGCCAAAGTGGTGGTTTGCCGTCGTCGGGAGAGGGTAGGAGTTGGGGAATTAAACAGATGGGTTGGATTGGGGGCTCCGCACGAACCAACGAAACATGGATTCCTCACCTCGCTCTCTCTCTCTAAATTCTATGTCTACCCCCTTCTCTCTCTTTCTACAATTTCATCACACATTCACTCAACCCATTATAATGGAGACTCATGCGCCAAGCCCCACCTCTGACGCCGCCGCATTCTTACCGACTGCTCTCGCCTCCCTCATCGCTGTCGCCTTCGTTTTCCTTCTCTGATTGATCTTCCATTTTTCTAACTCCATTTACCAGGAGCAAGAAATTAGGGAGTCTGCCAATCGATATTTCATTTGATTTACTTTAATTATTATTTTTTCTATTTTTTTTTTGTGGGTATTATTTTGATGAATAGAGTAAAAAAATGTTTTTTTTTTTTTTGGAAGAAAGGAATTAAATATATTTTTTACTCTTAAATTTAGAATAATTTACAAATAGATCTTATTAAATTAGTTAAAGTAAAATGACGAAATTATCCTTATTTTTAACATCAAATAGCCAAAATACCCTTACTTTCACATTAGCCGTTAACATTAACCTAACAGAAGGGTCAATTTAATAAAAAAATGAAATATCAAGTGCTAAATATGACTATTTCCAAATACGAAAGGTCAATTGAACACCAGCTGGATTTGTGAGGGACCAAAAATCTCGTTATCCCTTATTTATAGGACTCAATCTTAAATTGGGATATATGAATATATACCAAAATATTCTCCTTGGTGAGAAAATGAATGTGGTATATTTATTTGTGTGAAAATCATTTACGGCATGTTTGGTTGGATGGAATCGAGGGCGGAATGGAATCGCATTCCGCCCTCGATTCTTATTCCGTTGTTTGGTTCTCCAATGGAATCACTTTTGTGATTCCATTGGAATGAAATTTGATGGAATGAGATTCCATTTGAAATGGGGTGGAATGGGATTCCAACCTAATGGAATCAATATCTTTAAATTACATGATAGCCCTTGAAAATTGAGAACAAAAATAGAAATTAGAGAACATAAATTGAAATTAGAGAACAGAAAGTTGAGAATAGAAATAGAAAATTAAGAACAAAAAATTGAGAACAGAACTAGAAAATTGAGAACAGAAATTGAAAATTGAGAATAGAAACAGAAAATTGAGAATAAAAATAGAAAATTAGAGAACAAAAAATTGAGAACATAAATTAAAAATTGAGAACAAAAACATAAAATTAGATAACAGAAAATTGAGAACATAAACTAAAAATTGAGAATATAAACTGAAAATTGAGAACAAAAATATAAAATTAGAGAACGGAAAATTGATAACGAAAACTGAAAATTGAGAACAAAAACATAAAATTAGATAATAGAAACAGAAAATTGAGAATAAAAACAGAAAATTAGATAATAGAAAATTGAGAACGGAAATCAAAAATTGAGAATAAAAACAGAAAATTGAGAACAAAAGAAAATGAGAACATAAACTGAAAATTGAGAACAAAAAATAGAAAATTAGAGAACGAAAAATTGAAAAAGGAAACTGAAAATTGAGAACAAAAACAGAAATTAAAGAATAGAAACTGAAAATTGAGAACAAAAATAGAAATTAGAGAACAAAAATTTAAAATTGAGTTGAATAATGAAATATAATAAAATGAGGAAAGGAATAGAATAGTGAAATATAATGAAATTTTATTATAACCAACCAAGAAAATAATGGAATAATAATTTTATAAGGGCAAAATAGAAATTTTACTATATTTCACTATTCCATTCTTTCTTTCATTCCATACCAACCAAACAAGAGAATGGAATAGTGATTCCATTCACAATTCCATTCCATTCCTTCTCTCATTCCATTATTTCTTCAATTCCATTCCACCCTCATTCCATTCCGTCCAACCAAACATGCCGTTAAGATGAGAATTAAAATTGTTCCTCAAAGTACCCACTTGAAATTGTTGATTGATAGATATGTCGTATAGGTTATCTCACATTAGCAACTAAAGAATATGAAACGTCATTTATTAAGGCTCAAGTTACCTCTTGAACGTGAGTCTCCTAGCATGTTGAATTAATATGGACAGAAAGTAGACTAAAAGTTATAATATAAATAAAGTTACATGCGCACGCCATTGTCGCCGACCGATTGATCGTCCATCGGGCCAGGCCGGGGCTAGGGCTCGAGCTTGGGTATAGGTCCGAGTCCTGGGCCTGTAGCCTTAGGGCCTTGGGGTATGCTTCATGCTTAGCTTGGTTTTGGTATCATTTTAGACAAAATCCAGAAATCTCAACACAAATAGAGTCTAATTGTTCAGGTTTATAACTTCAGAGAGTTACAAACTTAGAGGTTGTTTGTGTGTGCAACTACAGAGAGTGACAGAAATTAATCCCGCATCTTAATTCAAGAGTTTCACAAACCTCTTCATTGCCTTCAATTATTGCTTCCGCTCCTTATAAAAAGGTAGGCATTCCTCAGCATATCAACATCACAACCCAGGCCTTTGCCACAGAACAATTGCTACCAAAACCCTAGCCAACAATCTCCCCCTCTACAATTACTCTCGCTAGGAATCGAACTCATGACCTTAGCTCTGATACCATTTATAGAATCTCAGGCACAACCACTCATCCTAAAATCAATTAGTGTTAGGAAAGGCATATACCCTAGTCTTATAATGCATTCAGCACAAACAAGCGCCCACAGTATTCGGCTGTAACTTAACCCACACCCGGGCCTCCGCCACAGAACAATTGCTACTAAAACCCTAGCCAACAATTTTATAAACAGGTTAGTACAAATATCATTTCTGTCATTTTATATTGTAATATGTTAATCTGAAATTTTTCTGTAAGAAATAATTTTCATTTGTTTTAATTTTATTTCTCAAATTTCTTTCCTATAATTAATTAAATAATTAGTTATTTAAGTATTTAATTAATTTTTAAACCATTTTTCCAAAATGATCACTTAAGATCTTGTATCTTGATCTTTTGATTTTGTCTCAGCTTTCTTGATATCGACAATTTAAGGTACATAACTCACAACACTTATTAGATGATATAAAATGTCAAATAAAAGGTTATCATCAAAGTGGCTCAACGGAAACTTTTGAGGTTGAAACCCTCTCGGCTAACAATATCCTCCTTTCTGATGAATATAATTAAGGAAACCGATATTGAAATTACTAAATCTATGCAACGAAAAAATTAAAATTAAAATTAAATCTAGTTTAAAATTCAATTTCTTTGGGCGGATCAAACCGTGTTAACATTAAAACAAATATACAGGTAGGTAATATTAAAAACACTTTAAATGTACCACTCTCGGTGCTTCAGTCTCCATGCCAGTAATTTTCGAGACGTGATATGAGAAGGCTCCTCCAAGAACGTCTAAACACGAATGGTAACTAATTATTTTTTAGTTAAATTTTAATACTTAAGAACTATATAAATAATATATTTTTTTAACAAATAATTATTTATAATTATATTTTGAAAATCTACATATAAATTCAAATATTTAATTTAATCACGGTTCAAAATATAAAAATTATAAATAATCAATATAAATTTATAAATAATTAATCAATTATACTAATAAAAAAAAAAGGTTAAATAATTATTTTATAAAGTTAAACTTTGATTGTATTAAGATCTAGAACAGTTAGATATGTAAAATTGTACCATTAAAAAATTCAAGGGTTTATTTTATTATTTTTCATATTAAAAATATAACAAGATATTTAATTTTATATTATTCGAGTTGTTCGATAACATTAATGAGTCGAACTTGACCATATAATGTTTGTTTATTTAATAAAAGAGTTTAAATAAAGCTTGAAGTTGGTTATTTTATTAAATGAATGAGATTCGAACTAGTTATTATTGAGCTGAGTTTCAGTAATTCATGAATCACTTGGTTCATTTACAACCCTATGCACATCATATCTTGAATGGGTATTATTCCTAACATCTCTATAATAATCTCTCTTCTAATTTTATCCATCTTTGTCTTGCCACTCATCAACGTTAACATCCGCATTTCCGTTGCACCTATTTCTGAATATGTTTGTTATTTATCATCCAACATTCTGAATCATACAAAATCGTTGATCTTGCAGTTTTATGGTCTCCAATGATTACGAATCACCCAACTATACTTTTATACTTTAACCATTCTCCATTGATTTTTTCTCTCTCTCTCTAATGTCCTCTTTGATTTTTCTGATCTTCTTAATTCAAACCCAAAGTATATCATTTTAATTCTACTAATGCTTAAGGCCAAAGGCTCTAAGGGGCTTAAAAATAAATAATAAAATCCAATTTCAAATTAATAGTTTTATGAGAGAAAAAAAAATCAAATTTGTCTTCATCTAGATTACAATTCATTTCATCACTATATGTACTAAAGATGACCATAACAATTAGAGAAAATTATGTATTTCTTCCCTAGTTGGGCTTTTGTCAAATTGCACGTAGGGTATTTATCACTTATCTCGCATATCATTTTGTCCAAAATCACAAATCTCTCTTGTTATTTGGAAACTATCGGTCACCCCATTTAACTAATTTATTTTGTACAAATACATAAATACCCTTCTCTTATTTTGGAAAAATATTCTTCAAAAAAAAAAAAACAACTATTTAAAGAAAATAGTTTCTATCCCTAATTTTTTAAATACTTACACTTACCCTACCTTCTCACCGCCACAACCCCCCACCCCGCTAGAATCCTCTTCTTCTTCCTCCTCCTTCATCTTTCTCTTTCTTCATCCTCCTTCCTTTTTCGTCTTCTTCTTCTTTTCCTCTCTCTCTGTATCTATCTTTCTCCCCCCCCTAGATTTGTCAAGACGGATTTGCTCGCTCCGGTGCAGAACCGACATAGATCTGAGACACAGGTCTGTACCAACGAGCTCAGATCTATGTCGAACATAGATCCAACGCGAAGGATCCGTGGGTTGTGGCGGTTGTTCCAATGGGGTGGGAGCAACGGAAGGAGGTAAATTTTTTTAATTTTTTAAAAAAATGGGGTGAAAAATATTTTTTTTTAAAAAATAGACATGTTCGTGTAAAAAGATAAAAAGAATAAATAAGTTAAAAAAAAAAAAAACTCAAACAGATATTTATGTTACTAATTTTCAATTATTTAATTATTTTAAAATTTTTAACCATAAAATTGTCATTACAATAAAAAATTTATTTGTTTTTAACATATAGGGGAGCTAAATGATGTTTGACCAAAATGATAAAGGAATAACTGATATTTTTCAAAGATTTGTGGTTTTAGAAAAAATGACAGGAGAAGTGAGAGATAAATACCTATTGAATCTATGATCTTTCAAGTTTCAAATTTGTTTCAAACTTGCAAAATTAAAAACGTTGTCAATGACTTTAGATGGAAAATAGACCGTGGTCAATACATGTCCTTTTAATATGAATATTTTCATCATTTTATCACATCACAAAACCTAAAACGTTTTCTTCTAACATTTGCATAACAATGATTCACCTGAAGAATGAAAGAGACAAGTCTGAAAAAAATTATTAATTTTAGTGGAGTGATAAAATAACAAAAATAATTCCATTAGAAGATCATGTGTTTAGAACAACTCTTTTTTTTTTCCAAAATCATTAACAACGTTTTCAATTTTACGAAATTTAAACAGATGCGAAACTTGAGAGATTAAATGTACAAATTGACAAACCTTACCATCTATATATAGACCCACCCTACACTTAAAGAGTCCCAAAATCTAATTTTTCCCTAAAAATTAAAACAACCCAATGAAGGAAAGATACAAATTTGGTTCAAAATTCCCTAAAACAGGCAATTTTTATTATTTTTTCAATGCTAAAGGCTAAAACATTTGGTGCTCAAGAAAATTTGAACAACTTCATAATCTTTAAAAAAAAAATTAAAAAATTCATCAGACAATGGGGCTTTATCCATGCTTAATTGATCCCAAAGTCCATCAAGCTCCTAAGTGCATGTTTTTTCATCACCTTCCCGTACAACCCTCTTCCTAATTTCACCGCTCTTTCCATCTCCACCACCCCACCACCACCACCAACGCCGCCGTGACTCCTCTTCACTGCGCCCAACGTCAAAGCATTTATGATCCTCTCATCACTTCCCACAGCATCCCCAACACTCTCCACCACCGCCTCCACCGCCGGAATCCGCCTCCCCCACCGCCTCATCACCTTCTCCGACCCAAAAACCTCTGAATACGCTGCCCAAAAAGATGCCCGCAAATAGCCTTTTCCCTTCCCCCTCACCAGCCATCTCCTCATGCCTTCCTCCAACCTATACACAACACCACCCACATCTCCCCCTCCTTCAAAACCGACCTCAATCTCCCTCATCTCTTGCTTTGAAAACACTCCCTCCTCAAAATTACACCGTCTGCAAGCACAATTAAACCCCCAATTTTTAGCCATTTCTCTCCGATTTCTCAAGGGTTTAAGCACATCAAAGTAGGAAAATGTGATCTCCTCACCTGCCTTAACGTCTCTTGAAGCATGAACTACCAGATGATCACCAATGTGCAATCGCCTGGCATTGGGATTGCAAGAGTGATTGATGAAGCATGCGAGAAACCATAGCCCGATACCGTAATAATCACGATTTTTACCCAAAACTTTGGCTGAAATTGAATCTTCCACAGACGAATTCACATCCAGAATGCTTAGTAATCTGCCCATGTCAATGCTCTGTTCTGAAGAACTGGTCTCCCACTCTGTTTCAGGCCTGAACAGAGCTATGTCAGGGACATCGAGTTCGTCCTCGTCCTTCCCTATTGATAACTTGAAAATGAGATCGCTGGTTCGACTGCATTTCGTGGCTAATTCGACGATTTTGTCGATGAAATTCCTCCACATAACAAATTGAGCTTTTTCAACTGAATCGTCGTTGTTGGATATGGGTAATATGCCCCTCTCTGTCGCAATAGCCTTCGTTACTAAACACAATGTCCCGACGTCAATGTTCTTCGTTGCAAATAGGCCACGCCCACTGATCTCAGATTTCCTGATCTCCACCGGACCAATGTATTCCGCGAGTTCCGGCGATTTTCCGGGGAACCCATTTAGGACCCAATCGGAAATATCAAAAGCTCCGGTTCTCGATAACGACTCCAACTTCTTGCATTTCTCAAAGCACCCATTTAGGGTGTCGGAGTTTTCGCCGGCGAGAGGATCGAGGATAGCGATTCTGAAGCAGTCCAGAGCACTGGAGTAGCGATTGAGATTGAGCAAGATCTTACCTTTTAAAAGCAGAGTCTTGAAATGGGTGCTCTCGATTTGCAACGCTTGGTCGCAATCTGTCAGCGCCGGAGTGAAGTCCCGTAGCCGGAACAGAGCTTCGGCTCGGTTCGAGAAGGCCAAGCAAAGGGATTTACGGAGGTCGGGGTTTTGATGGGTGCCGGAGATTTGGTGTTGGTAGAGAGAGATTAGCTGAGAATAGGCTTGTGAAGATGATTTCCATTCTTCTCTGAGGAGAAGCTCGGCGGCTTTAGATCTCAGATGTTGCATCTTCTCTTCTTCCATTTCTGCTGGTGTCGTTGTCTCTTTGGGGTCCTCCACATTTTTGAACTCCATGGGATTAACGGTAAAGTCTAGAGAGAGAGAGACAAGAAATGCAACGGTCGTTTTGGAGAAGGCAATATTTTTCTACTACTTTCAACGGCAACGGCTATTTTCAGGCTTTAGTTAACTGTCCCTTTACAATAAAATTACTATCAACTCCCCGTATAATAAAGCCATGAACTGGTTCGCATTTGATAGGGTTAATTTCTATTTACCCCTGTACTTTTGTCGTGTTTTATTTTAACCCCTCTATACTTTGAAACCCCACATATCAACCTCTTTCAACTACAGACTACGGAGAAATACACATTTTTAAAAAAAATATATAAAATAAATCAATTTTTCATTTAATTTTTTTATTTAAGTAATAAACACAAAATAAAATAAAAAGTAATTTTATTCATTTCATGTAAAATTTAGATGAAAAGTTTAAATTCACCTATTTTTCAGCATATTCATTTTAAGCTAAAAAAAATAGATTTTCAATTTATTATAAGTAGGAGATAAAATATAGATTTTTAAAGTAGATGGAATAAAATGAAACAAGATTAAAGTACAAGGGGGTAAAAAGCAATTCAGCCAATTTAATATTAGCCCACCATCTATCCTAGAAAAGACATCAAGATTATCAACAACTGTAAAATTATACAATAGATATATTTTAGGTTTTTTCTTTTTTTTTTAATGAAAATCACATATTTGCATATTAAAATTACAGATTACATAGTATAAATGTTCGTAGATCAATTTATTCAAAGCTATTTGGTGTATTAAACTTGCAGAAACCCAATGAGTCTAACTCACTCTCAAAAGATGCCTTGCAAGAGAATAACTGTCCTAAGCTTTATATATAGCTCAAGATCAAATAACACAAGTGATATGAGATTCAACGAAACTATTTTCTAAAATAAACAAAATCAAAAATTATTTTTATGAGATCTATCGAATAAAAATAAAATGGAATATTAAACGAATTAATATCCGATATTTAGAAAAGGATTGCGCCTAAACTGCATTTTAGTAGTGGGATAAATTACGGAATTCAGGGGCACGGTGGGATTGTGCACCAAATGCCGCTTTAATATCAGGAGTCGATGAATCTTAGAAAAGAGACATCAACTGGAAGATTGCCAAGAATAATTTGTTTAGCTTCTCCGACTTAAACATGTCGGGTCTTCTCTGTGCAACATCCTAGTACAAATGTCTTCAGCTTCTTGTCCCATCATGCTGTGCAGTAAGTACACGAGACATTGCATGAACAACAGTAATGCTTCATAGTTCTGGCAAATACACAGTTAAAACTTTGCCTAACTACACATGGGGCCAACATCAATGTGGGATTCAACGTCCTCTCACACGCAAGGTAGACTTTGACAAACCACTACAAACGGATATTGGGGACCCAACATTGATGTGGAATTCAACAATTTGAAATACAAATGCTGACTTTTTTGACACTACCTTAACTTCAGCGTCTAAAATTATAAAATCAAATGTTAAGGCATCAAGCTTTCACTATAATATCTTTTTCTTCTAATGTAGCAAGCGATGATTTGGCAATATCTAGGGCTATAAACGAGCAGAATCGAGTAGTAGAAGTGGAGGCTTGTTTATTTATTTTGGTTTTTAAACAAGCGTAGCTCGAGCTCAACATACCATATTCGAGCTTAACTCATTTAAATTTGTCTAAGCTCAAACTCAAAAACATAATTATATATATTAAAATATAATAGTATATTTATTTATAAAAATATATATTATATATGTTTAATTTGTTTGAGAACATATTCGAGCACATAACCGAGCTATTCACGAATGCTTTCAGGTTGTTTGCGAATGAAGTTCTGCTCGGTTTGGTTCAAATATTAAACGAACAAAAAATTGAGTTGAAGCTCAGCTTTTTGTGCTGTTCGCACACAACTCGGTTCATTTAACAGCCCTAACCTATCTAATCAATGCCTAATGAGGATCAAATATAAGAGTCGTGCCCCCACCCCACCCCAAAAAAAAAACACACACACACACACACAATGACCTCATCTTCAGCGGTTCACAGTCCACCGCCCAAAGGCCCCTAATACTTAAGGCAAATATTAAAGTGAAATTCAGGGTTTTATTTCAGTAGTTCGACCCATTTGCACCCAGCATTCAACTGAGTTTTCTCAGAAACATGGAGGAGATCACATGTAGTAAAGGCTAGGAGTCAAACTTACAATGTTGACAAGTGTTTTGTCTCAGTTTTATTCACTTCTTCAGGAAGTACATTCCATCCTTCAGTTCTAACTTCTCTTCAGCAACTAGACCGGACAAGAAGCATTGCAGCTGTTGTAGTGATTTGTCGTAAGGAGGATCAGCAATACAAAACATCTGCAACATACATATATACATAATTACTATTGAGTTGTTCTCACCAGCATGACAAACTACACGCACAAAAGACATGACTTGATTGATTACCTTTAAAGTATTGTGGATCCGGTCTAATGCCATACTGCCGAAATTAGTTAGCATGCCTGTGATGAATTTCTGTATATACGAAACAAATTCCCTTTTAGATATAATGACTGAGAAATTATAGGAAAACATCAAACAAGATAATATTTAGAGTTGGTTGCCTTTTAACCCCCTTGTACTTTGATCTTGTTTCATTTTATTACCTCTATTTTAAAAACCTACATTTCATGCCCTTCTACTTGTACTAAATTAAAAAACTAATATTTTTCCATTTTAACTTAAAGAATAATGCTTGCTTATAAAGGAGAAATTAAATTCTCCATCCAATTTTTTCATAAATAAATAAAATTACCCTTTGTTTCTAATTTTTATCTTTATTAAAAAATTAAAAAAAAAAAAAAAAAAAGGAAGTAAAGAATGAAAAAAAAAAAATCAAGAATGTTAATTTCTCACTTCTGTGACCTTTAAACATTAAATTTAAACTGGAAAAATAGAGAAGAACATTAAATTTTAACTGGAAAATAGAGAAAATTAAGTAATTTAGTACTTCTATAACAAAATATTAATTTTTCCCTCTAGTGAAGAGTAGAAGGGGGTGAAGTGTAGGTATTTAAAGTAGAGGGGATAAAATAAAACAAGATCAAAGTACGAAGTGGTAAAAAGTATTTAACCATAATACTTCATATATCATACACTTGCAAAAACTTAAGCCACTACACTTATCCAAAAGCTGATCCTGGAGATGTTGCCGACTCATTTTCAGAATCCAATTAGGAGGCATGTTAATCATAGAGCAAAAGTATTCAGGCAATACCTCATACACAGTCATTTCTTTACGAAGTTGATTCTCAACAGATGCAACCGATCTCTCCACATCCTCGTCACCAGCTAGAAGTTCCTCACTGCCACCAGTGCTAACACCAGTTCTATTGGAATCAACCGTGCTATCCACCAGGGTAAATATGTGGTCCCTGGAATCAGCACCCTGTGATTCTGCAAGTATCCCCTGGCAAAAAAGAAAGAGAGAGGATTTTGAGAAAACATAAAGATGAATGCCTAATTTCAATTTTTGAGGAAAAAAGATTTTTAGACAGGATGCAACCATATAGAATCTTAGAGTAGAACAAACCTTGCTTATCCAGAAATTTATTCTCCTGTTGAGAACATCAACAGGTAATCCGATCACTGATGCGAGCTCAGTGGAGGTCCAACTGAGAGTAAAAAGGTACAAGTTTTAGCTCATAAAGTTTTGTTTAATGTGTGTGTTTGTGTGTGTTAAAAAAAAAAAAATTGGATATATTCAGAGCTTACCTAGTTTGATCTTGAAACTTCATAATGATTGTAGCATGCAGGGGAGCCACCACAAACTGCTGCACCCTGTCTTCGAATTGCAACTCCAACTAAAACAGAAAGGCGATGGAACAAAAAAACAATGTTATTTTGATTGCAGCAGTGGCGTGGATTCTAAACAAAACACAATATTATGAAGTTTAAAAGAAAACACCCAGTCAAGTGACACAAGTTTTGAAGAACCTAACCTTGACTGTACCAAGATTTTTCTTCCATTGGAGCTTTCGAGGGGTTTTGATTTCATTGAATCTTTTCGCATAATCATTTAATAGGAGGTCCACAGGCTCAGGTAAGTTAAGATCCTCATCCTGCAATTAATCATCAAGGTTATTTGTTCAAGAAAAAACTTATCAGATAAGCAATCAAGAATCTGATTTTAGCTCATTCCTTTTATATTAGAAAGGCATATGAAACAATAAGATTCAATAGAGATGAAAAGGGTCTGACAATTAAACTCCAAGATGATCGTTAAGAACACACACACACACCCCCATGTATATAGAGATGAAAACACACAAACAGTGCTATACAATGCTATATAGAAGTGGTTCCACATAGACTTGAAGAAAATGACATTCGCTTGATCTACAGAAACCATGTAAAAACTGTGGGGGTGAACGTACTTGGATACAGATACTTCAAACTATAATGGCACACGATTATGCCCCCACAGTACACACAATACACACGCACAAGGAGGGAAAATTATACCAACTCATCATATGGCCACTGACATGACCTTCGATTTATTTCACTAGCTCTCTCCACGAGAAGGGGGAAAAAAGAAATAGAAGAGATGCTACCAGCTCCCCAAGAATAGATCATAAAGTAAGCTATGATTATAGTTGCAAACATTTAAATGACATCCTAAAACCAAACTATGTTTAACCATATCAGGGTGACTTTTTTCTCATTGAAATCTCCATACCTGGATGGGTGGCCAGAAATTTGAAGATATTATCGTACTGCTAAGAATATCCATAGAAAGCCCATCTTCCCCAACCTCCGCACCTAATAGGGATTGCAAAATTTTAAGAAATCATACCATTAAACAGTAAATTCATAATGCTGAAAGGTGAACATATAATTAACATAGCAAACTGAAATACCAGTTTGGGGTGACTTATTTATGGTTGCTTTTATATTTGTGTTTGTCCTTTTCGAATCAATCAGATCATTGAGCATTATTTCACACCTCTGCATGCTGCTCTCTCCAAAATGTATCTGGGAATGACATTACCAACTCAAAATTAAGATGCATAAGCTGAAACAAACAAAATCAACAAATTTGCTCACTCAATTCATAGACATCCTACCTTAAGGAGTTCCAAAGTACGTATTTCGGAGTCAATATCATAATTGGATTTGTTAAGAAGTTTTTCGGCCAGCATAACACGATATTCATTTACCAACTGATCCTTCGAACCAATTATGCCAACAATCATCCCAAGTATGTCAACCTTCCTCCTATACCTGCTACCCTTCACTGGGTCAGCCTCTACAGGGTCAGGTTCCCACCTGAAGAATTGCAACCATTCAGAGAAACATGTTATGCAAAAATGCCTACAGACATTACATATTCAATACACTAAGAAAACTAATTTCATTTGTCTAGGAATGACAATGTACACATACTGTTGGGCATTGATCCAAGCTTGCTTATCATCAATGTTGATGTTATCATCAACCATAGTGTTCTCTTGGTTTTCTTCATCCCGGCTTAACTCTTCAAGAAGGCTATCCCCAGTATTGCCAGGACCATTGGGGTTCGCACCAGTACCATCAGTAAGCATTGTCACAATGCATTTAATCGTATCTTTCCGCCCCTTCAGATATTCCCTTATCGGTTCACCGACTGCTTCAAGGAAAACACCTGCTGGGTCAATTGTCCGAAGCGCTTTAATAGTCGATACATATTGATGCAAAATATCGTTGGTGGAGGCACCAGCTGTAAGCAAACGATATCGTAGTGCAGATATAAATGAATCCACCAACTTTGAATGCTGTCCAGTATATTCCAGGCATCTTTTCAAGTCTTCAATAGCAGGAGAGCTGCAAAAATTTATCAAGAGTGAATCCGTGACAGTTTATTTGCATATATTGAATTAGAGCCCAATTAGATTTCTGATGAATACAAGCAACATAGCAGCAGGTACTGTGAGGAGAATTGACAATAGGATAAGACTAACATACTTTGATCTCAAGGCTATCCCTTGAATACTAAGTAATGTAGCATTAGAGGGAGGGGGTTCAAAACATGAAGTGAAAAAGTGTGAAGAGCACTCACCTGTCTGGATAATCCACAATAATCTCAAAAAGTTTGGCTATTCTCAGATCTTGTAATGTTTCATAAGCGAAATACTCAAGCCGCAGCTGCCATCTAACAAGTCCTTCAGAGGGACTGTCAATTCCAGGAAAGCATGAAGATGGTTGGGATGCTAAAGGTGATTTCAAACCAGAAGAAGGGCTATCATAACTCGTAGAATCACCAAGATAAGAAAGCAGGGCTCGCAAGAACTGAAGGGGCACAGCCTAGGAAACAGAAAATCGCAGCAATGTTACTCACAATAGTGCATCAAAACTTATGATGAAAGAATAGAACTCCTTAATTTTAGACCCAAAAAAAATGAAAAATTGAAACATCATGTACAAGAGACCAACCTGTATCCATCCTTTAATTGAATCTAAAACAGAACTCCTGTAGTCATCACCAGCAAGATCATGAACTTTAGCCTGCCATGCAAAGAGAAACATCCCATGTAATTTAAATGCTACAAGAAATACATAGAAACTTAAGAAAGAAGCCAGGGAAATGTCACAAGCATGACAATGTACACCAAAATTAAAGAAATACATTATTACTGAATGTCAAATGAGATCAAATTCTTCTTCTTCTACCTCCTCCTTTTCTTTCATTTTGTTTTAATTAATATCTCAACAGTAGTGACGATGATATCCTGGTTTCCATAGACTGATGTTGTAAAATATTCTGCTGTCCCACTTTGTTCTTTTCTTCCTTCTCCCTTTTTCTCTTTTTTTTTTTTTTTTATTCTATTATTTTTTCAACTCCCATCTCATATAACTCTATCTCAGGTAAATAAATACAGGAAGGACCGAGCCAGATACAGTAAATAACTACATAATGGAACACATACCTTCAAAAGCCAAAATATAGCCGAAGCATAGGCATCTTCAGCCATGGATATAAATCCAAGACTTCTAAGATCACGAACAACCATTCCAATATTCTTAACTAACTTATTGTTCTCTGAAAACATTTTGTTGGGATAACATCCATCGACAGCCATCACATGAGTGTCTTTTTCATCTAGATCCATATCATCTTTTAGTTGTGACTCATCATCGTTCTCACTCTCTCCGGCCATAAATGTACTTAACTCCTCCAGCCTTTGCTTGAAATACCAGTGGAGTATCTCTACGAGCATAATAAGACAGATGACACAGTCAGTAAAATGAAAATACTTAGTAGGTCGGTAAAAGTGTCGATCACTACAGCATCATGGTTTCAAATGAAGACAAGGTGAGAGTTAAGAATTTAAAGATAATGAGAAGGAAACATTGAGAGGAACAAGAATTCTTAAATCGTATAAATAGATCAATTTAAGAAACATTAGAGCACCATGATGCATGAAAAAACATCAAGGACTTAATAAAGGAGTAACGAATTAATTATCAGCATCACAAAATATAGAACTAGAACTAGCCACTACTGTTACAATACAAAGGAAGTAGTTAACAGCAATCACTAAGTTCAGACCTCAAATGATTTTAAAATCATAGCCTCAGCTCCCAAACTAAATAGGGGAATGAAAAATAAAACTAGAATGAGATCAATGTGTATAAAACCACCAACGAAGGAACAAGTATGAAAAATTAATACCCATGTATATGCATTCACAAGATTTTGGCCAGAAAAAAAAAAACAAAAGAACTGAAGAGCTCTAGTATATATGCTTTTCTGAAAAATCTATAACAATACCTGGAAAATGGCGTGGAAGGGTGGCCATGAGAACTGAAGATACTGTCAATTGATATTTGGAGAAAAGATGGTTTCTTTCTGCATCCGAGTTGTGTCTTTCCTTTGAAAAACTCTCTTTGTAGAACTGCAGGGCATGAGCCAGCAGTGCAAGGCACTTCTCCTGGTATTGCCTTTCCAAAGATATCTCTTCCAAAGCTTTACATAATACTTGCTGTACTTCATCCTCTTGACTCTGTTCCCAGATTGGAGGTATCAGGAACATGAAATAAGTAACTGAAATCATATCCAAATGATTTCGACAATTACTGTAAGGCATGAAGCTAGCAGCATCTTTTAGAAGAACATTATATAAATGCAACAAAGAAAGTGCAAATAAAAGTAGCTAATCTGGTAAGAGATTGCAAACAGCGTTAGAAAGAACAGAAATTTCTAACTATTCAGCAACCTGAAGTGAATTTAAGCCAGTTACCAAAGTACTTGAAATGAAGTTCCAATGAATTACCAAACACTGATCATTAATTACCGAAAAATGATCTTCTCAAACATCAAATATTTCTCAAAACAATAATAAACAAATATTACAAAAGGAGTTGGAGACTTCCTAAATTCAGTACATGGTCTGACACGCCTTGCATCCGTCTTTACTTCTTTCTTAATTAGAAAATAAATAAATAACCCAACGAATGAAAAATTGCCTATTTGTACTCTTAACGCCACAAAATCTGGTTAGAAATCCTAATACGTACAAAGGTTATGGCTGAAGAATATTCGATAGGAAATGTAATCTACCATCACTTCCAAGTTGCAAGGTGTGGCTCAAATTCATATGCTGCATTTTACACATTTGCAGCGTTATCTTCACAAATAAAGCAGTCCATGGTCCAGGCCTAATAAAGACTGAAACTTTGCAATAGATCAAGGTATATAGCATACAATACAACTTATAGATCAAGCAAAGACCAAGTAAGACACGCATACTTTTACATATTTAAGGATTGTAAATCATGTCATGTGTTAATTACGGGGTAGAAAGGCAACATATGTAGAGAAATTTTTTCTTCCTATCATCTTGTTAGAAAAAGATATAAACTAACAATTCAAGGAAGGCTAAATACCAGAACACATCACATAATAAAGTAGGTGATCTGAATACGTACGGGATCCTTTTTCATTTCAAGTGATGCAACATTGCAGTAGGCATCGAATTGCTGCCAAAACTTCGACGCTCCATTTTTATCAAAAGTTTCCTGCCACAAAATAACACAATAGCAATTGAAAATTAAGACATACAAGTTTCTTCAAGCCCAAAAAAAGTACTTTTAGCAATAGGCTTGATTTATATCGTACCGTATATTTGAGAATAAGTTGTTCATGGCTGATTGCTGAGCACACTATCAATTTTTTTAAATAAAGACACAAATTGTAACACGGTATTGTGCACAATGAATAATTGCAGATGATTACAAGCATAATGTTTTGGAGAAAGAACCACAAGGGTCCTAGACCAAAAATACTATGAAAAAGGGGGGAAATTGATAAGAGTCAAGGCTGCATGATGGTTATCCCAGGACCATATTAGCTGCGGATAGTAACAAATTTGCAGAACATTGAAATCTCCCGACGCCAATTTCTAACAAACAAACTGCATTCTTGATGAATGGCATACCTGTATGGACCGAAGGAAATATTCTTCAACAAGAGACTCGAGGCCGTGTTTGCATAGAGTTTGAGCATGACAAACGAACTCCGATCTGCACGAAGGATCACCGTCACCTTTAAGAAGCGCTTCCGTGGTTGAGCAAAACCCGTTCCAGCTCCCAAGAATTTCCGCGACCGAATCTTCACTCAGAGAGTCCAAAATTGACAAATTACACACGGATTCCGTCGCATCCAATGTCATTGTAGATCACTCAAACAACTATTTGAAATTGAATTCAGACTACAAATACAGCAGCCGCAAAACGAGCAGCGAAACCCTAGCATAAAAACAATCATACATACATATATAATCATGTGTAAATATACACAACAAATTTGTCACTGAAAACCCTAAATTGAGAAGATTAAGCTCAAGCAGATGATATGGAGCTATAGATTAAGAAATTAGAGTGTATTTCTTTCATCATTTGCCGCCATTTCCACATTCAAACAGTGTCAGTGTGTGTGTGTGTGTGTGTGTGTGATCTATGGATGTTTGAGGGGAGCCACACCGAGAGACGAAGCAAAGATACCACATTTTCACTTTTAACCCTTGAAGTTTATATTATTTGACACTTTTTGATTCTAAATTTATTAATTGTGGGATTATTTCGGGGTTTCGACACTTTCACCCTTGAATCTTGACTTGCATTTCATTTTGATCACCATGTTATCAATTTGAACATATAATTTTTTTCCCCACCCATTCTCCTTTTGCCAAAATAATCAGAAACATTCATATAATATCTATTAATAAATCGGGATGGTTTTTAAAATGCCATTTCGATAAGTTTTGGGATTGATTTGAAAAAATTTGATGGATGAAAATGGATTATAAAATTTTGAAAGAGATAATTCTTGTCCAAAAATTTTACACATTCCCTTGCAAAGCAGTTCAGTTAAATTATATTATGTACCATTTAAGTTTCATATATACTTTATTATTTTTATGCCATTATTTGTTATTTTTCACGCTTATAAATTTAAAAATCAATATAGTGTTTTTAGGTATGAGAAATCCTTGTATATATCATTAGTTTTAGCCCGCGCAATACACGGCTTTAAACAAAAATACAAAAAAATTATATTAGGTTTGTTTACAATAATACGAAATAGTTGTTTACTATTTGGATGTTAAACTAATATTACAATTTTCATCCTCATGATATTTGTATTTGATAATCTTAATAAAATTGACAGAATACCCAAATTTTTTGTAGCAAGACCCGTTTCGAAAAAATATAGCAAAAGTTAGAAACCATAAAATATAAATAACAAAATAAAAATCACAAAATTATGGAATGACAAAATTAGTTTCTGACTTGGGAGCCCAAAATTCACAAAATTATCAACATATTGCGTGTTTTTCAAGTTCTGCAAAATTGCTATGAACTAATAGATTGTATGGATATAAATTAATTTTTTTGTGTGTGTGAATAGTATACGAACTTAAAATTTCAGTCAATTTATTCTACGTGGGTACAATAATATTTTTATGAATCCAAAATTATGAATAAAAAATAATTTAATTATTTTTTTAAAAATCTAATATTATGAAAAAAAATTTATAAAAAATGAATGAAAGTTTGAATTGATAATAATAATGAAACAAAAATAAATAAATAAATATAATTATTAATTAAAAATTAATTTCATTTTTAAAATAAAATAAAATATTATGAATATAATTTTTTTTTTAAATGAATATAATTTTTTCTATTTTTTTCCTTTTTTATTTTTCAATTTTTTTTTGTTTTAATTTTTATCAAAATAAAATAAAAAATAAATAAATTGCAATATAAAATTAAAATTTTGTGATTGGAATTGGAAGTAATTTTCTATTATTTTTAATGTTATTAATTGGAATTAAAAATAATTTTTTATTCATTTAATGTTATTGGTAATGGGAAGAAAAGATTTTGACTATTAATTTGATAAGAGTAAGAAGATTGGAGAGAATAATCATATTTCATTCTAAAGGCTTGTCTTTCATTTTTAAAATATTACTAGTTTTAGACCCGCATATAATGCGGGTCTTGAAAAAAATTCTATTAATATTTATTTTTTATTTGAATATTACACATGACGCATAATTAATTTTATAATTTTAGTTCTAATGTATTTTATGAAAGTGTATAAACTACTTGCTTTAATTTGGTTTGATTGTTGTAAATGTCAAATTTTAGAAGTGCAATTGAAGAATCCTAAAAAAAAAAATGGTGCAATGAATTAGAATACCAAGAGAACATTTGCATTCAAAGAGCAAATTAAAAAAAAAAAACATAAATTTATTAAAAGAAAATAGAAATAAATAAATGAGAGAACTCACCTAATTAAAAAAAAAAGTGTCTTTAAGAAGAGCAATTTTCCATTATTCTTCATTCATTTACTAAGCTTATATTTTAAAGTATTAGTTTTAGATTTTTTAAAGATTTTAATTTTGTTTTCTGTTGAAACTAAACTAAATCTAGTCCATTGGCACACCTACCTATCAACACAAATAAATAATTGCTTAAAGAAATATGTCATAAACACGAAGACAAAATAAATATAAGACTAAAAAGAATCAAAATTAACAATTAAAGTCAAATATCTTAACGATTTAAGAAGAAAATTTTGTAACAACCCAAGTCAATAAAGGTAAGACTTTTCTCATTTCATGTAAACATGAAAAACAAACATGACTTCTTCTTTCTTGATCTGCCTATTTCAAATATATCACTAAAATTTAAGCACAAATCAAATTAAAAATCTCAATTAATTTATACTACACAAATATAAAAATAATAAAACATCATAGTTCAAAATCCTATTAATTTTTACTCAAAACTTGTCATTGTCAATCCACAATAATACTTTCTAAAAACAAAACAGAAATATAAAAATTACAAATTACAAATTCAAATGTGTATTGGGGAAAATAAGAAAGTTCATTTCTAGATCTTGATCCTCAAATCAACTTTACATTTAGCATTAAAAACGGAAGTGAGCTTTGGGGCGTACCGTTTGGAAGAAAAACCATAAATGTATTTGTATATCACGCTATTCCCTATTTTTTTTTCTCTATGTCTCATCCATCTTCACCACCACCATTGTGTCCAACAAAACCTTCACCACCATTGGGTCCTCATTTTTTTTTCTCTTCTCCTTACACGACGGAAAAAAAAATGGAAATCATACATGTGTTAACAAAACTTAGGAAGAGAGAGAGAGAGAGAGAGAGGAGAAATGTGCGATGACCATGAAATATTAGCGGTAGGATATTTTAGGAGCCGTTATGAAGTCTTTTCAAATTCTAAATTGTAAAACTTTGTAATGAAGTCTTTCTAAATTCTAAGTTATGCTGGAAAATAAACTTCGAATTATACATGCAAGTGGATGTAATGTAAAGAATGAATTGGAATGTTATAGAAGAAAAAGGAAGAGACAATGAACAATTAAAACTCAATTCTCAAGATTAAATTTAATTAGCGAAATTAGGATAATGAAATAATTAGTAGAATTATGACACTGAAATTAATTTAATCATACTCTTAGTAATTTAAATATACTCAAAATCTTGAGAAATAAAAAGATTGAAATAGTGAGCTCTCAATGAATTGGGATATTCTAGAAGGAAGAGGAAGAGACAATAAACAATTATAACTCAATTTTAAAAACTAAATTTAATTAGTGGAATTACGGGAATGAATTAATTAGTAGAATTATGACAATAAAATTAATTAAAAAAATACATTTATTAATTTAAATATACTCAAAATTTTGAGAAAGAAAGAAAATAGTGTTCAAGTGTTCTCGTTAATTTGAAGGCTTAACCTTCTACTTTTAGGTTATGTTATATGATTTTTTAAAAATTATGTTTGTAATTTTTTTAAAGGAAATAAATATTTAATTACTCTTGTCAACACTTATATGATAAAAAAAATATTTTTAAATAAAAAGTCTAATAAGTGAATTATTTATATTTTATTATGGGTAATTAATTTTTTAGTCCTCTATAGAGACCTAATAGAGAAAAAATACCATCTGATATGAACAATTAAATTTTTAAACCCTACCAAATTTTTAGAAAAAAGTCTTTCATTATGACCCTCCCTGTTAACATTTATTTACAAGTCTGTCATTATGCAATAAGATAAATTTGAACAACAAAGAATGTTAACGTTAACATAATTTGTTCAAGTAAATACCACTTACCTATATTACAATATTACATTGGAATTGGCGTTAACGTTGTTGAATCTATTTTTTTGTTTTTTTGTTAATGCATCATCTTCCAATCTGTATGTTTGTGCATTACGTTAACGTTAGCTCATTTTATCACTAGACATATTGTATATTTTTTTCTTGAATATTTATCATATTTTGTGTGTGTGTTAACGTTAATGTATTTTTTTTTTTTTTTTGTGTTTCATATTACCGTCTCTTTTATTATTTATTTTGTATGCATTAACGTTAATGTTAGTTGCATTAATGTTAACGCAAATGCAACCCAACACATTAATTTAATTGCGTTAACGTTAACGCGATTACAACTCAGCACATTTAATTTTATTGCGTTAACGTTAATATAATTACAATCTAGCACACTTAACTTAATTGTGTTATCGTTAACGCAATTACAAACCAAATATATTTAGTTGTGTTAACGCTCAAAACATTTAGCTGTGTTAACGCTCAACTTTAGAGAGTGAGTGAGAGAGAGAGTGAGCTTAGAGTGAGAGAGAGAGAGGGTGAGTGATAGGTAATATAAATAAGAGAGAGGGTTTGTTCAGGGGTACATGTGTCTTTTTAATATTTTTTTTTGGAGGACTAAAAACTTAATTGATTGTACTATTTGGTTTGAATCCTAACCAAACATATGAAAAATATTTTTTCTCAATGATTTCTCTATGAGGGACTATATAATAAAAAACTCTTTTATTATTATGTACTGTAAAAAAAATTATCTTTTATTTAAATGGAAAATCTCACTACTTGAAATATAAGAAAACTTTTAAAATTCTTTGAACTCACTATTGCAATAATAAATGACAATTAAATTCACTAAAATTATTATGTTAATGCTAAATAATACTTAAAAATTATTTAAACAAAATAAAATATTAAAAGAAAAAAAAAATTAAGGAGAATTAAGATAAAGGGTTTTGTGAACTTTCATTCATTTTCAAGTGTAGTTTTTCAATTTTAACTTCTTATTAGTTTTAGACTCGCATAATATGCGAGTAAAAAAAAAATTATATCAGTATATATATTTTTTATTTGAATATTACACATACAACAATTGATCGTTTAATTTATATTTAATTTATCTTATAAAAGTATGAAAAAAAAAGTTAATGCTGAAAAATAAAAATAAAATTGTAAACTAAAAAACAAATAATGTCAACTTCTGAAATAATTATTGTTCATCACTCACATTTATTTTTAGAAAATAGTATATAATATTTAAATAATCTCCTAGAGAATTTTTTAAAATTTCTATTTTCTTTAAATAATAATTTTTAAAATAAGTTAATAGGTCTTTTTTAATATTGTTTAAAAGTTATATGTAACTAATTGATAGAGAGAGAGAATTTTATTAAATACTTGGAGAGGGAGATAGAGATGAAGATAAAGAGATAAATTTCAATGAAGGTTCGTGTTATTGTGATTGGGAAAACTTACATATTTATCCTTGATACTATATTATTAAAAAGTTAGTTAAAAATATATAATAAAAAATTACTCTTATAACCTTCTTAAGAGAATTACAATTTTGGTTTTTAAATTCTGTTTATGTAAATATATTTATAATTTTTTTTAATACTTTTGAAATCAAATGATGGTGGCTATATTTTTTTAGTATTTAAAAAGTACTTCGTGCTGATTTTTTAGAAATTAAAATTATTATGAGAATTAAAAATTGTTGATTTATGTTACACATTTTCTATTCTAACCCTTCTTTCTTTTTCTTTTTTTTTTTTTTTTTTTTTTTACTTTTGGAATCAAACGATAATTTTTTTGTGTTTTTTAAGTACTTAAAGAATACTTGTTGCATAAATTTTTAAATTTAAAATTACTCTAAAAATTAAATATTTTTTATTTATGAAATTTAATTACACTTCATATATAAGTTATTTAATTTAGTTTTTTTTTTTTTTGAATTATTTGGTGAGGTTTTCATATGACATTTTAGTTACTAATATTTTCACTCGGTTAAAAAATATTAGGCTTGTGGATATTCTATTTGTAATTATAATTATTTTTTGAAATTAAAATAATTATATATTTTAATAGTATTATTATTATTATTTTTGTGAAGTTTCCGAAATGCTTGAAGGAGACTTATTGATTAAAAAAGAAAAAGAAAAAAAAAATATAAGAATTTAGAAAGAAGTGGTAATAATTAATGAAAAAAAAAAAATGAAAACTCACCAAAAAATTTAGAGTCTTTCTCAAATTTCATTGAAAGTTTCTCTCTCCTTCCACTTTTATATATTAGTATTAGTATTAGATATTAAATATAGATAATAAGATTCTTTTTTCTTTTTAAAAAAATTCGTAACAAGAAAAATAAAGATGTTGAAAATGTTCATAAATTACTCTAAAAAATAGTTAGATGCGAGGCAAGTGACTGCTTGTCTTCCAAAAATTATAATGGACTTATTAATTTGGTCTAAGTTTTGATGATTATAAAATTTCATGATGTCACATGTTCAAATCCAAATTATGAGAACCAAAATAAAAAATTGGTCTAACTCCAAGGGTATAAAGTGTCAAAATTCCAATTATTTATCTCAAAGTTTAAATTTATTTCACCGTGATATACTTCTAAAACAAAAAGAATGTATCGGAGTAATTATTAATTATCAAAAATTAATTAATAGTAATACATATAAAATTAATTGTGCATTTATAATTTTTTACAATTAATTGTGAGCAAATTTGGCCCAAACCCAAAATTATGTGAACTAATGTATCACAAGTTAAAACTATTTCGGTACTAAGTGAAAACCATTAAAACATAATGGGCACATAATGTAATTTAATAATTTGTCAGGCAGACGACGTCGTATAACTCGGGTATACGATGACTGTTTCTTGTTCGTTTCGACCCTGATTCAATTCGACCTCCATGAAAGGGCAGGACCACGATCATGGAGGTCACGCGAAGAAGATACTGCTCACATCACTATCGGCGATGGCGGCGGAGACCGCGACGTTTCCTATTGACATAACGAAGACGAGGCTTCAGCTCCACGGAGAGTCTCGCTCATCGACTCGACCGATCTCCGCGTTCCGAGTTGCGACGGACATTTTGCGCAGCGAAGGACCTTTAGGGCTCTACAAGGGTTTGTCGCCGGCAATCATCCGTCACCTGTTCTATACGCCGATGCGAATTGTCGGTTACGAGCATTTGCGGAACACTTTCGTTCCCGGTGATCATCCACTTTCTCTCTCTAGCAAGGCATTAATCGGTGGCATTTCTGGCGTCCTTGCTCAGGTATGTTGATTTACTCGTCTTCAAATTGATTTTGATTTCTTGCTTATTTACGTTGTGGCTATGAAAACATGTAATTTCGCAAAAGAATTGCACTGCACTAGTACTCTACCTCCCATAGAAACGTACGCGTATAAAAACTAAGATCCACTAAAGTGCATATTGTACTTTTGTTCAGTTCGATTTTTTTTAATTGATCGTGGCCTGTTGCAATCTTCTCTTTTTTTTTTCCTTTAATGTGCAAATTGGAATGATTTATAGAGGCAACTACTTTATGTGGGCATATAGAAAATGAAACTTTTATTTTCTCAATTGCTGAAGTAGTTTGATTTATAAAGTTAAATGCATGTTAGAGCTTGTTAATGCATTACAATGGTCAACGTCTAACCACCTTGAAATCTGCTAATATTTACTGAAAAATTGTTTTGAGGTATCTTAGGATTCACGAAAAAAATGAAGTTATCAATGACTTTCGATTATACAAACAGTATGATGTAACTATAAATAAAATGCACTGCATGTTCCTGACAATTTCACTGTTGAAAATATTGTTAAAATTATTGGATCATCGAACTAAGTGTCGACATCTATGTTTTTGTTCTTTTTAATCTATGAAAAGAACCCAGTGAGTACTTCAAACCGAGAAGTAATCGTATTTGTATGGTGTGAGATGGTATGTTATATTATTCAAAAAATTAACACAAGGGTGAGTTAAGGTTAAAGTAGCCAACCCGAAGCGGTTCATAATAAACAGAACAAATGTCTAAAAAGATCAGAATTTGGAATTACCAGATTATGATTTTATTTTATTTTTTTGTTTTGAGGGTTTAATGCTTTTGCATGAATCAATTTGTCTTCAATTGAGAAGTGCTGATAGCACCGGCACTTGCTGATTTATTTATTTATTTATTGTTCCCATTCTCTCTAAAATTTCTTGTTTTTTTTTTGATCTTGTATTAGGGTTTTAGGAACTATTCAATTCAGTCCTTCTGCCTTGGGTTTTTTATGCAGGCGTCGTGATGATGAAGATGGTAGTAGTTTTTTTATGGGCGTAGTTGATCAACCTCATTTGTTGGACCAACCCACTCTTCACTCATCAATGGCAAAAACCACCCCTCTTTGTTTTGGTTTTGCCATTACTATTGATAATTGATGCACCGTTAGACTAATTTCTTTGCCTGAAACCTTACAGCCTCATGCATTGCTATATAAACCTTTTAAGATGCAATGACGACATGCATTTTGCCTATTCACTTGAAGGTTTGAATTGGCACTTTTTTTATCATAATAATTCTGTATTTTTCCCAGATAGTGGCGAGCCCGGCTGACCTAGTTAAGGTAAGGATGCAAGCAGATGGTCGATTGGTTAGTGAAGGTCTCCAGCCTAGATACTTGGGAACGTTCGACGCTTTCAACAAGATTGTTCAAAATGAAGGCATTATAGGGCTTTGGAGAGGGGTTTTGCCTAACGTGCAGAGGGCATTTTTGGTAAACATGGGCGAATTAGCTTGCTATGATCATGCCAAACGTTTTATTATCCATAACCAGATCTCGGGTGATGACATTTTTGCTCACACTCTGGCTTCTGTCATGTCGGGCCTTTCAGCTACTGCTCTGAGCTGTCCAGCGGATGTTGTCAAGACAAGAATGATGAATCAGGCAGCGAGTGAGGAGGTTAAAGTTAAGTACAAGAATTCTTACGAGTGTCTTGTGAAAACGGTTAGAGTTGAAGGGCTTAGGGCACCGTGGAAGGGGTTCTTTCCTACATGGGCGAGGCTTGGTCCTTGGCAATTTGTTTTTTGGGTGTCATATGAGAAATTTCGACAAGTTGCAGGGCTATCATCCTTCTAATGTGATGTTTGTTCAAGAGTTTATCGGTGTCTATTTAGATGTTTTGAACGGTTAAATGCAATCTATATTCTATCTGTTCTTCAATTATGAATGCATCGATTCTTGACTCATTTTGGCTGCTGGCTGCATATTATCCTTATTGTTGGTTCTGAATCTTTCTCTCTCTTAGCGGCGGCTTATTAACCTTATTGTTGGTTCTCTCTCTCCTAACGGTTGCTTATTATCCCTATTATTGTTGATTTTGAATCTCTCTCTCTTAGCGCCGGCTTATTATCTTTAATGTTGGTTCTCTCACTCTCTTTTAACGGTTGCTTATTATCCTTATTGTTGGTTTTGAATCTCTCTCTCGTTTAACGGCTATTCATTATCATGTTGACTATTATCTCTCTCTCTCTTTTAGCGGTTGCTTATCATCCTTATTGTTAGTTCTGAATCTCTCTCATTTAATCACTGCTTATTATCCCTATTGGTTTTCCCTCTCTTGCTCTTGCTTTTAAGGACTGCTTATTATCTCTATTAACTATCAACTTTCTCTCTCTCTCTCAGTTAGAGCTGACAAAACAGGTATCTACATGATGACACGACACGAGACCGACACGAAATTATCAGGTCTAGGTTTTGCTTATCAGGTATTGGGTCGTTATCGTGTCAGACTCGATAACCCGATAAGAAATAGTGCAGGTTATCAGGTTGACTTGATAACCCAATAGGTTACACGATAAGACACGATAAAAATTTCGTGTATTCAGGTTACACAATAATCTGAGATATAATAGGTTACCCGTTAATTTAATAAATTATTTTTACACCCCCAAATTATCAAATATTATAATTTAGTAATTAATATATATATATATATATATTCACATTTCCTTAACCCTACTCATTTAGTCAACTTAACAGATTAACAGGTCATTAGCGTGTAATAGGTTAACGTGTAATAGGTAGGTAAATGTGAAATGAAAACCTATCAGGTCTTATCATGTCATGTTTACCTGATAGGTTTCGTGTCATCGTGTGACCCGAAAAATTATCGTGTCGTGTCGTGTTGACACGATAATCTTTGTGTCGTGTTCGCGTTTGGGTAGTCTGACACGATATGCTTATCGTGTCGTGTTCGTGTTTGGGTCTTATCGTGTTTTATGTTATCGTGTAATGACCTGTTACCTGTTTTGTCAGCCCTACTCTCAGCGTGCGTATTATTGGTTTTGAATCTCTCTCATTTAATGACTACTTATTATTCTTGTTGACTGTTATATCTCTCTCTTTTAGTGGATGTTTATTATCTTTGTTGTCGATTTTTTATGTGGGGTGTTTTGGTCAACCAACTCCACCCGCTCAGAACGTCACACATGGATTACTTGGTCACCCTGGAAAGACATCTCAACAAAGAAGTATGCCTAGTTAGCTGACCTTAGCTCTCCGAACTGCCCTTGGTCAGATATCATTAAAAGGAAAGACCCTTGGAGTCCTTTCTAATCTGTGTTCTTTGTGTAGCCTCTATTTGGTCATCACCAAAAGAGAAGACCCTTGGAGTCCTTCTGAGCTGCGTTCTTCGAGTAGCCCTACTCGGATTTCACCAAGGGGAGACCCTTGGAGCGTTGCCGAGATGGGGCTACTCGGATTTCACCAAAGGGGTAATCCTTGAAGCTTTGCCGAGTTGCGTTCTCCGAGCAACCCCCTGCTCGGATTCCATCAAAAGAGAAGACCCTTGGGGGACCTTGCCGAGCTCCGCTCTCCATGTACCTTCTGCTCGGACTCTACCAAAGAGGAGACCCTTGGAGCGTATCCAAGCTCTGTTCTCCGAACTTTCTGAGCTCGGATGTCATCAAATGGAAGGCCCTTGCAACCTTTCACCGAGCTCTGATCCCCGAGCTGTCTGTGCTCGAATTTTGTCAAAGGGATAGACTTGTGGAGGCCTTTGGATGCTAGTCCCGAGCTCGAAGCTCCGGGCTTCATCCTCCGAGCAGCCCCAACTTGGATTCTTCTCCTAAGAAGCCACTCCCAACACCTTTTCAAGTCCAGAATGAAGATTTTCGTTCCGAGGTCGATACTGGGAGTAAAACGACTTACTTCAGGACTGCCATTGTCGTGGACTAGGCCCATTCTTCTTAATCTTGTTGGGCCGGCTCATGGATTCTCCTTGATGAGCCTGAAGGTCAATCCTAGAAGCTTAATCTCTTCACTCGTTAGCTTATTAATCACACGCCGAGTTATGGTAATTAACCGAGCTCAAGCTCCTAATCCTGCTATGCTAATTGAGCCATTCGCTTATAATACTCTGACATTCAATACTCCAGGTAATTCTCAACCTCCATATTGTAGCATATTAAAGCCTTTTTCCCCGAGCTTTTATTCTCAAGTTGAAAGGACTTTACCGAGAACAACCCCAACGAATCTTTGTGTAGGTACAAGCTCGGAATCTCAGCTCGGATTGTATGGAAGCGACTCTGGATCACGAAGCATCAAAAGAATCCCGATCTCCGATCTTAGTGTTCATGACATGTCACCTCCACTTCAACAAGAAAAATATATGTGAATTTTGAGTGGACCAACTCGAGGCATTTGCCATTTTTAGATACCAATAGTTTTGAATCTCTCTGTCTCTAGTTTAATGATTGCTTTTTATCCCTATTGACTGTTTTTTCTGTGTCATTTAATGACTGCTTGTTATTCGTATTGACTGTTGTATATCTATTGCGTGCGCGTTTAACAGTTGTTTATTATCCGTGTTGATTGTTGTTTCCTCTCTCCCATAGCGCTGCTAGTTATCTTTATTGTTGGTTCTGAAAATTTCTCTTGTTTAACGGATGCTTAATATTCCTACCGACCGTTCTCTCTCTCACATCATTTCTTTTGGTGAAAATTGAAGAGGGGATGAAATTTTTGAGCCTAACTTGTTTTTTGCAATTCATTTTTCTTATAAATTCAAGCCATTAAATGTTCTGTAATAAAATCAAAGTTGCGTGTGTAGGGGTTTATTGTGGAAGGTTCATGTTGTTGGAGCCATTTAAATTGGTGCGTAATGTGCATCAACTTTGCTCACAAATTATCAACTTTATGGACTCTTTAACTCTTACAGTTGGGAGTCAGGGTTTTTTTTTTTGGGGGGGGGGGGGGGGGGGGGGGGTGTGTGTGGTAGGGTAGGGTAGGGGGTTGGGTGGGGCTAAAAGCATAACTGCTGCCACTAATCAATTTGCATCAATTCATTGTAAATTTGCAACTATCTTTGGTGGGCATCACTGTGACTAGTGAGGAGTATTATAGTACCTATCTTCATGGAAATATTCTTTTTTTCTTGTTTTTTATATTTTTATTTCAATTTTCAAGAATAAAATAAAAAATAAAAATAGAAATACTAATTAAATTAAACTTCAACATACGCCGTGTTTGCTTAGTATTTTTCTTTGACTTTTTGTTTCTAGGGGTAAAAAATTTGTACGTTAGAACACAAATAGAAATGTGAGAAGAATGTAAGAGTGAATTTATTTTATGACATGTTTTACACTGCAATTACAAATTTTGTATATACTAATTAACAGTCTTTTTCTAATTGAAATAGTTCCTATTGTCAGACCAGTATTGAAATATCTCTAATAATTCCAGTTAACATTTACATTGTTAGTCACTGGCGCCACTTTTTGCTGCCACCCGCTGTTGGACCTTAGTTCTCCGGTCGTTGAAGTCTAACCATCAATCGCAGGAAATTCTTTTAGTTACATATAACTATTTCTTAGTGTATTTTTTAATTACATGTAACTATTTTTTATGTACTTTTTAGTTATATTTTAAGTACATTTTTACTACATTTAGTATTTTGAAGTTACATTTTTGGTTTAATTTTTAACTAGATTCATGTATGTTTTTGGCAATAGACAATTAGAAAATTAATTGAATGTAATTAAAAATATATTTAAAAAATGTTACTAAAAAATAGTAGAATGTAACTAAAAAAAATCGCCGATTGGAGTTTCAACAACCGGCGGTCGACGGTGGCCATGATCTGGTGTCTGGAGTATGGTGGTCAGCAAATGGTTATGCAACCCTATTTAAAATATTAGTGTTTTTCATGAACTTTAATAAATAAGATTAGTTTGTGAATTTTTATTAATTTGGTGTCATGTTTATGACTTACCACCAATTAACTGGGATAATTGGTCAATAATCCAAATCATTCAGTGTAATGTATAATTTATTCAATTTTAATTTTAAATTTAGTATTGATTCCTCAATTATATGTTACCATTTGTTTTAATGATCTATGGAAAATTACATTTTCGGTCCCTAAAGTATGGGGTGCGTGTTTACGTCGACCCTAAGATTTGTTGAATTGCACATTTGATCCCTCAAATTCTACTGTTGTTTCAATTCTACAAAATAAAGAATTATCATTAATAATTTTGGACAAAAAATAAGTTATTCTCAACACTTATTTTCAATGGAGATATTTTCTTTATTTCGTTATTTCACTAAACCTAGACCGTTCTTTGTTAAAAACGATTCAAAATTTTCTTTTATTTTTTTAAAACAATTGTTGTTATTGTTAGAAAAAGTTTTAAGAAAAAATATATTACTTTTGGCTTAGTGATAAAATGAGAAAATTTATCTATTAGTGCATAGTCATTTTTCATTCAAAATTTATCAATCACTGACGTCACCCTTGTCCAAATGATTGTACGTATTCATCATAATCACTCATACTTCATTTCTTCCCTCTCTCCCGTGGAATCTATTTCTATTTCCTTTTTATTTTCTCCCTTTTCTTTATTTGTATCACTTCGGGTATAAGGTTAAATTTATCATTTTGTGAAAATTCGTTAATTAATCATTTAACTGTTACACGTAAACTTGAACCACAAGGATATGTGATAACAAAAATATCGTGTGGGTGTAAAATGTAAGTCGGTCAAATCACGGAAAAGTGAAGTGTCGTAATAATCACCCCAATAATATCGGCAACCGTATGTAAGAAAAAGAGAGAGTGATAAATATTTAAATAAAACTCATAATAGTCACGATTTAAACCCAAACGCGTGAAAGTACAATTAATAAATAATACATTTAATATCCAAAAAAAAAAAGAATGTCGCCACCATCACCCCCTTCTGCCTTTACCCCCTTCTGCCTTTACCTGCCACCATTTATATGAACTTATTTGGCAATTAATTATGTATTTATTTAACTAATATTTTTATTTATTTATTTATTTATTTTTCATGGATTTACTTCACAATTAATAATTTAGTTAATATTGACGAAGGGTTAAATGGTCCAAAATTTTACCCGTATATCAAAGATGGGCTAAACCCTAAATTAGAATCCAACTCGTAGTTCAAAGGGAGGTCGAAGTTGGAATTGAGATTCACTCAGTCCGGAATTCATTTGAAAGGATTACGCAATTCATGCTGAGGGCATGCTCTCCTCCAAATGGCTAGAGGATTTTCCAACCGATGCGTTACAGATCGTTAATAAACGCCTTCTCTCCATTTTTCTCGCCAAACAAATATCTATAAATATCCAGAACTTAAGACAATTGAAGTAAGTTCAAATACTCTACACACTCGATCAAAAATTATATTCATCTTAAATACTTACTCATACTTGGAGAGTATCGTTCAATTTTTATTTTTTATTTTTTTTTTGGTGTAACAAACTTGTAGACAAAGTAGAACTATATACAAGACTGGGCAAAATTGTTATATATATATATATATAGAAATTGTGAAAAAAATTAATTTGTTTGATAAATACTTATCACCTATGATTATAATAATAATAATAATATAAATCCCTCAGTGTAAGATACCTTTTACTGTGATCTAAAAATTAGATTTCGTATAACAATTACTGACATGGTGTTGGTTAAAGGTGTGACTCCTTTTTAGAGTACCATGTAGAAAACTTGACTAACCGGACAAATATCTAGGTGTGGTTTTTACGCAAATAATTAAATACCTGTCCTCCATTTTAATTATGCTGCATTGGTATTTTATACTCTCTCTATATATAATAATTAGTTTTTAACTCCAATATATAAAAAAAATTATTCTATTACACCTATCGTTTAATTGATCGTTTACTGTTATATTTATTATTAGCATATAATCCGTGTCTGAAGGCACATGTGTTAAATAATAACAACAAAAATTTGACATAATGTTCTCTACATATACAATATTTTACACTCATTTCAATTGAACATCAACAATAACTAATATTGAACATCAATAATAACTAACAATTAAGAGAGTTTCCAATCGATTTCTTTTCTATGTTTCATAGTTCATACACCCTAAAAGAAATTAAAATACAAAAAAAAAAATGAAAAATTACGCGGAAAAAAGTTAAATGATTACAATACTATTTTGTTTGAAGAAATATTTAAATATTAAAAATATATATTGAGAAATAATGACATTTTTGGTCCCTGATAAATGAAATTGGTGTTCAATGGGACCACATTTGAAAATAGACACATGAACCCTAATTACACATGTATTTTCTCAGCAAAAAGCCATCGAGATTGTACTTCTATATAATAAATCAGTTCACTTATAAAGAGGGCCATCGGATCAAAAGATAAACATCTAGATATTGGTAGTCGTCAAATCATCTTAACCAACATATAAAATAAAAAATTGGGTTAAAATGTAATTAGGGTTAACATTTTTTACCTCTGCCTTTCTCTCACTCACTCTCGCTTCTCCAATCCCTCTCGTTGTCTCCTTCTCTTTTTGCAGGCCGTCGTCGTCGTCTCCCTCTAAGCCGTCTCCAGAAGCGGCTCTCACCCTTTCCATTAGAACCCTACAGAGTTTTCTCTTACTAACCTTATTATTACCATAATAGGAAATGCATTGCCGTTGCATCACCATCATCGAGTATTCGCGTCACCGTCGCATCGTTAGTTGGCTACTCACTACTCGAATACATCATTTTGCCCTCTTGGCCGAAATCCTCGCGGTTCCATCAGGTTGTGATCATCGTCGTTCCTCTCATCTAGCCATCAGATCGCAGTCTACAGTCTACCCTAATAAAAAATGTAAGCTTCACTATTCATTCCCTAATCGCCAGATCTCACGGTGACACCACTTCTCACCTCTATCTATGATTTCTCTCGCTCTGTGTCTCTCTAACGTCGCCCTACCCATTATGCCACCGTCGCTCTTCAATTCCCCTCTAGATCCACAATCGCCATCGCCTGTGAATCCACAACTGTTGTCCACTTCAGCAGTTCGTTCCAGTCTGAAAGAGTCGACAACAGATCCGGTACTCGCCATCTCTTTCTCCCTTTTTTAGTTATTGTTTGCTAACTCTCCTTGTAAAGTGATTTAGTCCCTTCATCAATGAGGTAAATTTGATCGGGAAAAAGTAAACTAAAAGAAAAATAAAGAAACCTAAAGAGTTAAACAATGAAATGAAATTCAAATGAAAAACAATCTGAAAAGAACTGGAAAAAAATTGGAAACAAAATAGGGGTAGTGTCTTACTTCCGCTTTCTAACAACAATAAGAATATCGAAGGTTCAAGATCCAGACGATTGTCGATGTTCTGCAATAGAAAAACCTCAAATAAAACATCAAATTGACCATAACAAAATAATATAAAAAACAATCATCAATTTAAAAAGTACCTACTTGAAAAAGAATAACCAATAGTTCGCCAATAATAATAAAAATACAAAATAAAAATATTTAGAAATCCTTGATTAATTAAGGATGATACATTAAATCATAATGCAAAATAACAAAAAACAAACTAAAGAACTACTACATGCGTTAATGATTTAAAATGAAACCATTGAATAATTTTCTAATCATGGACAATAAACACATCTAATAAAATAAAATCTAAACAATATCCAAAAGTTACTGCAAATGATACCAAAAAATGAACCCCCGCCAATCCACCACCACCTAGGACTGCTATTTTAATAGACTTTTCTCTTCTCTTACCTGTTAGCATTTATCTAGGTGTGTTTGTGCCTCAGTGTGAGTGTGTGAATACAATGATCAAATTAATCGAACACCGAAGTTTGGAATCTTCATGAGTTTGATCACTGATCAACAAATTCAAGCAGTTTTTTTTTACAAATCCGTCAATTCCCACTCTGTTGAAAAAAGACGACTAAGAGTTGTTCTAAGTTAGTAATACAGATTTATTTTCTAATTAGTAATAACATTTGTTTTTGTTTTCAGGTTTTCTGTTTTTATTCCCCCAAAAGAATTAGAACAAAAACATAAATAGAAATTTGGGTTCTAAAATATTTAGATCGAAGATACAAAAAATTTAAAAAGAAAACAAAAAAGGAAAACACTAAACAAACATCAATAGTAGAGCAAGATGCATATATATATATATATATATATATATATATATATATATATATATATATATATATATACATACATGATACCGAACAATTAGGGTGTGTTTGGATTAGGCATTTGAAAAAGTTAATCAATTTTGGAAATAGATTTGTAATCCGAACATTTAGGGTGCGATTGTGTGACATATTTGAAAAAGTCATTCAATTTCGAGAGTAGATTTGTAAATTTTTTTAAAATTTTTTTTGACAGATTTCTTCCCTTATCTAATACCTTACTCAAATTCACCTTTATATTCTTCATATGTCTTTACCTGCAAATCTAAAACATTGAGGCCCCCAAAATTTTCAAAATCAGCTTAATATCCATTTTTTGCTTCTCAAGGCTTGATTACCACAAAATCAGCATAACCATATTCTAACTATTCTAATCAGGGCTAAATTAATTAAAAATATAAACCAATTACACTTGAAATCTGTTAATTATCTGCAACTCACGAATCTGCACCACCCAAAGCCTTCATCTTAATCAACCAATCCAACTGTTCAACATGTAGGGAACCCTAATTACCCTCTCAAATACTGACATTGTCTCCTCAAATCACCCCAAACTGCAAGAGATCACCAACGCAAATCCAAGGTTGACCAAATTGAAATAAAATCTATTCAATTGCAACCAAGATCTAACCAAATCATGGGCAATGGTGGTGGTGGTGTGTGTCGGGAGGGTGGTTGGTGGTGTGCTTGAGAAGGGTGGGTGGTTGTTGTGTCGTGTGAGAGAATGGAACTTACCTGAGGGACAACACCATCAGATAAGATAATAGAGGTGTCATGGAGGCCTTTGTGAGTGTGTTCCCTTGCCAATTTCAATGCGGTGGTGTGCAACGGTGGTGGTGGTGTGCAAGTAGAGAGAGATGAAGGGAGTTCACTGTTGTTGGGGTTGGGAGCGGCACAAAGATAGGGGTTCACGGCAGAGGCGGTGTCGACGTCGACCTGCAAAAAGAGAAAGGCAGGGAGCGAGTGCGAGAGCGAGAGCGAGAGCGAGAGAGGCCACAAGTAAAAGGTTTTAACCTTAATTGGGTTAAAATTAATCGGACAGTAAGAAAATGTCTAGAGATTTGTCTCTTATCTGACAGCTGTGAATATACCCATCCTGATTTATTATATAGATATTTTATGAAAGTGTAACAAAAATAAATTTTAATACTAAGAAATAAAAATAAAATTGTAACCTAGAAACTATTTATGCCAACTTCCGAAACTATTACTCTTCATCACTCATATTTATTTTTGTAAAGTAGTGAATAATAAGTAAATAAGTTTCTAGAATGGTTTTACAAATTTTTAACATTTTTTTCAAATAATAGTTTTAAAATAATCTAATAGGTCATTTTTATATTGTTTAATAGTCTCTATTATTTTGTGACAAATGTTAAAAGAAGTATATAAAGCTGCATAGATTTATATGTAATTAATAGATGCAGAGAAATAATTTTATTAAATAATTGGAGATAGAGAAGAAGATAAAAAGATATGGTTACATATGGTTATAATGAAAACAATCGGTAAATTTTAGTGAACCCCTGTCATTTGGAAAACTTACAACGATATCCCTTAATATTTGAAAAATATTTCTGACACTCATTTCCTTTAATTTTAAATATAAAATTATTATTTTTGCCCTTCTACTATACTACTAAAAAATTAATTAAAACTATCTAATAAAAAATTTGCTCTTATAACCCTCCAAAGAATTAATATCTTGGTCAAATTTGATTTTTATTTATAAATTTTGTTTATGTAACACATTTTCAATTCCAATTTGTTTCATTATTTTTTAGATCAAATGATGAACGTTATATTTTTTCAGTATTTAAAGAGTATTTGGTTCATAATTTTTGAAATTTAAAAATATTTTGAGAATTAAATTAATGTTGATTTATGTAATACATTTTCATTTCTATTTTTTTTACTACTTTTGGGATCAAATGATATCTTTTTAACAGTTTTTTAGTATTTAAAGAGTACTTACTGCTGAATTATTCTAATAATTACATATTTTCTATTTATGCAATTTAGTTATTGTTTATATTTCATTTCATTATATTTTTAAATTATTTGGTGAAGTATTTGTATAAGACTTTATTTAATAATAGTTTCACTCATATTAAAAAATAGTCGGCTTACAGATTTTTGACACTATTATTGTTTATATATATACTATTTCATTTAGTTATATTTTTTTAATTGTTTAGTGAAGTATTTATATAAGATTTTATTTGGTAATAGTGTCACTTAGATTAGAAAACAGTGGCCTTGTAGATTTTTTAATTATTATTTTCAACTCTTATTATTTTTCTCATTTTAAAACTCTATTTGTATATGAAATTGGTTGCATAAAAAAGAAATTATTTTTCAATTACTTCTACGACACCTAATATGAGGGAAAAAAAAATTGGAAAAAAAAATATTTTTTTTAAATAAAAATTCTTGTAAGTGAGTCATTATAGTTTTTTGTTATTTAATGTAAAAATTATCTTTTATTTAAATGAGATATATCACTATTTTAAATCTATAAAAAAAAATTAAAATGCATTAAACGCACTGTGATAGTAATAAATAACAATTAAATTCATTAAAATCACTATATTAATGATAAATAATATTTAAAATTTATTTAAATAAATTAAAATATTAATAAAGAGAGAAATTAAGAAAAATAAAAAAGAAACCGGTTGCATTAAAAAAATATCTTTTAATTACTTCCATCAAAACTTATATGAGAATTAAATAATATAAAAAAAAAATTTAAAATATTTTTTTAAATAGAATTCTAGTAAGTGAGTCATTATAGTTTTTTGTTATTTATTTAAGAGCAATTAATTATTTGGTCCTTTAGAGATGTATAAACTAGAAAATAGACCTTTGATTCAAATAATTAAGCTTATGGTCCTTACAGAAATTATAGAAAAAAGTCATCGATAAATGCTCTTCCAATTCATTTTTATCTACGAATCATGTCATTACAACTTCTGTGTGAATATTCACTCTATATTTTAGAATTATTATAAATTCACTCAAAAATGATTCACACGTTCTGTGTGAATATTCACTCCAATTTTAAGAACAAAACTTGTAATTCACTCAATTTCTACTCAAACAAATGATTCACACGTTCTGTGTGAATATTCACGCATGATTTCAAAAATAATTATTTTATTTCACTCAAATATTTTCACTCAAACAATGGTTTATACTTTTTATGTGAATGTCTACTCAAATATTTCAGAACAATATTTTGGTTCACTCAAAAATCACTTGACAAAATAGTTCACATGTTTTGTGTGAACATTTACTCAAAAATTTGAGAACGAAAAAGGGGATGGGAAATTGGATCAAACACATCGCAAATAAACGAAAACTCTACACAAATCAACAAAAAAATCACATAAAACATTAACTAGTCTGCAAATTTACGGCACAATCCGAACATTCACGTGAAACCAAAAAAAAAAAAAAAGAGAGAGAGAGAAATCAAATTCACTTATACTAAAGTAACTTTTAAATAAGGGTTAAACAATAAAATCTCTTTAAATTATCTTTTATTTAGATGAAAAATATCACTATTCTAAATATATATAAAAAAAATAAAATTAATTCATTAAACCCACTGTGATAATAATAAATAACAATTAAATTCATTAAAATCACTATATTAATGATAAATAATATTTAAAATTTATTTAAATAAAATAAAATATTAAAAAAATAGAGAAATTAAGAAGAATTAAGAGAAATGATTTTGTGCGCTCTCATTTATTCTAAGTGTAGTTTTTCAATTTTAGTTTTTTATATAGAATATTGATATTGTAAAATCTTATCTTTTATTTAAATAGAAAAAATCACTATTTTAAATATATAAAAAAATTCATTAAACCCACTATTATAATAATAAATAACAATTAAATTCATTAAAATTACTATATTAATGATAAATAATATTTAAATTTTATTTAAATAAAATAAAATATTATAAAAAAAGAGAAATAATTTTTGCTTAAATTTTTTCACATTTATAAATTTGATGTTTTGATTTTGCTCAATCAATCTCTCTCCTGGAGAAATCAAGATTTTTTTTATGTGCAAAATCCAGATCTACGTTTATCTAATTAGTTTTGTTACGCTGAAAATGGTGTTCCATAGTGATAAATATTTGTTGTGGTGATTGACGATGAATGGTTATAGTGGTGGTGAATGTTTGTTATTGCACTGGTGATGGTAGGCAATGGTCACGAAAGTGGTGATTTGTTTTTTTGGTGGTGTTTGGTGGTAGTGGGAAAAGTTTGTTATGTTGGTCGGCGGTAATTGTAATGGTTGTAAATAATTACATTGTGATGGTGGTAAATATTTACCACAATATGAACAAATTGAGGAAAATTTTATCATTTTTTTTTATTTATTAAAAAAATTTCGTAAAAAAAAAAAAAACTTAATATATTTTATGAAGCTTACATTATCCCATATTGAATGATCATTATTTTTTTAGGACAATGCAATTAGTGTTTCACAAATTAAAATATGAAAGAATTTCTTCATTCATATAAGAATTGGGAATTGTTGGGGGGGGAGAGAAATTTTTCTTAAAAAATTCAATCTCAACTCTCTATTTTCGCCAAGATATTTTTAAAAAAAATGATTGAGATATACTATTTAGGTATCAACAACAATAAAATATAGACCCTTATTTTCTTTATTTCTTCTACCAACAATAATAAAAATAATTAACATAAAATATAAATATAATTTTCTTAATTACATAAATTTGGTCTTAACTCCATATTGAAGTTCTTAAAATCATGAACTGAAAAAGTTAGAATTCACTGGACCGATCTATCGCCAAAAAAAATGAATGAAAAGGAAAATTGAACCCCCATAAACACGACTTATTTTGCAGACTTAAGAAAGAGTTTTGCACACCAGAGCATTTTCAATTTTCATGGATAGTTTAAGGTATTCAAAGAAATCTACACCAATATTGCCGACAACCCATTTGAAATTTGCAGCAGTTGCAACACCAAGAATTGAATGGTGGCTAGATCCACAGATTTTTTGAAATTTGCAGCAGTTGCAACACTAAGAGTTGAATGGTGGTTAGATCCACAGATTTTTTGGGACAAACCTGATGATCCAATCCAAAAGGTACGGTATTTTTTTGAAGAAAAAACTCAATCCCGAACTGACTAGGATTGGAACTTGGCCTGAACACCTAGGAGTATCACCGTTCGGTCAAGAATCGACTATAGAATGATTGCAACTATATCAGTCCCCCTAAATATAATTTTTTGAAGAAGAAAAATATAAATTTTAAAAATTGTAAAAAATATTTAGATTATTCATATATTTGGATATTGAAAAATCACACACACACACACACACACATATATTGAAGTATCATTGCGACAATATTATGATTAAAATGTTTTGAACTCCATAAATTTGATCAAACAAATAGTTGCAACTCTACATATCACTATTTAGAAGAAACAAAAAAAATCATCAAAATATTGAAGGAAAAATCAATACAAATGATAAAAAAATGAAAATATATTAATGCATATAAAAATAGAATACAAAAAATACCCATAAGACTGCAATCATGTCAGAGTCTTCAGGCTTGTCTTTTTTCTCTATTTTTTGAGCATCTCTGACCATTCTATGAGATGAATTATTCTCGGTGGACCATACTGACCGTGACAATTTTCGTTTACTCTGTGATATAAATTTTTGCATCTTGAATGGGTATATGTGTGTGGGGGGGGGGGGGGGGAGGGGGGGTTGTTAATTTATGATGTCTTCTCAAATTCCTTAACCTATGGTGAAATTGGATACAATATGAAAAATTCACTATTATTAATTGTTATAAAGAATTCAAAATGGTTAATTTATTATGTCTTCTCAAATTTCATAATGGATTCTCAAATTTCATAATGGATGGTGAAATTAGAAATCGAAATTTCAAGAATTAACATATCATTAATTGAAATAAAGATATTAATAATAAAGATAATAAAGATGACTTGATACATGCATTTTTGTAACATTAAAATTTCACAATTTAAAACTATCAATATGAGGCAAATTCATCAAAAACAAGTAATGGAGTATTAGAGAACTCTCATTCTCTCTTAGTTTTAAGCTTCCAATTTTAGGTTTCTTATATAGATATAATTTTAGGTTTCAAAATTTGGATTTTGGCTCTACAATCGGCTAAAATGACGTCATAATAAGGGCCGACACTAATACATTAGAGACCTAAAACAAAATTTAAAAATGGAGCCCTTTATTTTTTTTTCTTTCTAAATAATCGTAATTGTTTTTTGTAAAATTAAAATATTAAAAAATAATTAATATAGTGATTAAATGAAAATTATTTTTTTGGGCCAAAGTAGTGACTTTGGTCGCTTTGGGCAAAGACCAGCATAAGAACACATAATTTTTTTAAAAAAAATATCAATCACCTTTAATTTATAAAATAACAAAAATTAAAGTATTGATAACACTAAAATCTGAATAAATAAAGTATAAAATTAGGTAAAAATAGAATTATTTGAACTAGAAAATACAAATTTTAAATCTTAAAAAAAATTAATAAAAAATCTGATTTTTCAATTTATTTTAATAATAAAATTGATTAAAAAAAAAAAGTTGAATCACAAGAGTACTACTTGGCCTAGGCTGTCTATATAATTGGTATCACTTAAAAAAAAAAAAGCCAAAAACGAAAAACCAGCTACCTAAAATCGCTTACGTATCTTTAATTTTACTTTTGAGTAGTGGGCCCATTAGTTCAATTGAACATTAAATAATTAGGAAAAAAAAAAAAGTCATTAAAAAATTATTTTGAACATAATTGTAACAGTGTCAAAAATTGTAATGTAAATAAAATAAAATATTGGACGATTGGTTTTGCTTGCTAATTTCATGTCAGTAAAAGAATGATCAAGCATGAGTTGATCAAGGAAAAATAATTTGAGTAGTTTGCCGGTTCTCAAATTTTATAATTCAATATTCATTTAATTTTTCGTCCCACGTCTATTTCCCCCCAAACAGACCTTTAAGTGGAAAATTGCCATTTAAATTTGAAAACCCTAATTTGAGAAAATTTGTAGGCGTGTCCACGATGAATTTCACAAAATTGGGCGAACTTAATTCGTGTTTACTCGTGAAACCGAGAGATTTCAACGAGATCTCTCTCGAAATTGAGTCGTCAACTAGTTCGAACAAACGCTCAAGCGACACAACCAAGAAAACAACAGAAAAACATCAAAATGAATAAAGAAATCTCAGTCTGAACCACGGGGATAAATATTTACAAAAATACTAAAGGGGTATAAAGTACAATTCGGTCCAATCACAGGGAACAAAGTGCATTAACCCCTCTTAAAATGCCAATTATACTTTTTATATTTTATTATATTTTACCCCCTATAGTTTATGCAAATTGATCTCCCTGTACTAAATTTGTAAGCACATAACTCCCTTGTGCTTACATTTCATGAGAAACTACAGGGGATTATGTACTTATGGAATATAAATACATGGTAATTATGTGCCTACGCAAATATTATGAGAGTTAAAATGCAATTCGCACAAAGTACATAGGATAAAAATGCCATTTTACACTCTTTTTTTTCATAGACAACAAGTGTTATTTTTTTTTTCCTCTCGAAAGAATCAGACATATATACATTTAAAATTTCTTACCTCCAGGTTCCAACAATCAGTGTAGACTAAATTATATTGTTGGTCCCTAAACTATGGGAGTGGACGTCTATGTATACCCTAAGGTCTGTTAAATTATACATTTTGTCCCTTGTGTTTTACAGTTGTTTTTATCCTACAAAATTAAAACTGGTATTAATGATTTTTAATGATAAATGAGTCGTGTTCAGTACATGGATTTTTAATTATGATATTTTCATTATTCATTACTTTCCTAAATTTAAAAAACATTACTAAATCTAAAAATGAGTGAGAAGATTAAATCATTGTTAGAAAAAATGTTTTAAATTTATTGGAGTGATAAAATAACAAAAATATACTCATTTGAAGAACTTTCGTAGATCACAATTCATTTTTTTTCTCAAATTATTATTAATATTTTTAATTTAAGAGAGTATTATTATTTAGAAATTTTAACTTAGAGAACATAAAAGGATGACGACGCATGTGTTTCTCGAGTTCTTTACTTAATAATTTATCTATTTTTTTAAAAATTATTGTTTATTGACATCGACGCTTTTTCAATTTACTTACGGAAGGTAAGTATCCTGATGTTGTGAACACCGGGACTAAGATCCCGGTGTTCGCAATACTGGGATCAAAATAATTTTTTTTAATTGAATGGTCTCGGTGCTCACAACACCGGGACCATTTTATTATGGTCTCGGTGTTGTGAATACCAAGACCATTCAAATTATTGACGGCACATTGTCATTTAAAAAACGGCGATATGCAGTTTGCCGGTGAAACGGTACATTGTACCGTTTGACCGGGCAGCTGCAGGCTGCTTGCAAAAGCAGGCATTCTTTGTAGCTACAGGTTGTGCAGCTAGGCTGCATAGCCTTTTGGTCCCGGTGTTCACAACACCGGGACCAAACGCCTATTTTGTGGCTCTTCTTTCTTCATTCTTCCTACTCCATTTTTCCTGTTCGGGTCTTCCTTATTTCTTTCTCCCTGCTCCTTCATCCATTCATACTTAGGGAGAGTTTTGTTCATCCTCTCTTTTTTTTTTTTTTCCGATTTAATCAGAGTGTTCATTATTTATTTAGCCGATTTTCTTCATCAAAATTTAACAAATATTACAACTTCACAACTCATTTCTCATTCCTCCTACTACAAAGGTAAGTTTTTTTTTGTTTTTAATTTATTTGTTAGTTTGATTAGTATGTTTTTTACTTATTATTTGTTAGTTTGATTAATTTACTTGTTTGTTAGTTTGATGGATTACTTGTTTTTTACACATTATAATATACTATTTAAAAAAATAGTTAGTTAGTTAATTAATTAGTTTAGTTGTTAATTTAGTTTTTTTAAAACATCAAAAAAACATTAGAGGATAGTTTAATTTTAATTTGTTATTTATTTAATTGTTAGTCAGTTAGTTAGTTTACTTGTTTAATTTATTAGTTAGTTAGTTAATTTAATTTATTGGTTTAGTTATTTAATTTGTTAATTAGTTGGTTAGTTTAATTTATTAATTTAATTGTTAAATTAAAAATTATATTTTGGCCCCTTTCACATGTGTAGAGAAATATAAATTAATATATTATTTAAAAAAAACTAGTTAGTTAGTTTAATTTTTAAATTTAGTTATTTAATTAAAAATGTGCACTTTTACCTTTGAAAGTTTGACAATTAGAAAAATATAAATTTTTAATATATTGTTTTAAAACAAATTGTTAGTTAATTTAATTTTTGAATTTAGTTAAAATTGTTAATGAGTTAGTTTAATTTTTGAATTTAGTTATTTAATTAAAAAGTATTTTTTTTTAATTTATTAATTTAGTTGTTAAATTAAAAATTATACTTTGGCCCCTTTCATATTCATAGGAAAATATAAATTAATATATTATTTAAAAACATTGTTAGTTAGTTAATTTAATTTTTGAATTTAGCTATTTAATTTAAAAAAAATGTTTAATTAAAAAATATACACTTTGGTCCCTGAAAGTTTGACAATTAGAAAATATAAATTTTTAAAATAAATTGTAAGTTAGTTTAATTTTTGAATTTAGTTAAAATTGTTAATTAATTAATTTAATTTATGAATTTAGTTATTTAATTAAAAATTGTGCACTTTGACCCCTAAAAATTTTGCAAATTGGAAAAATATAAATTAAAATATATTGGTTTAAAATAAATTGTAAGTTAATTTTTTAATTTAGTTGTTTAATTAAAAAATATGCATTTTGGCCTTTCAAAGTATGACAATTAGAAAAATATAAATTATTAAACTTATATTAAATAATATTTTTAAAATATAAATTTAATTTGTCAAGTATATATAACGAGTTTAATTTGTTACAAATACTTTTTTCAACTTCATCAATAATCAAATTTAATTTATCAAAATTAGGTTTAGAAATATCTTCTTTTTCATCTACAACAATATATTAATTGTTACATATGAGAAAGAAGATATTTTTAAACATGATTCTGATAAGTTAAATCGATTATTTTTTAATTAAAGAACTAAAATAAAAAATTAAACTCAAATTAACTAACAATTTATTTTAAAACAATTTATTAAAATTTATTTTTAATATTTGATGAAGTTAAAAAACTTGCATCGTCTACGTATTTGTAACAAATTGAACTCCTTTTATGTTTGAACAAATTACACATGTGTGAGAAAATAAAAATTAATATATTGTTTTAAAAAACCTTGTTAGTTAGTTCAATTTTTTAATTTACTTGTTTAATTAAAAAATATGTAATTATAAATTGTGTACTTTGGTCTCTCAAAGTTTGAGTAAATTGGAAAAATATAAATTTTAATATATTATTTTAAAATAAATTGTAAGTTATTTTGAGTTTAATTTTTTAATTTAGTTGTTTAATTAAAAAATATGCATTTTGACCCCTAAAAAATAATTTTAAAATATAAATTTAATTTTTCAAGTATATATAACGAGTTTAATTTGTTACAAATATGTAGCTGAGGCAGGTTTTCAACTTCATCAATGATCGACTTTAACTGTCGATTATTGATGAAGTTGAAAAACCTGCATCTGCTACGTATTTGTAACAAAACTTTGGCCCTTCAAAGTATGACAATTAGAGAAATATAAATTTTAATATATTATTTTAAAATAAATTGTTAGTTAGATTATTTTTTCATTTAGTTAAAATTGTCATGTAGTTAGTATAATTTTTGAATTTAGTTGTTTAATTATAAAATATTTAATTAAAAAATGTCCAGTTTGACCCATCTAAGTTTGACAAATTAAAAAAATACAAATTAAAACTTGTTAGTTAGTTCAGTTTTTTAATTTACTTGTTTAGTTAAAAAATGTGTAATTACAAATTGTGCACTTTCATTCCTAAAATTAATTGAATCTATTCAGTTGATATTAACTTGATGTGTAATTTATATTCGATTTAGAGTTAAAGTTAAAATAATTATTGAATAAATTAAAAATAAGTAAAATATTAAGGATTGAAATTAAATTACTCAAACCCATAAAAAATGAACATTACAAACATTGGTATATGAACATACTTTTGTGATTGAGTTTTAGTTGATAATATTATTTTCTTATTTTATTTTGCCTTGTGAAATGATAGCCGCTTGAAATGGATCACGTTCGCTTGTTATTGTATTGGGGTGGTAGAATATTGGAAGGTATCGAGTTCGGGGTTTGTTACAATACATCAGTTGTAAAATCTTTGTTTGTTCGTAGGGGAACAACTTTAAATGAATTAATTGAGATACTAAAACCGTATGTTCTTGAGGATGGGGCTATTGGAAATTTGAAACTAAAGTATAGGATGCCGATGGCTCTTTTCGGGGTGAATTATAAATATACCTTATTTCCTATCGGAGATGACTCAATATTAAACCAAGTGTTTGAGTTACCTCTTTACATACCCCTCTTCTTGTTGTTGAGGTGTATGTAGAGGTAGAACGAGCATTTGATGATGGTCCAAATTTTTTAGGCTATTGCATTAATTTTTTTATTTTAGTTTTTTAAAATTGTAATGTTATTTATTGTGTCTTATTTAATGTTTTAGGATATTGGTTTTCTTGACTGTAGAAGTGCAACACTAGCGGTCCTCTATCGCGAGCTATGTAAGGCGTCGAAGCCCAACAAGAAAGACATGACCGACTGCCTAATTTTGTTGGAGTGTTGGGCCTAGGAGCGGTTGCCGAGGTTTCGGCCTGAAGTTGTCCCTTTCCCCCAGTATGATATATCAATCAGAGAGCTGGACTTCGGTGAGGGCTTGACGTTCCCAGCTGCTATGAGGGGTGTTTGGTAAGTAATTAGTATTTTATTTTTAATTTCATTTATCATGTAATGAATATTTATTTATGGATATTAAACTTATGGTTTATATTTTTGGTGTACAGGTGGACCCTTGAGTTCAATTTAGAAAACTTGTTGATGCATGTTTTTGTGGTGTATCGCGATCAGTTAGATCGCTTGCAGAATAACGAGATTAGTTATTTATTTACATCGAAATTTTAATTTATTTATTTGTTTATTTATATTTTGTTTCACAGGTTATTTGGATGTCTTATATTTTGTCGACTTTACCTCCATATACTAGAGATGGAGAAGATATATGAATGCCCTCATTGCCCCTCATTTGTTACGAGAACGTCGAGTACACGTATCCCTTGCGCGTGTTACGACAGTTTAGTTATGGCCAAGGGGTTCCTCAGTCGGTAACTATGGACAAGAACTTGAACAAAATTACTCGGCGAGAATACTTTAGTGTGAACTGGACTAAGAAGCACCACATACATATAGTTGCGTGGAATAGGCGACGAGCACCAGATGTGCGCAGCTTCGAGTAAGGGATAGAGGTTGACCAAGAATACATGAACTGGTATTGGAGAATCACACGAAGGTTATTGGTCAACCCGGAGTACCGACCTAAGTTTAGGTATCTAGCAACATGAGGACGAGCGGTGTTAGAGGTATGATCACATTGAGTATACCATCTGTTTAGTTATATGAGTTTAATTATCTTGTTATTATTCATGTATTAACTTAACGATTATATGTGTTTCGTAGGATCCAGATGTATTGCAGCTGATGCGCATGAGTCATCTTTCTTTGCGGACGCGTACTATGGACTTATATAAAGAGTTGGCTCATGCCGTCTACGATGCCACCTCGGGGGCGGTGTACCGTCGAGTACCGCACCATGAGGCAGCTGACATTCCTCCATCTCCTTAGGCTGCTCCTCAGCCATGGACTTTTGACGCCTGCCGTCTAGGTAGTGTGGGTGATGCCAGACCTTCTACATCGTACAACATGGGTGCTGATGTCAAAGCATCTAGTACGTACGGCATGGGTGATGATGTTGGGCTGTCCGACGTGTACCAGATGTATGACCTTTATTCGCATTATGCATCGCAGCTAGGTATACACCCGTCATCATCATTCGTCACTTCGTCGATGGACGAAATTGTCTCAACTTCAGGCGTGATTCCTCCAATGATATTTGTCCAACCCACAAAATTGGAAAGACAAGTGTCACCGGTGCTATGGTTCGGGGACGATGTCGATGCCAACCTGGGGATCATGCAACAGTCGTTCATGGACCTTGGACAAGTTATACAGGTTCATAAGGAGGCTGAGGAACTTCCTATTGCTCAACGTCGAGGGTGGAGGAACATCCGACGTAGGGGTTGCGGTACTAAGTTATTTATATAGTTGATAGTTTAGTTATAGGAATGTAAATACATTATTTTGTAACGTTTGTAGATTTAAAAAGTTGTTGATCTACTGTATATATTACTTCGTAAATGGATACAAAATTTAACTGCGAGATCGAGCAAGGTATCTAAAATTCCAGAAAGATTCTTAAAAAGGCATACAGAGTGGAAAATGATTGAGTATAAATATTTGTGAAGCAATATATACGGTAGATCAACAATTTTCTATGGAAATACATATATTTAGAAAGTTGTTGATCTACGGTATATATTACTTCACAAATGGATACAAAATTTAATTGCGAGATCGAGCAAGGTGTCTAAGATTCCAAAAAGATTCTTAAAAAGACATACAGAGTGGAAAATGGTTGAGTATATATATATATATATATATATATATATATATATATTTGTGAAGCAATATATACGGTAGATCAACAACTTTCTATGGAAATACATATCGATATACATTATTAGACACGTTTGTTGTATTTTCTACTCCATCTTCGAGACTTATATATACATATTTATTCATCGTGAATTTGAAAGATTATTTTTCAAAGACAGACATGATATAGACAAGGTATAACGAAGACAATACATAACAAACACCACCACCTATCAATTGAAATATCACTTAACTAATGGATAATTTTATTTATTTCACCTAATATATCACGGAGCACATTGAAAGAGTATAATATTAAAGGCGAAACAACTTAAAATAATCATAAATATCATATTAAAAAAAAACATTACATAAATTATAAACATATTTAACGGTGTTTGTCACAAAACTCTTAACAAATATAATACATAGGAAATACAGTACATAACATCACGAAAATAGTGACAATAAAAACACTTAAAAAGACAATTAAACTGCCAAAAAATATTTATTCTTCATTGGACATGTACTCCTCAGACAAATATTCATTGTTATTTATCACGTTATGGTATTCGTTTAGAGAAAGTGCTCTATTGCTTGCTGCAGCCATTTCATTGGCTAGTTGTAGTAGATAATATCTATTCCTGCACAACAACATTCGATTATTTTCTAGGCTAATTCGTGTAATAGTATCTTCAATTTCGGTTGTGTTATCAATTATACATTGTCTAGGCATCTAAAGACTTCGACAATGTAAAACTGGAGTATTAAAATTTCTCAAATAAGATACAAGGTTGTTAGACTTATTCACCCTATATTCCCATTCTTGGCATAGAGCGACACGATACTCTATTGGATTGATCTCTTGATCACTCTAGTAACTATCATAATATGATTTTAGAACCCAACATCTTTGGGGATCCCATGGTTCAGGCCAACCCCAAACATCATATGAGTTCTCCTCACTTGAATTCTAAATGAGCTTTTTTTACTTGAATTAATATATGAAGACATCACGAAAATTATAGGCTGAACATTTTCTTTACAAATATTATACTGCACATTACGAGTTTACAAAAAAAATTAGTTTTTTTTTAAAACATAATTACTGAAAAATGATGTTTTATAACTTATGTACATGAGGCTTAACTAAAAAAAAGGTAACCCAACACCACCTATCAATTGAAAGAGAGAAAGTCAGTTATTTGGTAGAAGTAGAGTTATTATAATTTAACGTAGAAACGATACATTAGACTTCAAAGAAAATATATAGTTAAACTGTAATTCACTAACGCGAAAATATTAAACATTACTCTCATCATCAAACATTTTAATATCTGACTGATATTGAGGATTCTTCGTACATCTCATGTAAGTACGCACTTCGGCGAACAAACCTTGTTCGAGATGCTCACGTGCCGTTGTTTCAAGCTCGTGTCGAAAAATTCGAATTTGTATTCGGTTATTTTCTTCCCGGTAGCGATGCAACGCCATCTGAAGGTTATGCGGTGTGTCTATTGGCATTATTCTGGCCAATTGACACACTATTGGAATATTATACTGTCTACATCCGTCCACCATAATCTCTAATTGGTTGACACGATAAGTGTATTCCTCCCGCATCCTTGCAACCGACCGTGAAAAGTAACGAACTATTGGATCTAAAGAATATGAGAATTTGTCTTCTAAAAGTTAGTGACGTCCCATTGAACGATACAAATCTCTCACCGTATATATTTTTTAATCTTTTTCATTTTATTTGTTTTTAAATTAGTCAATAATTTAATTTTTTCAAACACATTAAAAAATAAACTAATTAAGTAACTAACAATTTTTTTTTAACAACAATCTATTATAATTTTTATTTCAATTTTTATAATTTCTATTTCAATTTTTATTTTTCTACATGTGTAATTTGTCAAACTTTGAGGGGCCAAAGTGAATATTTTTAATTAAACAGCTAAATTAAAAAATTAAACTCAAATTAACTTACAATTTATTTTAAAACAATATATTTTTAAAAATTGTGCACTTTGACCTCTCAAAGTTTGACTAATTGGAAAAATACAAATTTTAATATATATATATATATATATATATATATATATATATATATATATATATACATACATATATATTTTAAATGAATTGTTAGTTAATTTGAGTTTCATTTTTTAATTTAATCAATTATTTAATTAAAAAATAATCGACTTTATTTTTTCAAAATTAAGCTTCAAAATATCTTATTTCTCATCTGCAACAATCAATATATTGTTGCAGATGAGAAAAAAGATATTATAATATCCTGATTTTGATAAATTAAAGTCGATTATTGATGAAGTTAAAAACTTAAATCAGCTACATATTTGTAACAAATTAGACTCGTTATATATACTTGACAAATTAAATTTATATTTTGAAAATATTATTTTATATAAGTTTAATATTTTATATTTTTCTAATTTTTCAAATTTTGAGGGACCAAAGTACATATTTTTTAATTAAACAACTAAATTAAAAAATTAAACTTAAATTAACTTACAATTCATTTTAAACCAATATATTTTAATTTATATTTTTTCAATTTGTCAAACTTTGAGGGGTCAAAGTGCACAATTTTTAATTAAATAATTAAATTCAAAAATTAAACTAACTAATTAACAACTTTAACTAAATTCAAAAATTGAACTAACTAACAATTTATTTTAAAATAATATATTAAAAACTTATATTTTTCTAATTGTCAAACTTTGAGGGGCCAAAATGCATATTTTTTAATTAAACATTTTTTTTAATTAAATAGCTAATTCAAAAATTAAACAAACTAACTAGCAATTTTTTTTAAATAATATATTAATTTATATTTTCCTACACATGTGGAAGGGATCAAAGTGTAATTTTTAATTTAACAACTAATTTAACAAATTAAACTAATTAACTAACTAAAAAATTAAATTAACTAACTAACCAACAAATTAAAGAAGTAAACTAACTAATTAACAAATCAAACAAACTCATTAACAAATTAAATAAGTAAAAAGCATACTAATTAAAATTAAACTATAATAACTAAACTAACTAATTAACTAACTAACCATTTTTTTAAACAATATATCATAATGAGTAAAAAACAAGTAAATTAATCAAACTAACAAATAACAAATAAACTAAATAATTAAACGAGTAAAAAAATATACTAATCAAACTAACAAATAAATCAAATAAAAAAGTTAAAACAAACTTACCTTTGTAGTAGGAGGAAGAAGTTGTGAAGTTGTGAAATTTATCAAATTTTAAAGAAGAAAATCGGGCTAATATTTAGGAAGACAAATAAACTCTCAATGAGGAAGGAGGACGAAGAACCGAAGAGTATGAATGAGGAATTGAGGAACGAAATGCCGAAGTGTTGTGCAAAATGAATGAGGAAGAAGGGACGGCAATAGAGGACTTTGGTCCTGGTGTTGTGAATATCGGGACTAAAAGGCTGTGCAGCCCAGCTGCAGAGGCTGCCTGCTTTTGCAGGCGGCTTGCAGCTGTCCGGTCAAACCGTACAATGTACCGTTTGACCGATAAACGGCACATCACTGTTTTTGAAATGGCGATGTGCCATTACTAATTTGAATGGTCCTGGTGTTCACAACACTGGGATCTTAGTCCTGGTGTTAACAACACTTAGATATTCGTCGCCTGTAAATAAGTTAAAAAAGTGTCGGTGCCAGTAATTTAAAAAAAAAATATATATATTTATTAGGTAAAGAGCTTTATGTTTCTCTTCTCCAAGGAGGAGAAAAGTACCTAGAAGCTACTATAGGTAGGATACAAGTATCAGAAGATAATTATTGATCATTTACACAATGCCTTTATTATTAAATACAGTCATAAAATATTTTAGGTGTACTCCGCGACACCAATTTATTAAGAGTTAATTACATTTTATCCTCTTATGATTTGGTTTATTTGTACTTTATTTTCCTGTAGTTCAAACATCGCCACTTATCTCTCATGTGGTTTGTGAACTTAAATGCAACGCTAACTCTGTTGACAGAAAATGTGAAATGTCGATTTTACTCTTTCATAATTATTCACAATTATTAGGGTGTAAAATGTAATTAACTCTTAGCCCATGATCTGGTTAACTCTCTCTCTAAAATTACTTCTCCCTAAAACCACCGCCGCCATCGCCTAACTGCTTCGAGCTCACCTCCAACTTCGCCTCCCTCAGCACCACCGCCTTCGCCGCCTCCACCTCCGCCACCTGCGCCTCCCTCGCCCACCCCGCCTTCTTCTTCGCCAGCTCCGAATTTGCCTCCGCCACCTCTGCCTCCCTCTGATTCTCGAAAATCTTCACATCTGTCTTCACCCTCACCTCCTCCTTCTTCCCTCTCCCATTCTCTGCATCGCCACGATCTTCGTCTCCCGTCGACCTTCGCCACGTTCTGCAGCGGATCTGTTGATTTACTAATTTGGCGATTTTGAACCAGATGCAAAAAGGAGAAAATCAGAACGAATTGCAGCGGCCATCGAAGCTGACGGCGGAGCTAGAGGAAACCAAGCAAACCCCAGGAAGGCGCGAGAAGAGAGCCTCGTAATGGCCACCTGTCTCTCTTCCTTACAGCAAGAACGAATTTGATTTGTTCTCAGATTCTTACGAATTCAAACGCCATTTTTTTCTTTGTTCTCAGATTGTTACGAATTCGAACGCCATTTGTTCTATTTGTTCTCAGATTCTTCGTTTTTTAGTTGCTTTTTTGGCCGGAGAAAATGGTGAGTTCGAGTGTAAATTGGTATATGATGATTGTGTGTGAGAAAGAGGTCTGTATGTTGTCTGCAGGGGGAAGCGATATCTCCGAGCGTGAGAGATTTATAGATAGAGGGGATAGAGGGGTGAGATCGCGAGGAGAGCGAAAGAGAGAAATTGAGCGAGTGTGGTGCGATTTTCTCCATCTGCAACTTGATCCAGATCAACATGTCGGAAAAGAAGCTTGTGGTAATTGATCGATTTCATGTTCCTAATCAAATCTTACATTTCCATGGTTTATTGTGGTTGTTTGATTTTTGATTCGATGTTTTTGCTTTTTTGGTGAATTTTTAGGTTTTGGGGATACTGAAGGATTGAGAGAGTACATGAACAAATTTGGGGAATGAGAGGATTGTATTGTCATAAAGATCAGTCTGTTTATAGATTTTTTTTTTTTAAGTTTTGCTTGAAAACTAAGACCCATGCAACTACTTAATTCAACCAAAAATGTTTTGATTATTAGCCGACAAATTATTTCAGTGTAGTATTTTTTTTCTTGTTCTCTAATCGCATTTTGGATCCAAATTTTGAACCTGAACCATCTCCTTGATTATGTTTCTTATGCTTATCCGCCATCCGTCATCTTCGATTTAGGGTTTTAAGCTTTGCAATTCATCTCCGCCACTACACTGTAAACTCCCAATTCATCTCGTTTGATTTTGAGGATTTTTGGGGTTTTTTGTTTTTAAATTCCACTCCCGAGATTTCTCGTTTGTTTTTGACGATTTTTGGGGTTTATGATTTGTTTTCATTTTTTGGTGTAAGTGTTTATGGTTTTTTGAGGTCGGGACAATGAGTTTGATTCGGAGGATGAATTGAGTTTTTGAAAATGAATATGGATCATTAGTGTCTCCTTTTTAATTTTACATGAATGTCATTTTAATATTTATGTTTGGTTTTTTATTTTTGTGCACTTATGATTCTGTCTTTGAATACGTATAGGTGAGGTGCCTTTTTTGGGTTAATTGAATGTTTGATGTTGGTTTTACTCTTCCAAAGAAATTTCGAGATTAATTGTTGATATTATTGATTTGTGTTAAATTAGGAGTTCAATTTATATTATTTTATCGATATATTTTTTTGTTGGTATTGTTTGAGGACATTAGAATTGCCGCTAAAACTTGTTTTTGTAGTAGTGAATGTAATTGTTAAAATTTATAGCAGTAACAATTAGTGTTTCCGATTAAATTTTTTTCTGTTCTCAAAAAATTAGAAATTGCAACAGAAATTTGAGAAGAAAAGGGAGTATGTTTATGTTTAGTGTCCAACTTTAGAATAAAATTATTGGAACAAAATAAATTTGTTTTCAAATTTTTGTTTTTAGTTTCAAGTTTGTTGGGAGAAAAAAATAAAGAGGGAGAAAAAATAAATAAATGAGAAGGTTTGGTTTGTTTTAGAAAATGTGTGAGAAACATAAAGATTATATAGAGAAATATAAGGGTAAAATGGGAACAAGCAATCAACATTTTGAAGGGAAAAAACACAAAAAACATGCCCATCCTCGTTGCTGGCGCGTGAGACACACTTCTATAAATTTTGACAGAAAGTGTTAAATTTGCACTTAGGTCCAAGACCACATAAGGGTAAGTGACGACGTTTGAACCAAAGGGTATAAAGTACAAATGGGCCAAACCTTAGGAGGTAAAGTGTAATTAACCCAATTTATTAACTTATTTCTTCCTTTTCGTATATATTCTAACTTACCAACACTCCACTGTCCACATCCATCTTCTCTCTTCATTTCTCAAATCATCTCTCTCTCTAGTCTCTAGCTAGGTTAATAGTTATATATATATATATATATATATATATCTATTATATAAAATAGGATGGCTTTTTAGCTGACTAGGATTAACTTATGACTAGGACAAAAAATATGACTAGGACAAACCAAATTGCTGACAAGGCTAAATAAATTTGATGACTAGGACAAACATAAAGAAATTAACTCAATTTTGGACAAATGATTAACTCATTTCCTTAATTAAAAAAATTAATTTAATTAATTAACCTTTGAATTAAACTTTAATTACTTCCATAAATAAATATTGTTTTCTTTTTTCATTTTTAAACATCTTAATTAACTTTTTTCATTCCTTTTTCATTACAGTTGAGGGATTCGCTCAAATTTTTTATTTTTATTTTTACCCTGTTTTTTTTTGTGTCATTATAATTCCTTATTCCTTTCTTAATTTCTTGAATACCCAGTGATTGCTCTCTCTTTCCATCGCCATGAGAAATTCAAAGAAATTGCGTTGGCTTGCTCATGAGGACTATCTTCCATATGTAATTTGATCTAAAACCCACTGTTGATGCTCGCGCCAACCTCAAAACCTTCAAGTATGCTCTCTGCCTTACGATTTTATTTTTTAAAAAATTTTCGAATTTGAGTTTTAGATCTGAACGTTTAGGGTTTCAAATCTTAAAATTGGAATGGAAAAATCAAGCAGTCCCATCACCACTGCCATCAAATTGGGTTTTAGATATTGAATTTGTTCATATTTAAACCAAGCTCCAACCTCTTAATCATTTGTTCTTCATTTTTTTATGTGATTAATTTTTTCTTTCTATTATATAAAACATGATGGCTTTTTGGTTGACTAGGATTAACTTATGACTAGGACAAAAAATATGACTAGGACAAACCAAATTGCTGACGAGGCTAAATAAATTTGATAACTAGGACAAACATAAAGAAATTAACTCAATTTTGGACAAATGATTAACTCATTTCCTTAATTAAAAAAATTAATTTAATTAATTAACCTTTGAATTAAACTTTAATTACTTCCATAAATAAATATTGTTTTCTTTTTTCATTTTTAAACATCTTAATTAACTTTTTTCATTCCTTTTTCATTGCAGTTGAGGGATTCGCTCAAATTTTTTATTTTTATTTTTACCCTGTTTTTTTTTGTGTCATTATAATTCCTTATTCCTTTCTTAATTTCTTGAATGCCCAGTGATTGCTCTCTCTTTCCATCGCCATGAGAAATTCAAAGAAATTGCGTTGGTTTGCTCATGAGGACTATCTTCCATTTGTAATTTGATCTAAAACCCATTGTTGATGCTCGCGCCAACCTCAAAACTTTCAAGTATGCTCTCTGCCTTACGATTTTATTTTTTAAAAAATTTTCGAATTTGAGTTTTAGATCTGAACGTTTAGGGTTTCAAATCTTGAAATTGGAATGGAAAAATCAAGCAGTCCCATCACCACTGCCATCAAATTGGGTTTTAGATATTGAATTTGTTCATATTTGCCTCATGAATTTGTTCATATTTAAACCAAGCTCCAACCTCTTAATCATTTGTTCTTCATTTTTTTATGTGATTAATTTTTTCTTTGGGTTTGGAATTTTAGGATGCAAGCAAGTTAATGATGGTTGTCATCCCTGTTGCTAATTCCGGTGGAGCTTTGGCGAAAGCTGCCGCCAAGTACTTGGGTCAGTCTACTCGATTAGTGTTTTTATTTGTTCCCAAATTTTGGTTTTTGTTCTATTCTTAAGAATTGGGTAAAAGACAAGAACATATTTTTCGTTCCCATATTTCTGTTTTTGTTCTTACCTTTTTTGGGAATAGAAACACTAAACAAATGCCGCCTTACTGTTTCTATTTTCCTTTTTTTGTTTGTGTTTCCAACAAAATAAAAATAAAAAATTGAGGCGAAAAATAAAAATCCAGGAAGAAAATTAAAAAATGTTTAAATTCTTTTCCAGAATTTGCCAATTATTCAATTTTTAGGGGACAAAGTGCAAGAAAACAAATACAACACGAAGAAGAAAAAGCCATCTCTATCTTATGTCCTGTGGTGCAAAGATCACTTCAGTCGCTCCACCATGGTCTACCACAGCTTGCAGTATCTTCATACGCAATGGCAATTAGAGTACTTTTATTTATTAGTTTTTCATTTCTGTTAATCTCTTATTTTTTCTTTGATTTTCCTAACAAATATATTCATAGATTTGATTTCATTTCTTAGTTTTTTGATCTATTAAGAAATTAAATATTAATGTTTTCATAAATTCTAATAAACAGGATTAAAAATGAAATAATAATTTAATTTTGAATTTTTTATTGATTGGACAAATCATATATTTTTTATCATTCTATTTGCTATTTGTTTTTTATGTAGCTCTGCAATTTTATTTTATTTTCAATGTCATCTTTTTTTTTTGTTGCCGATTTTTTATGTAACCCTTTTATCAAATAGTAGTGTTAATTTGGACGGATTTTAACACGTGCTATATTATATGGGTAAATTTTATTTTATTTTTATTATGGGTTCTTCGAAAGTATTTTGAGGATAAAAATGGTGATGAAGGTGAAGATGATTTACTTTAGTAGTAGTAGGAGGAGGAAGAGTATGTCAATGAAGCAATTCCATGTGTTCTTTTATGGTCGTTGAGTGCTTGACCGGAGGAAAAAAGACAAAAACAAATAGGGCACTGGTGAATCTTCTCTTCCATCACTGACTCCGCATTCGTCATTGTTGGACCTCCGAGCTCCTTTGTTTCTTTCGCCATTAGAATGTTGTGTAAACATAGGACAAACAAATGCTGACTAGGACAAACATAAAAAAAATTAATTTTGGTAAAAGGTTGACTCAATTTTCCTTAATTAATTTAATTACATAATTGAACAATTATACAATTCCTTATTTAGATATAACAATTAGTGAGAATATAAAAAACAGATTAATTAGTGATAATTGATTAATTAATATAAAAAAGGAATGGTTTATTTAGTTACAAAAAAAGAAACATGTATTTTTTTTATATATTCAATAATTCTTTAAATATCTATATAATAAATCAGAACGGGTATATTCACGGCTGTCGGATGAGAGACAAAACTCTTGACATTTTAAGGCCATATGATCTTTTCATTTTTATTTTTTTTTAAATTAGGGCCATAAAAGGAAACTGGGTTTGTTGAAATGAAAATAATTGTATATCATTAATTGATTTTTGGCTGAGTAAGACAAACTTATGACTACGACAAACAAAATATGATTAAGACAGAAAAAATACTGACGAGGACAAACAAATGCTGACTAGAACAAACATAAAAAAAAAAAAAAAAAATCAATTTTGGTAAAAGGTTGACTCAATTTTCCTTAATTAATTTAATTACATAATTGAACAATTATACAATTCCTTAATTAGATATAAAATTAGTGAGAATATAAAAAGCACATTAATTAGTGAGAATTGATTAATTAATATAAAAAAGGAATGGTTTATTTAGTTACAAAAAAGAAACATGTATTTTTTTTTTATATATTCCTTAATTTTTTAAATATCGATATAATAAATCAGAACGGGTATATTCACGGCTGTCGGATGAGAGACAAAACTCTTGACATTTTAAGGCCATATGATCTTTTCATTTTTTATTTTTTTTTAAAATTAGGGCCATAAAAGGAAACTGGGTTTGTTGAAATAAAAATAATTGTATATCATTAATTGATTTTTGGCTGAGTAAGACAAACTTATGATTAGGACAAACAAAATATGACTAGGACAAAAAAAATACTGATGAAGACAAACAAATGCTGACTAAAAAAAAAAAAAAAAAAAAAAAAAAATCAATTTTGGTGAAAGGTTGACTCAATTTTTCTTAATTAATTTAATTACATAATTGAACAATTATACAATTCCTTGATTAGATATAACAATTAGTGAGAATATAAAAAGTACATTAATTAGTGAGAATTGATTAATTAATATAAAAAAGGAATGGTTTATTTAGTTACAAAAAAAGAAACATGTATTTTTTTATATATTCCTTAATTCTTTAAATATCTATATAATAAATCAAAACGGATATATTCACGACCGTCGGATGAGAGACAAAACTATTGACATTTTAAGGCCGTATGATCTTTTCATTTTTTTTTTAAATGAAGGTCATAAAAGGAAACTGGGTTTGTTGAAATGAAAATAATTGTATATAATTAATTGATAGGATTTGTCACCTATAACTAATCATCTTAATTCCTAATCGTGTATCACTTTTATGGAAACAAATGGCTGATTAATTCTTAATCCTTGATTGCCTCTCAATTTTATGGAAACAACGACACTTAATTCCCCAAACCATTCATTGTTTTAGTTTTTCAACAATAAATTTTGCATGTTGGCTTTAGTTTGGTCGGACCAAATGATGATGAGTGGGTTTTGGTAGGCCCAATGTAAGGATGCAATGCGAAGAATGATGCTACATTGTTTTATGATCTGCTTCGTGTTGGATCTACAGAGTATTATATCTCCTGCTATACTTCGAGAGTTGAAGCAAGTAAAGATTTATGTGTTTTGTTGTTGAAGGATTTATGTATTGCGTGCTCAATCTTCTGTTTTTTTAGTTTGAAAATTTAGTGGTTCAACGTTTTCCATCTCCTTTGTTGATCATCATTTTTGGCTTTTAATATATTGATTTGATGTGTTTTTGTTTCCATGTTACTGTCAATCACTTTTGCATCTTGCAAATTTCCACGCCACTTTAGCTCCAGAGTGTTTGGGAATATTGTATAAACAAAACAAATTATGGTATTTTTTTTAAATGTCGGTTATTGTTGTGTTCACTTGAAAAACGGGAGTTGAGAACTTGGGAAACAAATGATGTTTTGTCATTTTTTTTTATATATTTGTACATATATTATTAATTTGTGTTTAATTGTAGTTCATTGGAATTATTTGACAATGAAAGAAAACTTTAACAATTTGATGGTTCTTTTATCCAATTTCAATATTTAGCATTGATCTTGTATGGATTTTTGACTTTCTATACAATTTGTTTGTTTTACTCTAAAATATGGTTGTAAATTATTACAATTCTAATTGATTTTATTTTTTTTAAATTAAGGTTTCTTTTTCAGTCCGTGGCAGTGGCAGTGGCGTTGTCATTGAGAGGGTGGGGGTAAGGTTGGATATAAATATAATTATTTAAAAAATTGGGTAAAAATATATAATTTTAAAAATAAGGGGGAATTAATGTATATAGGCTGAATAGTTAAATTAGATTTGAATGCAAAATGACCAAAATACCTCCATTATTATTGAATAGTAATTGGAGCAAAATTGGAACAAAATTGAAATGTCAAAGAACCAATGTGTCTATTTCCAAATTTGAGAGTCCAATTGAGTAACACTTGCATTTGTGAGGGATCAAAAGAGTCATTAGCCTGAATAGATAGCCTGAATAGAAAAGAGAATTTATGAAAAACTCTATATAGTATATAAATAGTATGAATTAGTAAAGAATGTATAATCTTCTTATTTTACATCGATACATTTTTTAATTTCAATTATTGCTTATTAGTGATGTTCAACTGTTAGTTATTATTGATATTCAAATTAAATAGGTGCATGATGTTAATATCGGTTGTTACTTATTGTTAATGTTTAAATGAAATAGGTCAATTCTTTATTTTATTTTTGTTGTTTTATACCCGTGCCTTCAGGCACGGGTTATACGCTAGTATATATATATAGTACGCAAGTGCTTATATTTTTTTTGTTTTGGCATTTGTGGGGGTGTTCTTAGAGATGGGAAGATCACCGTGCTGTGAGAAGGTAGGTTTGAAAAAAGGGCCATGGACACCTGAGGAGGACCAGAAGCTATTGGCTTATATTGAAGAACATGGCCATGGAAGCTGGCGTGCTTTGCCTGCTAAAGCTGGTACGTACCAACACCATATCCATTAAACCCTAGCTAAGCTAGGGTTTGAAGTCACGATTATATTGAAAGCTTCAAACAGCATGCTGAGATATTTAAAATGTATATATATATATATATATATATATATATATATACAGGTCTAAGGAGGTGTGGGAAGAGTTGCAGGTTGAGGTGGATAAATTACCTGAGGCCGGATATCAAGAGAGGAAATTTCAGTTTGCAAGAAGAACAAACCATCATTCAACTCCATGCTCTTCTTGGAAACAGGTTATATATATTATTATGTATATACTATCCTGGTAACTATAGGTAGGACAAGCTAGGGTAATCTTCTTAAACTCTCTCTCTGTCACTCTCTCAAAAGGTCTAAAGGGAACAAATATGTTTACATTTTACACACATACATATATAAAACACTAAATATGGGAGTCACTAATATGGGAGTATTTTTGAAAATTATGGGAACATTCGCCACCCTATATTCTGCCAATGTCTGCATAAATATAGTTAGACATCAAGCTGCATGGTTTTCATTGCCTCTTGCCCAAAGACATGAGCATCCGTCCAATCCTTCACAGGAAATTTATTATTGGGGAAAAAATAGAAAAAATTGGAAAACTTTTTAAAATATATTTCTAATTTAAAGTAAGGAAAAAAAAAGAATTTACTTTCAGCTCAAAAAAATAGAAGAAATATAAAATAGGATTTATTTCCACTAAAAAAGTATTTTTAGAAATTATTATTAAAAAAAAATTAAATATGAATTCATATAAAAAGTGTGTATATATATATATATATATATATATTATAGAATTAATAGTACTTTACCCCTTGTGATTTTGCCGATTTGTACTTTATCCTCCTGTAGTTTGGAAATCACCACTTACCCCCCATGTGATTAGATTTTCAAACCACTTACCCCTTTATCAAGGGGTAAGTGCACTTAAATCAAGATCACAGGGGATACGTGCTAATACAGGGGTAAGTGCAAATGAGCCAAATCACAGGGGTAAAGTGCTATTAACCCTATTTTATATTTTAATAGATTGATTTACTATTTTATTTTATGTACATTAAAATATTTGTTCATTTTGATTTAGATGGTCAACCATAGCCGCTCATCTGTCGAAGAGAACAGACAACGAGATCAAGAATTACTGGAACACACACCTGAACAAAAGATTAACCAAGATGGGAATCGACCCGATGACCCACAAGCCAAAGAGTAGTTCCCTCGGCTCTAGCAGCTCCAAGGACGCTGCCAACCTGAGCCACATGGCTCAGTGGGAGAGTGCCAGGCTCGAAGCTGAAGCCAGACTAGTCCGCGAATCAAAGCTCCTCTCCAACGCTCTCCAGACTCAGCTTGGTCCGTCCAGTTCTTCGTCCACTCAAATGCTTGGTGGTAGGCTTCCAGCTCCACTACCTCAGCCGCTGCTCCGCCTAAGTGTGCCACCGTGTCTTGACGTACTAAAAGCATGGCAAAGGGCGTGGACTAAGCCAACAAAAGATACTGCCACCCTAAATGACATTTTTGCTCCCATGGGAACCCTTGAATCTTCTACCTCCACATTGAACTTCTCCGTCAACAATACTTTGCCCTTACCTTCTGCTCAACGGTTCATCAACAATGTATCCATCAAAGCCCACAACTATGACGTGGAGAATCCAATGCAGTTTTGTGACGTGGCATGCCCCATTGATCCAACGTTAAACATGGAACCTTGGAAGCTTCCGAATTTCGTAGAGGGCTTTACGGATGTTCTGGTCGATAACTCCAACGGCCACATGAGCTCGTTGGCTCCTGCCGGCGCCGGTGCCAGCAGCTGCGGGGTGGACTTCGATGATGGGAATAATTACTGGAACACTATATTGCATTTGGTGAATTCTTCTCCGGCGGGTTCGCCGTTGTTCTAGATTTAATTAGATCAATAATAAATAATTAATAATAATAATAAATAATTAGTAATAATAATAGCAATAATAAAAATAAGTAGAAGTTGTAGTGAGTAAAATAATTTGTTGGCCCAATGGAATACCCAAGAGGGGGGTGAATTGGGTAATAAAAAAATTATCAGAATAAAATATTTAATAAATTAAATAATTAATTTTAATTCTAAATTAATTATTATCTTTATATCACAGCAGAATTATAAAGTCAATTAGGTGCACACCAAATAGCAAATATAAACAAATCAAATATTGCAACACACCAAAAATTTATATTGGTTCATTAAGTTACTCTTAGCTAATTCAGTCCCCCGAGCCCCGTGGAGAATTGCATCTATTAATACTCAAGATCCCTTTAAAGGTAGGAACCAAACCATCACAACGATTATTTTACAGGTTTAGAATCAACATTTATAAAAATAAAATAAAATCATAGGCTAAGGAAGAACCTATATTTTTTACATGCTAAAAAATAACCTAATTCTTTTTAGAGAAAAGTACAATTTAGACCCTCTAACTATTGACACATTTCTAAGTGGTCTCTCTAAATTTAAACGTTTCATTTTAAACCCTCTATGTATCATAACGTTTCAAAATGGTCCCCCTGTTAGAGATTCCGTTAAAACTAACAGAATCTCAGGGACAAAATGGTATTTTCACGTTTTTTTAATTTTTTAATCATTTTTAATTTTTTAATTTTTTTTATCTCTCTTCCTCTCTCTCTATCTCTCCCGCCACCTCCCTCTCCCTCTCCTTCTCCCTTTTCCTCTCATTTCCCTCTCTCTCTCCCACCCCACCCCCTTAAACAGGGGGTGGCACCACCCCCTGTTATAGGGGGTGCAACCACCCCCTGTTGCAGAGGGTGGGGTGGGAGGGAGAGAGGGGAAAGAGAGGAAGAGGAAGAGGAAAGTGGCAGGGAGAGGGAAGGAGGGAGAGGAAGGTGGCGGGAGAGAGAGAGAGAGAGAGGAAAGGGAGGAAGAGAGAGAGAGAGATAAAAAAAAATTAATTAAAAATAATTAAAAAATTAAAAAAACGTGAAAATACCATTTTGCCCCTAAATTCCGTCAGTTTTAACTGATTTTTTAACGGAAGGACGAATTTAAAATGTTATGATACGTAGAGGGTTTAAAATGAAACGTTTAAACTTAGATGGACCACTTAAGAATGTGTCAATAGTTAGAGGGTCTAAATTGTATTTTTCTCTTCTTTTTAATACTAAGGCAAAAGAATCAAAACCTTACCAACACTCTAAATATCCTTTTACCCGATAAAAATTGAACCATTACAAAATTCACTCAAATCAATTCTATCTAGGAAGAATCACTACCTCAATCTCTTTATAAGAAGAGACTGAAACCGACTACCCTTTGATTAAATACCCTCAACAGTATTTAATCCGTTACACTACTCACCAATACAATTTGATAAACAGATTATTTCACTTGGAACTTCTACCACCCCAGATAAATTAAAACTCGATTAATATCCCAAATCTAGTGATAGAAAGGTGTGAGATTGAAAATCTGATTTTAAACAAAAAATGGGTAGCAAATAATTGAGCACGTAATCAGATTCAAGAAATTGTTTATAAAATATTTTCTTCAATAAAAATCAGAAACAATTTCTAAAGATCAATTTCCAAAAATTAAACAAGGAATGCATAATAGAGAGTAATTGGAAAGATCTCACCCGGAATCCACAGAAAAATAAATAGAGCGATATTACTTCAGATCCAGTAGCAGCAAAGATTAATAGCCAATGATTCTCAAGATCGTCTCTTAGAATAACTCTCACAAAATCTCAGAATGATATCCCTTAGAACAGCTTAATATGATCTTAACTCTTTTAACTCTCTTCTACTTGTTAATAATATATGAAAAACGCATGTATATATATATGGGATATAAATCAGCTCTCTAACGGCTAGTTCCCATGTATCATAACACTTAATTGCTCTCTTAGACCCCATATATCCTTATGACTTCATTTTGGTTCAATTCACTTATTACATCTTTTAAATCTCTTAATTAAGTCCTCCAAATATTTCTCAATCTTAGTTAATTAGAATAGAAACAATTTTATGTACCAAATTGAGAAATATTAAAACTTAATGAACCAAATCAATAGTATTTAAATAATAGGTGAAACATATCTTAAATATCATTAAATCCCAGAAATCTCTCACAAATCCCAACAAAAAATGGCTACTTTTAGATATGAATTCGGAATCCTCCAATATCCTGAAACTGCGTATCCAGTCAACTGACCAGTCGATCGTTCGATTCAGGATATAGCCAAGCCAAAACTGTTGCGTTCATCAGTCGACCTATCTGTCGACTTGGAGATTCAGAGAGTTCGATTTATCTTTATTGGTCGACCTACCTGTCAACTTAGAGATACAGAGAGTTCATCTTCTCTTCACCGATCAACTTACCTGTCGACTTATGTATGCTGTATTTATTTTCTGAACTCATTTTTAACTTATTCTTATTTATGTTTTTACTCCTTTAATCATTTTCTTTTCTTAATTAGCTCCACTAAATATTTAAATTCAATTATAATCCATTATAAATATTTATTTCAAATACACATAGGAGCAAATAATTTCATCTTATCAAAACACACATAAACAATAATTTTTTTTTTTTTTTTGTGCCGTGTGTGTTCCTAATTGGGATATTAAGAGTTGAAATTCACCTGAGTTATTTTCTCTAATTTCTTCAAACTCTTAATTCTTCATCATCTTTGTCATCATCATTTAGCATCCATTCATAATTTGTCATCGCATCTTCATCATTGGAACTAATAAACTGAAACACTGAACAAACCATTAGTTCCACAAAAAATATCAACGTTTAATTGTTCATCAAAATCTTAGGATCAACAATCTCCCCATTTTTTATGATGACAATTCACTTTGATGTTTTCTTCAAAACAATAATATAACCACACTCCCCCTGAATCTGATGACGGGTTTTATAACACATTTAAGCATTATAATGAAGATTTTTTTTAAAAAAACATAATCAATAAAACACAAATTTAAAAATAAACTCCCCCTTAATAAAAAACATCAACTAATTCTCTCCCTTTGTCATCTTCAAAAATAAAATTTAAGGAGGGGGGAACACACACAATAATTCTACTCTAGGTAAACATCATTATGCCTAACCATACCCAAACCGTGAATGATTTTCACAAACTGATCTTCCACTAGTAGTTTGGTAAAAACATCAGCAAGTTGGTCGTAGGTATCAATATACTCAATAATAATATCCATTTTCTGAATGTGATCACGAATAAAGTGATGTTTAATCTCTATGTGCTTAGTTCGTGAGTGCTGTGTAGGATTCTTACTTAGACAAATAATACTTTTATTATCACAAAAGATCGGGACCTCCTCAATACAAACTCCAAAGTCATTTAATAGTTGATTAATATATAAAATTTGAGTACAACAATTACCAGCTGCCATATATTCAGCATCAATAGTGGATAATGCTATTGAATTTTGTTTCTTGCTTGACCAAGAAACTAAAATATGTCCTAACAAATGACATGACCCACTTGTGCTTTTTCGCTCAACTTTGCAACCGGCAAAATCGACGTCGGAGTAACTTACCAATTTAAAATCACTCCCCTACGATACCATAATCCTAGGTCAGTCGTTCCCTTTAAGTATCGAAAAATTCTCTTAACCGCAGTCAAGTGTAATTCTTTAGGATAAGACTGAAATCTAACACAAAGACAAACACTATACATAATGTCAAGTCTACTAGCAGTTAAATACAACAGACTACCAATCATACCTCGATACATTTTTTCATTAACACTTTTGCCCGTATCGTCTTTTTCTATCCTCGTAGCCGTTACCATGTAAATCTTGTACTCTTTAGTGTCTTCCAAGCCATATTTCAGCTCTTTGGTGTATTTAGATTGGTTTATAAATATTCCCTCTTTGGTTTGCTTAATTTGCAATCCAAGAAAGAAATTCAACTCTCCCATCATGCTCATTTCGAATTCAACCAGTATTATCTTAGCAAACTCTTGGCAAAGATCCTCATTAGTAGATCCAAAAATAATGTCATCAACATACATTTGTACTAATAAGATATCAGAATCAGTTTGCTTTACAAATAATGTAATATCACAAATACCCCTTCGAAAATCGTTTTTGATCAAATATCGACTAAGTCTCTCATACCAAGCTTTAGTAGTTTGTTTGAGCCCATACAAAGCCTTGCGAAGTTTAAATACATGATTGGAAAATTTATCACTTTCAAATCCCGGGGGTTGTTCCACATAAACTTCTTCAGCTAAAAAGCCATTTAAAAATACACTATTTACATCCATTTGATATAACTTAAAATTACATGAACATGCAAAAATGAGCAGCATTCTAATTGCTTCTAGTCTAGCAACAGGAGTATAAGTTTCATCATAATCAATTCATTACTCTTAATTATAGCCATGTGCCACTAATCTTGCTTTATTTCTTATTATCATACCAAATTCATCCTTTTTATTTCTAAAAACCCATTTAGTATCAATAACTGGATGAAAATCCGGTCTCTGAATAAGACACCATACTTTGTTCCGCTCAAATTGAACTAACTCATCTTGCATTGCGAAAATCCAAGATTAATCAATTAAAGCCTCATCTATATTTTTAGGCTCAATTTGCGATAAAAAAGCAAGATTAATTATATCCCTAAGAGAAAAATGAGTACTTACACCCCTTTCGAAATTACCGATGATTTCTTTAATCGAATGTCCTGGTACTGTCTTTATAGCTCTTGGTAAAGTCAAATCCTTTTCCTTAGGTTCCTCCTCTTATTGGGACTCCTCAGGTACATTATCACCTTGGTTTTGATTATTTAAAATACCTGTATCATCATCATTCAAAACCTTTCTCAATAAGAATGGACCAGCTTCCTCAAAAACAACATGAATTGTTTCTTCTACTACTAATGTACGTTTATTATAAACTCTATAAGTCTTACTGTTAGTAGCATATCCAAAGAAAATCCCATAATCAGATTTAGCATCAAATTTATCAAGATTATTCTTGTCATTCAAAATAAAACACTTGCATCCAAAGACTTTAAAATAGGAAATATTAGGAGTCTTACCATTTCAAATTTCATATGGGTTTTTTTTTAAACCCTCTACGAATTGATACCCAATTTACTACATGACAAGCTGTACTTACTGCTTTGGCCTAGAAGTAGGTTGGTAAGCGATTTTCATTGAGTATCGTTCTGGTCATCTCTTGAAACGTCATGTTCTTCCTTTCCACTATACCATTTTGTTGCGGTGATCTTGGTGCAGAAAAGTTGTGAGCATAACCATGCTCATCACAATAACTTACCACATCATCATTCTTAAATTCTATTCCTCTGTCACTACGAATGTTTATAATGGAGCATTATTTCTCATTTTGAACACGTTTACAAAATTTAGCAAGAACAGAAGCAACCTCACTTTTCTTAGCAAGAAAAAATACTAAGGTAAGTCTGAAATAATCATCAACTATAACAAATGCATAAAATTTACCACCAAAACTTGCAACAGAGTTAGACCCAAACAAATCAAGATACAATAATTCAAGACATCTAGACGTGGACGTGTGCATCTTTTTCTTAAATGATGATCTAACTTACTTGCCTAATTGACATGCATCACGTACTTTATTTTTCACAAATTTCAAATTGGGTAGGCCACGTACAAGACTCTTCTTAGATAAGTTAGAAATTAACTCCAAACTAGCATGCCCAAGTCTTATGTGCCACAACCAACTATTTTCAGATAAAACATTTAAACAAGATGAATTTTGAGAATTAAAATCACCAAATGAGCAAGTATAAGCATTCTCAAAACATGATGCAACTAGCAAGATACTACTATCATGACTATTCTTAATAATGCATCTATCATGATCAAATATAACATTATAGCCCTTATCACATAATTGACTAATACTAAACAAATTATGTTTAAGTCCATCAACTAGTAACACTTATTTAATAATAGTAGTATCATTACCGATATTACCTATATCGATAATTTTACCCTTTGCATTGTCTCCGAAAGTCACATGACCTCCATCTTTAGGTGTCAAAGATGTAAATTTTCTTTTATCTCCCGTCATGTGTCGAGAATAACCACTATCCAAGAATCATTTGTCCTTTCTTATTGATACTTTTAGAATAACCTTCAAGGATCACCTCAAATAATTCCTAAGTGGTACCTAGCCTAAGTGGGTCCGATCTTAGTAGTTGAGACAATTTTAGTTCCTTGTGGAATCCAAACTTGTCTACAATTAGATATTTTAGCAAAACATCTACGAATAGTATGCTCCACAACATTACATTTAAAATGTTTAATAAGATCCTTGGTTTCATAAAAGAATTTATGAAATCGTTTTTGTTTAAGATTTTTCTAAAATCCAATACCGACTTTATCAAAAACTCCACGTGAACTTCCCAAAAGCATTTTCAAGTTATTTTCACCGCCGGTGAATTTGAGAATAATTTATTGCAAATCCATCAATTTAGATTTCAATTCATTGTTTTCAGATTCGTAGTCCACCACTTGCTTGTTTAATGTGTTAATTGTACTTTGAAGGGCACTTATTTTAGAACACTAGTTTTTATAATCATGTGAAAATTCTTGATAAAAATCAAATAATTCATCAAAATTTAAAGGAGAATAACTTGAACATTCAGTTTCCTCACCACCAGTGGCCATTAATGCAAGTATGGACTTGTCTTTACTATTTGAATTTTTCGAGCTACTTGAATCAATATCATCCCAAGTAGACTTCATCGATTTCTTCTTACTCTTCTTTGCTTTCTTCTTTTATTTCTTTTTCTTTTCTTTATCCTTCTTTGGTTCGGGACAATAGTTTTGAAAGTGACCAGTCTTGTGACAGTTGTAACATTCTATTTTAGATATATTGAGGTTTCTTCTTTCACGGAATGTGCACCAAGTTATTCTTCTAAAATTATTTGTGAGAAGGGCTACATTTTTCTCTTGCTCACTGTCAAGACTTTCATCATCACTGTCATCTTTTTCTTCAATTTTTTGAACTTTTAATGCCAAGGATTTTCTTTTGTTGTTTTCGGTATCATCCTCATATCCTTTAATCGCCGATTCATGAGTCATCAAGTTGCCTATGAGATCATTAATTTCATATTTGCCAAGATTCTTGTAATATTTTGGTTGAGTTATTTTGGATTTATGAAACAAATGCCTAAAATCAAGAATTGTGCTAATAGAGCTACATTTGACAATGTATTTTTTCGAAGTGAAGAGGATGAGAAAAAATATAATGAGGAGTTTGTTAATCGTAGAGTTTTAGGTTGCAAACCTATAGATTTTATGAGTTTGAAAGAGAAAAATATCGATATTGAAAGATATTTTAGGAATTTGGGATGTATTGATTTTATTACACAAAGACATGATGGATGCTAAATGATGATGACAAAGATGATGAATAATTAAGAGTTTGAAGAAATTAGAGAAAACAACTCAGGTGAATTTCAACTCTTAATATCCCAATTAAGAACACACACGGTACAACAAGTTTTTATTGTTCATGTATGTTTTGATAAGATGAAATTATTTGCTCCTCTGTGTATTTGAAAAAAAATATTTATAATGGATTAAAATTGAATTTAAATATTTAGTGGAGCTAATTAAGAAGAGAAAATTGTTAAAAGGGCAGAAACGTAAATAAGAATAAGTTAAAACGAGTTCAGAAAAGAGATCCAGCATACATAAATCGACTGGTAAGTCGACCGGACAAAATAGACAAAACTCTCTGTATTTCTAAGTCGACAGGTAAGTCGATCGGTGAAGGGAAGATGAACTCTCTGTATCTCTAAGTCGACAGGTAGGTCGACCGGTGAAGATAAATCGAACTCTCTAAATCTCCAAGTCGACAGATAGGTCAACTGATGAATGCAACAGCTTTGGCTTGGCTACATCCTGAATCGAACGGTTGACTGGTCGGTCGACCGGATGCGCAGTTTCAGGATATTGGAGGATTCCAAATTCATATCTAAAAGTAGCTATTTTTTGTTGTGATTTGTGAGAGATTTCTGGGATTTTATGATATTTAAGATATGCTTAACCTATTATTTAAATACTATTGATTTGGTTCATTAAATTTTAATATTTCTCAATTTGGTAAATAAATTGTTTCTATTCTAATTAATTGAGATTGAAAAATATTTGGGGGATTTAATTGAGAGATTTAAAAGATATAATTAAGTGAATTAAATCAAAATGAATTCATAATGATATTCGAGGTCTAAGAGAGCATTTAAATGTCATGATACATGGGAACTAGCCGTTAGAGAGCTGATTATCCTGAAACTGCACATCCAGTCAACCGTTCGATTCAGGATGTAGCCAAGCCAAAGCTGTTGCATTCATCAGTCGACCTATCTGTCGATTTGGAGATTCAGAGAGTTCGATTTATCTTCACTGGTCGACCTACCTATCGACTTAGAGATACAAAGAGTTTATCTTTTCTTCACTGATTGACTTACCTGTTGACTTATGTATGCTAGATCTCTTTTCTGAACTCGTTTTTAACTTATTCTTATTTGCGTTTTCACCTCTTTAACCATTTGTTTTTCTTAATTAGCTCCACTAAATATTTAAATTCAATTTTAATCAATTATAAATATTTCTTTTCAAATACACATAGGAGCAAATAATTTTATATTATCAAAACACACATAAACAATAAAAACTTTGTACCATGTGTATTCCTAATTAGGATATTAAGAGTTAAAATTCATTTGAGTTGTTTTCCTTAATTTTTTCAAACTCTTAATTCTTCATCATCTTTGTCATCATCATTTAACATCCATTCATAATTTGTCATCGCATCTTCATCACTGGAACTAATAAACTGAAACACTTGAACAAACCATTAGTCCCACAAAAAATATCAACATTTAATTGTCCATCAAAATCTTAAAATCAATATAATTGTTAACTCAAAATTGTGGCATTATTTATGAATGACATTTAGATAGTTATAGTTATGCCAAATAAGTAGGATTAGTGTCATGAATGGTTGATATCTAAGGGTTCTAATTTTCTCAATTAATTATTAAGTGTTTAAACTTTGACCATTGTATCGAATTAGTCATTATTTCAGTTGTACCTTGTATTTGTACTCTATCTTCCTCTCTCTCTTTTTTAACAAAGAGAAAATGACCACTCCATCCTGTTTTCAGATTATACTAACCGATCAAACCCAACCGTTCGGAAGTAAACCGATAAGTCCCGCTGCTGATTGTTTCTGCCCCCAGAAGCCCCACACCGTGATTATATTAGATGATGGTTTACTGATATACCTCCCCTGCATTTCCGCAACAAAATTTTCTATTTATAGATCGAGACTTCCATACACAACGCATCATTGATTTGAGAAAACGAAACATTCCATTATTAGTTTTTTTTGAATTTCAAAATTAGTTCAGTGATTTTAGATCGGAGAAGAATAGACCGAACATTCCGAAACACATTTCGGTATTCAATCTGAAGATCCAAAGTGGAAGAGTTACCGACCGAGCATTGTCGATACTTAGAAGTCAATATTTTCACAAAGCTAAACTCCTTATCGCAACAGGTATGTAAAACAATGTTTTTACGACGCATATACATATGATTGTGTTCATCAACATAAGATAATTTTTTTCAAAATTAAATTTTGATGAAGTTCACGTTGTTCATTTCGTAGACAACCATTTTGTCTATAAAGACGCTTACGGGGGGTTATCGTTTTGTTTGTTTATCATTTTCATGCAATCACAGATTTCTGGGCTGTTTTCTTCTCGCCCGACGTCCATACATGACGAGGTGTTTTATTGTTGATGAGCAAGATACTTACTGATGTCATTGTGGAAAATTAAAAGACAAACATTACATTAAACATGCACATGAACACAAATACATGGACGTTGGTTTGCGAATTCCTAGGAAAATAAATATTGAGTGTTACGTTACACACTCGACAGTTCGGCATACATACTACATTCAACATCCACACGATCAGTGTGTGTTGAACATGCATATGGAATGATCAGTTTGCGATGAACGACACAATGCATGTATGTTACATTCAACATGCACACACGGTCTGGGTTTGCACTTTTGATGTTACATTCCACATGTAGGCAACAAAATTTATTTGATGTCATTTCCAGTACAACACACACATGACACAATGCATGGATGTTACATTTCAACACACACGGACAATCTAATGTGTGCACATCGATGTTACATCCCACATACTGGCAACACAACTCTAATTAATGTCATTTCCGGTATATAAACAGAGAATGTTTACATTCCACACAAACACCACATGAATACTTGTTTTTGGTTATTGCTGCCCTATTTTTGGAAAATAAACAATGATTGGTACGTTTAACACACACAACACAATTCATGGATGTTACATTCAGCACACACACGATCTGGTGAATACATGTAGATGTTACATTTCACATAGAGACAACACACTTTACTCGATGTCATTTCGGGAATATAAACAAAGAATGTTTACATTCCACATGAACACCACATAAATCCATGGATGGTCAGTTGTGTGTTCGTTTTTGCATTTTTGTGCACTGACGGGGGAATATGCCTTTTTGTTGGTACATGATGACATCATCAATCCTACTACTATGCAAATATGAGAGTGTCACAACAGTGCTGAGAATGAGAGATGATTGTGATATTACTGGGTTGCGTCAAAAAATTGGAAGCAAATGGATAGAATTAAGCAACGGGAGGCTCGAGTTGTCGTATTCACTCATCGGATACTAGAAATGTGTACTGGATTACCAAAATGACTTTGAGGAAATGCTTTTTCTAGTTGGGATAATGAAGATTGAACTTATTGAAGTATGTGTCGAAAGGCGAGTTAGTAATTCAAGTAGTTCAACTGGGGCCTCCTCATCTGTGTTAGTTCCCGTCACCGATCGTAGCAGTGATAACAACGAAGTTGAAATGGACTATATAGGTAGCTATGGTAATATGTTACAAAACCCGAACGACAAAACGCTGCTATCAACAAAATAGACTGATGGAATACAGGAGGAGAGGCAAAAATTCAAAGGGGGGACAAGCGAATTTCGCATGGCATTGCAAAAATATGCCGTAGAGGTGGGATTTAATTTTTGGTACCTTAAAAATGACAAGATACGTGTCACGGCCGCATGTATAATGTGAGAGGAAAGAAACTGTCTGTGGTTTGTGCATGGGCACGTGAGGAGTGAAAACGGCATATTCTACATTCGCAGCCTAGTAAAAGAACACACATGTGGTGTTGCATTTCGAATAACCAAGAACAGACATTTGAGCTAACATATTATATCGTCGTGCTTGATTGACGAGGTGCGTACAAATCCAAAAACTTGCCTAGTAGATGTCGTTGACAGTTTTAGAAAACAATATGGACTAGATATATCATATCGAAATGCATGGATGGGGGTAGAAAAAGCCAGAAATAGTGTATTCGGTGATTACTCGTCGTCGTATGATCAATTAAGATGGTACGTTGAGAAATGTAGAGAAACAAACCCGGGCAGTCATGTTGCACTGGAATACGACAAAGACACAAAGCATTTCAAAAGGATATTCATTGCGTTCCAAGCGCGTATACACAGATTTTGTTTTTGCCGCCCCATGTTGTTCCTCGACGACACCTTTTTAACTAGTAGGTACAAGGGAACTTACTAGCAGCAACAACAAAGGATGGAAACCAAGGTATGTATACAAAATGTTTCAAATATATCAGCGTTACATTCAATCATTTTTTTTTTGTCAAACGTAACAGTGTTACATTCAACATTTTTTTTTTGGTAATATATAACATGAATTTGTGTTAGTTGTCCGCATCTTGCATGAAGGAATGTTCCCAGTTGCGTTCGCTATTGTTGATGTAGAAAACGATGATAACTGGTTATGATTTTTATCAAAACTCAAGAAGATTGTCGAGCCAGGCATAGAGATAACATTTATCTTCGACCGACACAATGGGATTTTGCAAGGAGTACAGAAAATGTTCCCACAGTGCCACCACGCATATTGTCTGCATCATTTGAAAATGAATTTGAGGGCTGTGATGACTGGCACAAGCACGACATTCAATGAGGTGATAATCCAAAAATTGAACGGATTGGTATATGCACACACGCCGGAAATGTACAAGTTGTTGTATGATAAAATGATGTACAAGGGGGGCGTAAAAGTGCAGAGATTCATCCATGAATTGTCAGCCATGAAGTATACTAACACATTTTTTTTGAGGAAAACGTTATGGAGAGATGACGTCCAATCTAGCTGAGTGTTTTAATTCTTGGATAAGGGAATTTCAACATCTACCTGCAATCTTGCTGATTCACAAGATAAGGATAAAGTGGATGAACTTAATGACAGAGAGGAGGGATGAAGCAAACAGGTTACAAGGTGAGATCACGTATTACTGGGAGAACAAAATATGTAAATTGATGAATGAAGGGTAAACCTGGAACGTCAGTTCATCAGGCAATGGAGTGTTCGAAGTTCATTCAATGCATTCTGTCTTAGTTGATACTGAGGGACGATCATGCTTGTGCCGACAATGGTAGATAAAAGGATTCCATTGTGCACATGCATTTATAACTATCAACAAGAGTGGACTGCCAACATTCAGATACATAGAGGATTATTTTCGGAATTGCTTTTCTCGGGAGACATATTTGAGAGGTATATACGCAATACCAACGATGGAATGACCAATATCGATCGAGAGAGAAGTAATGATTCTACCTCCATTACTAAGGAAACAATCGTGGAGGCCAAGAAAAGTTCGGATTGCATCTCGTGGGGAGGTAAAAAAAAGACGATGCAGGAGATGCGGTCAAATGGAGAGACAAAACAAGAAATCTTGCAAAGCACCACTAGAATATGGGGGATTTTAATAGTTTGATTTTTATTAGATTTTTCTTTCCTACTCAACAAAATCTATTTTTCTCGTAGGGTTTGGACATGAATAAAACATTTATTTTTTCTCATTTGTTTTGGTTATTATCCAAAATCACTTGCGTTTTATATCATGCTTATATACATTTAACATTTTGTTATGATTTTGTTATGTGCATGTTACATTCAACATCGATAATTTTGTTGAATGTAACACTAATGTAAAGTCGCATTTTTACAGGATATGTGGAATTGGTTACACATCGTATTTGTTTGACCAAAATATTTTTCTTGCTGTGTTAAATGTAACATCAATTAAAAAATATAAACGTTCCACTCCACGGATGTTACATTCATGTTACATCCAAGTAATATTACATTCAACATCCAAGTGAATATTGAATGTAACAATCAACACAAGTATATTACATTCAACATGGATTGCATCTTGTGGGGAGGTAAAAGAAGACGATGCAGGAGATGCGGTCAAATGGGGAGACACAACAGGAAATCTTGCAAAAAACCACTCGAATAGGGGGAATTTTAATACTTCGATTTTTTTATTAGATTTTTCTTTCCTACTCAAGATTTGTTTTGTGCATGTTACATTCAACATCGATAATTTTGTTGAATGTAACACCAACGTAAAGTCGTATTCTTACAGCACATGTGGAATTGTTTAAACATTGTATTTGCTTGACCAAAATATTTTTCTTGGTATGTTGAATGTAACATCAATTAAAAAATGTAAACGTTTCACTCCATGGGTGTTACATTTATGTTACATCCAAGTCATATTACATTCAACATCCAATTGAATGTTGAATGTAACAATCAACACAAGCATGTTACATTCAACATGGATTGCATTTTGTGGGCAGGTAAAAGAAGACGATGCTGGATTGCATCTGTTTTTTTTTATTTTTTATTATTATTATTTGAAATTTATTGCATTTCTTTAGAAATTTCTTACATTGGTTTCTATCATAGATCTGATTCATTTGAACATACTTTCAATTAATATTTATTTTTTTATGAAATCATGGATTGTTGTTGTTTTTAATCGTTTGGATTTTTTTATTTTTGTTAAATTGTTGATCTAGACGTCCCATTTAAAGCTTGTTCAAACCATGTTTTCCATCCCATTCTTCTTTTTGTTGTTTTAATAATGGTGGAATTGAAAAAAAAAAAAAAACAGTAATTATTTTTGAGAGTATATTTCATTGCTCAAATCGATTTAGGATTTAGTTGCTGAAATCAATTTCTAGGATAATATCGTTACCAAACGTGATTATGTTCTCGAAACAAAAAAATAAATAAATTGTCATTACTAAATGCAATTCTATTCCCAGAAGAAAACATAATTGTTAACTCAATCCATCCAATTTCATTCCAAGTGGGATGAGAAAAAGTGGGATTACTAACCAAGCGCCACATAAATCTCTTACTAGAAAGACACAGTAGATAACCGTCAAATTACAAGCCTTGAATTATACCTCTATCTCTTAGTGCACACTTCATACATATCTACAAGGAGAAATTAAAATTGGAAATCAACCCTTGGGAACGAAGGAGAGTTCTCAAAGGTCCTTTCTTTAGAAAAGAGAGAAGGTCTCTCTTTAGAGTTGTGCCCTGCCATTTTCAAAATAGCCATTTTCGATTTCTCCTCGGGCCGAAGACGATCTTTACTGTTGATATAAGAGGTACCTTGCAAGCAATAGGTGATGGTGATTCAGAGCAAGGAAACCGACCAGTCCCTCCGTCATTACAACTGAGCTAGCGATGTCTACGGCCAGATTGAATCCACCTCCGGTACAACACCTTGGCAGGGACAGGACCCTGTTTTGAATTTCCTGCGATGTTGTCGCTTCTCTTGGTGTTGGAGACGAATACGATTTGGTTCACCATAGTGTAAACGATTGTTAAGATCAATTGCCTGATCAGTGACGATATCTGAAGACAACAGTTGTTCTCTGATAAAAGAGGGTTTCGCTATAGCCACCACTAATATCTCTCTCCACCGTTGATGTTGAGACTCCTCCGTAAGGCCTAATTTTTGTATTTGCATATTTGTATTTGTATTTATAACATTTAATTTTTTTTGGGATTATTATGTTATTTTAAATTTTATTTTAAAAATTAATTATGAATTTCATTAAAATGATATTTTGTTGACTAATAAATTTTATTACCAGTTAGTCAATATTTTTTTAGATTAAATTATTGATTAAAAATTTTGTATTGTAATTAATATTGATTCAAGAAAATAGGGCGTTTAAATTTAATAAAATTTATATAATTAGAAAATTTGGGGATGAGAAGTGATACATTTATTGTCACACATTTCATGCATTGCATGTCATATTAGATTTATTTAGATAAATTTTTAGTTTAGGCCATGTCATTATTAGGTTCACAAGTGGCGTCGACTACATCAATATTATGGCGATAGCGTAATAATAGTGCAAATATCGAGGTGAGCGTATTATTTTTTATGTAAATTGTCAATTTATATTTTCGTACTAAATTGTGAAAAAGAAAATATTTATTAAAATAGAGTATTTTATAACGTTAGATTGATCAAGTAAAAAGTTAATTATGGAAAGTGGTTTTTATTAAGGTTAATTATATTTTATCCCCTGTGGTTTGACCTATTTTCACTTTGCCCCCAGTGGTTTAAACGTGGCCATTTACCCCCCTGTGGTTGTTGGGCTTAAGTGCAAAGGGTACTCTGTGAACTGGAAAACATGAAATGTCGATTTTACCATTTCATAATTATTCACAATTATTAGGGTATAAAATGTAATTAACCCTTAGCTCCTTCAAAAAAATTCCTTCTCTCTCTCTCTCTCTCTAAAAGGCTCTAACCCTACGAGGCTCTTCCTTTTAAGGGCTGTCGCCTCTTTTCTGCTTCCTTCTCAACCTTCGTCCACACGCAACCCCGCTCCGAACATCGTCCACCCTTTCTCGGGCGATCGTCCTCTTTCGGGGAGTAGTTATGGCTTTGATTTGGCTTCAAATGGTTAGGGATTTCATGAAGCCCATAGATAAAGGCCAAATTTGAACTCAGTCGCAAACCGACGTTACCTCTAATAAAAATCGCACGACGGCGATGGTGGCTCAATCGTCTGAAGTTTCAACTCAAACGAACAGATTAACCCCGAAGATGCGATCGGACGGCGACGGTCAAGGTAAAACCTCGTCGGACCTCCAGTCTTCCCCCTCTGGCACCAACAGAGTGACGAAGATGAACACACCGAACAGGTCTGTCACCCAGTTCTCTGTCTCCTCTCTGTCGCTCTCTATTTTTCTCGTTGCCAAAACACGATTCAACGGAGAATCTTCCCTTGATTTGCCGATCTGACGTTCCAACCCCGATTCACTGCCCATCTATGGCGGATCGTGCAACTTATGGTCTCCGAAACACAGTTTGAGATGTTGTATGAAGTAGATTTAATCCCTAATTGCATCTCATAAGCTGGGATGTAATTATATTCATATTGATTACAGAATCATTATTTATTTCAAACTAAATTGAGCGTCTTGATTTTCACTTCAGTCCTTAATCGTGCTGAAATTCCTGTTGCTTCGGTCTACTTTGTTGGAATGTGTGGACAGGTAGAAAGGGTGATTTTGGCTTATTGTTAATGTTGCAAGTTTGTAGTGTTTTTTTTTCTGGACGGTTGGGATTTTGCACAGGTTTTTTGTACTGTGTTTGGATAGCTATTTTGAAGTATTTTGATGGCAAATTATGTAACTATATGGTACATTTTGATTTTTTTTTTTTTTAAATGTACTTATGGATGTATTTTGATATATTAAATTGGTGTATTGTAGATATATTAAATTGGTATATCGAAATAAAAAATCCCTAAACCCTAAATCGAAAATCCCGGAATTGAAAATTCCGAAATCGTTTGTGGTGTTCGTTTTGGTTGTGTTGTTCAGTTCGGTGGTGGTGTTGTTTGTTTTGTTCGGCGGTGTTGTTTGGTGATGGTGTTCATTTTGGTTGTGTTGTTCGGCGTTATTGTTGTTCATTTTGGTGGTGTTCGACGATGGTATTGTTTTTGGTTTGATCGGTGTTTGTGGTGGTGGAAATGGTCCCTAGTGGTGGTGGGGGGGGGGATTTGGGGAAGATGAAACGGTAAAGGTGGAGAAAGTGAAAATCACATAAATCCATCACCAAACTTGGGTTGTTAACCCTTGTCACCAAACTTCCAGTGAGAGAGAGAGAGAGATTGGGTTTTTTTAAGTATTTTTTACACTTTATACCTCTAAAGTTTTACTATTATTTCTTTTATTGTTTAATAAAAAAAAGATTTTTTTTTTTGTCTTACTCTTTTTTTTTATTTCGTTTTTTTATAACGATTTTTTTTATTTATTTTAAATAAGGTAACAATTCAATTGAAATATTTTTAAATGAATTGAATTTAATTTCAATTGAATTCAATTCAATTGAAATTAAATTCAGCTGAAATATTTTTAAAAATTGAAATTAAAAATATTTCTAATTGAATTCAAGTAAAAATATTTTCAATTGAATTAATATTTTCAATTGATTTTAATTCAATTGAAAATATTTTTAATTTTAATTTTTAAAAAATTTCAATTGAATTCAAGTAAAAATATTTTCAAGTGAAATTAAATTAAATTTCATTTAAAAATACTTCAAGGAAGAAGAAACAAAATATACAATAACCCCTCAAAATATTGAAGATGAACTGTAACTTCAAATTAAGTGTTCTGGGTATAGAAATAAATTACATTATCACCTCTCAATTTATGTTTTAATTTTGAATTAATCACTAGAATTTTTATTTAGTTATCCTTGTATTCGAATTTAATAAATTGACCCTTGATTTCATTTACAAATGCATTCAGTGTTAAAAATTAATTTTTAATAAATAAGTGATATTAATTAAAATGCATGAAAATCAATAAATACTTGAATAAAAAAAAAAAAGTGATATTTGAATAATCAAATGAAATTAATAAGATTAATTTTAAATAAAATTTTTTATATAATAATGATTGAAATCTCAAAAATAAATAATAAATTAAGAATTATTGTGGTGTAATAAATTTGAATTATTATTTGTTTGGTGCAAAAAATGAGTGAGAAGTGTTGGACTTATATAGAGATATATGGAGGGTAAACTGGGAACAAGAAAAATATATTTTGGAGGGAAAAAAAAACAAAAAACACGCGCATCCTCGTTCCTGGCGCGTGGGGCTCACTTCTGTCAATTTTGACAGAAAGTGTTAATTTTGCACTTAGGCCCAAGACCACAGGGGGGATAAGTGGCGACATTTGAACCACCGGGGGGGGGGGGGGTAAAGTGTTGTCCCGACAGAAAGGCATGCCATGCTGGATATTGTTGGTGGTAACATGAGAGCATGTCTTGTAGGACGTTGTGTTGTACATGACCTAATAGGAAGGCAAGTCCCGCAAGTGATTGATATATATATTGTTGTTGTTGTTGTTGATGATGATGATGATTATGATATAGTGGTTTATACCACGTGTTGACCCCTACCATTGGAGAGATTTAATGGCCCTGAAACTGATGACAACTTTAGATTGCACAGTTGTACAGGTTACGGTACTGTCATAACTCTCGATCTTGAGGTAAAAGATCCTATGATTAGTAAAGAAGTATGTGTGTAGTATTTTACTATATATCAATGTAATTTAACTAGTTTATTTAAATTTAGTTGTTTTATTCTAATGATATATATGGAAGTTTGATATAACTCAAGGGTGCGATTACATTTATATTTTGAAAAGTGGTATTTGATAAATATGTTTGATTTATAAATTATTTTTATATTGTAAAGATAGTATACCGATAAAATATTTTATCTTCACTACTGACGTTAGGTAGAGCCAGAGAGTGGTGTCATTTCATTTTTAGACTGATTAGAAAGGGTTAGGATTTTATACTTTTGCTATGGAATATTTTAAGATATGCGTAATCTCAGAATTTTGAATTTATAATATTAAAATTTCAATTTCAGTTATGCACGTATTGCTTTGGTTGGGTAATATCAAGTCGAGTTCGTGCTTATTATTATTTTTATTATAGTGGTGTAGAAGAAGCGTGATGATGGAGTGGTTTGTTTTTTACCTCTTCTTCTTTGTAAAATAAAAATAAAAATGAGAAACTAAATGGTAACCCTGGAAAATCTGGTTGTTACATCCTCTATATCAATTCCATGAAGATTTAGCCGCTATGGAGGACCATTTTTTAAAGGCACAGAGTTGTGGTGCTGATAATGCTTGGCTTATAGCTATCAATGATAAATTATGGAATTGGAGATTAATCTAAGTGAGGTTCATATTGTCAAATTGTATAGGTAGCTAATCTTTATTCTCTGCTTAGGCAACATTCATATATTTGTTGCCTATCTAAGCAAGTGTTCACATGAGATTTATGGATTTGTTGTATCTCTAGACCATTTTGTTTTTCTCTAAATCACATTATGGGTAGTAAAAACTCCAATTGAAATAGGACTTATGGAAAGTCAAAAGAACAATTAGTGTCTATTTTGTAGACTCAATCCTGGAGAAGATGGGTAGGAAAGGTCTAAGATTCATATTTAAGTGACATGGGGTGGTGCTGGATATCTATATCCCAAAGTGAATAAGGATTAGAACCAATTCGAATTTGTTTGATTTTCTAAATTGCCTGAAGCTTTGGTTGATATTCGAGTTCTCAATAGGATTAGGGTGAAGAATAAAGTGATTCAAGTTTGTTTGGTTGCGTCTAGTAAAATATCTTATTTACGCAATGGGATAAGAAAGTGGGTATAAAAATAAAAATTCAGATCAGAGTATACAATTTGTGAACCTTTCGTCGGTTCTTCTTCCCCTTTCAAGCCTACTCTTGCCATAATGGGTCAAGATCGATATTGATTCCTTAAACTGTGAATTCACAAGTCTTATGGATTTATCATAAGTTTGATCACTAAATGATCTTGATAGTAGTGACAACTCTACTACAAATAGGGATATGAAAGATAGAATCAAAATAGTGTTGCTTAGAGTATAAAAAGTGATCGAATATGGAAAAAAAAAATGTTTGACTATGACTACAAATAGATCAAAATTTAGAATACGATTGTTAATCAGATTCTTAGGAAGTAGGACATAATGGAAAAAAGTTATATTAAAGGAAAATTACCTAAAGAGTTAGTTAAGGGCTCGGAACAAGTGGGTGGAATAAATCTAGCTTTAGAAGGTAATTTGAATTTGAAAGAAATGGTTGGAAATAACCTTATTGTTGATCTAGGAGAGAATATGTCAAACCATGATGATGCTTGCCATGGCTCGAAAGAGGAAGAACTAATTGCAGAGTCTTTTGGCCAATGCAAATAAGAGGAATCAATTGCTAAAAGTGATATTAATTTTTTGAGCCAAGAATGATTGATTCAGAGAGTAGTTGTGGCGCAAGATCATATAATGAAAATTAATGAGATTTTCTCTAAAATTGATAGTAAACGTCCTATGCGATTTAAAAAGAAGTTTCTCTCAATTCTTAATTGTAGAGACTATGTATACCATATATGCTACTTGTTATAAGTATGGACCCACACATATCTCCACATTGGTATAATATTGTCTACTTTAGGCTTAAACCTTCATAGTTTTGCTTTTGAACTCTACCCAAAAGGCCTTATACCAATGCAGATATTGTTCATACTTATAATCCCATGATTATCCCCACTTCTAACTGATATGGGACTTTGGTTGCATACCTAACAATCCTCCCCTCGGACAAAGGACCACCGAGCCTCTCCTCAAATGATCATCTACTTGTCCACTCTCAATCGAGATTAACTAGTCACATACATCGTGTTGGAACACACGCCTTACGTGAAGCACTTGAGCATTGCTTACCTCGAGAGCTTAGTCAACTCATTTCCACCATGTTGGAGCACACGCCTTACGTGAAGCACTGGAGTAATGCCTACCTTGAGAGTTTGCTCTATTTAGGTGAACTCCTCTTCACCGTGTTCGGATCAACATATGTCCATGGAGCATCCGGAGCACACTGCTTGTCCAATAGAGCTCATCTACGGATCCCATAGCGAGCTGATCGGGGGCTACCCCTTTTGTTTGCCATTCCACAGAAATCATCCACGTGACTAAGTCAGGGGTGTGACTCTGATACCAATATAGGGGTGGTTTTGCACTTCTATGTGGATGATATGCTAATTGTTGGTCAGAATGCAAGCGAGGTTCAAAATTTAAAGAAATATCTTAGCAAAATGTTTGGGATGAAAGATTTGAGTAGGAAAAACAAATACTTGGGATGAATATCACTTGGGAAAGGCAAAATAGAAAGCTCTAGTTGTCTCAAGAAGGGAAAGATATATTGCGAAAGTTCTGGAAATATTCAATATGAGCAAGGTAAAACTTGTTAGTTCTTCACTTGCAAATCACTTCAAGTTAAGTTCAAGTGAGTATCCTTCAAGTTAGAATGACAAGGATGAAATAAAAAATGTACCTTATGCTTCAGCAGTTGGTAGTTTAATTTATGTTATAGTATGTGCAAGGCTGAACGTCGCTTATGCAGTTGGCATTGTAAGTCAATTTCTCTCAAATCCGTGCAAAGAGCATTGGGCAACAGTAAAATTCAGGTATCTCAAAGGCATTTCTAAAGTCTATTTATGTTTTGGCAATGAAAAACCTATTCTATAAGGGTAAGCAGACGCAAATATGACAGGTGATATTGATACGAGAAAGTCTACATCACGATACTTGATTACCTTTGCAGGGGGAGCGGTCTCATGACAATATATGTTACAAAAGCATGTTGCTTTATCAACCACAGAAGCAAAATACATTGTAGTCACAGAAGCATGTAAAAAGGTTTTGTGGTTGAAACAGTTTCTAAAACAGTTGAGTTTCCAATAAGAGAGGTATAATCTTTATTGCAATAGTTAGAGTGTCATTCATCTTTTGAAGAATTCAACCTTTCATGCAAGATCCAAACATATTGATGTGAGGTACCATTGAATTCGTGATTTGTTTGATATGAAGTTTCTACATCTTGAAAAGATATACACATATGAGAATGATTCAGATATGATGACAAAAGTTCTTATGGGACAGAAACTTGAGAGTTGTAGAGAAAGAACATGTCTCCTACATTTTTCCACATGAGCTGGGGGAAGATTTTTTGGGTAGGTCCATCCCTACATGGGGATGGACCTAACCCCCAAAAAAAACAAACAAAAACTTGGGCTTAATTAATGAAAGGGAAAAAAAAAAAAAGTAAGATAAAGCCCATTAGGAATTTATGGAATGATCAAATAAAAGGAAACAACTTTTTTTGTTTTTAGGCAGTGATTTAAGAAACAGTACATAGTAGTTTATAGAGAGAGAATGAAGAAGAGAGAGAGAGAGAGAGAACCACTTCGGCCTAACGATTTTAGAATTCCGATTGAGTTGAAATTTCAAAAGATTATTCTCGGCATCAAGTATTTCATTTCCATCAGTCTTGATCTTAGATAACCCTCTTATAATAAGTGATTTGGTATTCCTCTCCAAATCTGTACTTATCGTTTCTTGTTCTATCCACTGTTTTCGGTGATGATTATGTGGTGATCTAAGAATTTTTCTCATGAAGGTGTGAACAATTGTAATCCCATTATTTTTGTAATAGTGGAAGTTGATATCCGACTTTGGTCCCGTGGTGTTTTCCCCACTTTGGGGTTTTTCACGTAAAAAATTGTGTCTCCTACTTTATCTATTACTTGTGTTCTTTTGGTTAATATTGTGGGTTTTGAAATCGGTAATCCCATTTTAATCATATAAAGATGGAAAACAAAATATAATTAATTAGTGATTTTTTCAACAAAGTAGTATCAAGAGCTTCAAGTCACTAAGAAAATATTTATTTGTATGATTTAAAATAGAAGATAATAGTGGAGCCATGGAAAATTAGCATCGACTAATTATGGGATTTGAAAATCTAGAATGATGGGTATCCTTTATTGTAAAGATTTGTATTTTTCTTTAAAAGGTGATGCAGGTAAACCAAGTGACAAAAGTAATGAACAATGTGGAGATATGTGTGGGTCCATACTTATGACAAGTGGGATATGTGGTGTACACATCCCCTGCACTAATGTCACGTCCCAAATCTCCATCTACCCGGCAACTTGGTGCACCAGAAAAACCACTGAAAAGACACAAAACACTATTTCTTGCGCCATCGGCGCGCTTCAGCCTTCGCGATTTCTTCTCTCTCTTAGGTAATTAAGCTCCATCACAATCTCTTTGCCTCTCTCCTTTCTCCTCTCGCCAGTCGTCCTCGCACGCCCAAACAGTGTTTGTCGCATATCCAAAAAACCATGTCGTAGTCCTCGCACAGCCATTCAAACGACGTCGCATATCGAGACCCCACCCACCTACCGTGGCAGATCCAAGCGATCCAAGCCCCATCATAGATCAACTATTGATAAATGGGTAATTGATTTAAGTTCGTTTCTCTATTCGTTCAATTTGCTCTAGATCTAAAAATATCTATTCGTTTGATTATATAGATGTTTGCTGCATATTTATTCAAATTTATTATAGATCGAAGCCAACTTTAGATCTATTTTTTTCTTCTTCTATTTTTTTATTTATTCAAAGGAAAAAACAAATAGATCCATATAGTTTTTATCGATATTAGCAGTTTTTGTAATGTTTATAGTACTTTTATGATTGTTACTATTGATTCTTTATTTTTTTTAATTTTTTTTTATTGATGTTTGCCGTTGACTTTGTTGATCTTGTTGTTGGCTGTAATTTTTAGAAAATCTATTTACGTTCTCAGATTCATGTCCTCTTATTTATGTTCTCATGCTAGCAGGTTTCTAAAACTTCTCATATTCATTCTCTGATATTCTTTTAAAGGAGATGATCTTAACTATTTATACCACTATGAGTATGAAATATTTACATATTGTGGTACTTAACGTTTATAAAGAATCAATTTATTTTGGTTATTTTAAGTGCATATACCTTTGAAATTTGTACATTTATATTTGAGAGAAATGGGATTTGACTACTTGAACATTTTCTCTATTTTTTAATTTTTTTTTTAATTTTTGTTGTTGTTGTTGTTTAACCACTTCTATGTTGTGGCAACTTTACAATGTCCAAATTTCTCTCTTTAACTTGAACTTGGTATTTTAAACATCATTATTGAATTGTTGATTACATTGTTGTTACTTTGTGTTTGCATATAAGGCCATTGAAAATGTGCAATGATAAGGTGGCATTTGTTTAGTGTTTTTGTTCCCTTAAAGCCTTGAATAGCTAGAAACAAAAATCTAAGGGAAAAAAATGTGTTCCCAAAAATCTTAGAATAGTAAGAAAATCTTTAAAGAAAATCTATTTATGTTCTTTAATTTTCAGAACAAAATTCTAAAAAGTACATAAATTGTTTTTAATGATATTTTCTTCTTCAATTTCTTTTTTTTTATGGTTCTGCAAATTTTTTCGAATCAATGATTTGTTTGTTCAAATAAAATCAGATTTTGCAGTTCTTTGAGTGAGTTTGTGCAATGATTTTTACTCATTTTTTGTTGAGAGTTTTTGTTAAATTATTCCATACACGTGACACTTTTAATGGATTGAGTTGCAAAATATTCTAATACTTCTCTCCTCTTTTTCTTTAGTCTTTTACGGTTCTAGACTAGGAATGGTTGATTGAGTTACTATTGCATTTTTATGCAAATTTGGTTAAAATCCTAGAGTGTGAAGATTTTCTTGTTGAATGAATCCACTAGCTTTGTCTATGATATGTTTGACGATTTTCGGTAATTCTTTCCACTTTTAAATTTAAATTAGCTTGATTTGGTTTGATAATGTAGTTACTTGTATTTTCTCTCTCTCTACTCTGCATGACCTTCGTAACTCTGTCAAAATTTCCATCTTAGGAGCGAAAAGCGAAAGAAGAAAAGTTTTCACTTGTTATGTTAGAATTCCACTTATGTTGGAAATATCTATAGCAATGTTCCTCATAACATCTTCTACCAAAACTAATCTAACTAAACACTCGTTGATTTCGAGGGTTCAACTCCATTTTTCTTATTTCATATTTGAGCATGATTTTGTTGCAAATGTGTGACTATATGTATGTGATATATGTATTTTATATAAAGGAAAATAAAATTACGGAGGAACATGAAGGTGGATATGAGAAACATTTTTTTTTTTTAATTTTTTTAGTGATTTTTTTTCTTCACTAAGTTCTTGTGTTGTTTGTGGTAAATCCGATTTCAGTCACAACCGGGTAAATAATTTGAATTAGGTTTCTCATCATCTTCAGTTACTACTACTACAAATTTGAGATATTAGCTGTGGGTCGATGTTTCAATTTCGAATCTTAGCTAGAGTTTTATATTTTAGAATTATATTGCCATCTCCTCTAGCTACTATTATCGTAAATTGGGGATTAATTGTGTTGTATTTGTAATATTCGTTGTTAGTTGGTGTTGGTGTTTAATTGTTGTTATTCTTGATGTTCTAATAAAAACATGTGCAAAATGTTGTGTAACTAGAAGAGATTATATAAAAAACATTAAAGGTATTGTTTCTTTTTTTTTTTACACTTATGCCTACATTCACGAGGTACCAAACATGTTTTCAAATCTGAAGTATTCATTTTTAATTTCCTGTTTCAATTTCAGTTCAAATCTTATGCTCTTTAAAATGTGAGTATATGATGTTTAAAAGATATATATATATATATATATTTCAAAAATTGATAATATTTTATAAACTTGATATGGATACTTTATTATTCATTTTTAGCTTAAATATATTGGTTTGTTGATTCTATTTAATGATTATGATTAAATTTAAAAGAGTATTTTTTTTTTCGATATGCTTAAAAGAGTGCCTTTAGGCATTGGTAAACACTAGTATGTTAATATCCATATTGATTAATTTTTAGTAAAAAAAATAAAAATTACTTAGTGAATGTTGACTAAATCAACCCCCACAAAATCCACAAAATGTGACTTGTTTTAGTGAATATTCACTAAATCAATCTACCAACTCAATAAAATATTACTTACAGAGTGAATGTTTTTCACACAATTTTATTAGCAAACATTCGTTCGTTTAGCAAGTATCAATTATAGTTTTGAATTTTGTAAAAACCTTTCAATCATTTGTATACCATTTCTAGCGAACCTTTTTTTGTTTCACTAAAAAAATAATCAATATGAATATCAAAATGAAAAGTAAGATTCAAATTGTATAATTTTCATAAATTTAATCTGTTATGCATGTTCACAAAATAAGTTTGTTTGTTAGTGTTTATTTACATAATCAGTGAGTTATTAAGAAAGTGACTTTAACTATTTTAAATGAATGTTCATTTTTTTCACTAAAAATAATCAATATGGATATCAAATAAAATACATGAAATGTAGATTAAGATAGTATTATTTTCATGAATTTAATTCATTGTGAATGTTCACAAAATATATATATTTTTTTAATTTTATTTTTTGTGGGTCATTATGTCAACTAATCATTTTTTACAAAGACTATTAACAATTGTAAATTTAAAAAAAAAAAAAAAAAGATATGGATTTTGAGGACTAAAAACTTATATTTAGCCATTCAATTTTATTTTTTTTAATAAATTGTACTATGACTAAATAATAAAAGTCTTTCTATGATTATATACTTACATTTTTAGGATTTTTTGTTTAGCCTTTTATATTTATTGCATGACGGTCATTAAATTTAAAGGACTGTGTCAGATTTAGAAGCTAAATGAGAGAGGGTTAAGGCATTTATATTCTCTCTTTTTCTTGGTACAGACCGTAATGGTGAATAAATGCAACTCCTGGAGGGTATGTCTCCTTCATATACATGGTACTAAGACACATACAGCATGCATACCCCATCCATAAGGATGGTTGCTATTGGTTTTGATAAAAATAAAATAAAAAAGAATCCAATTTAATTTACCCTAGTTAAAAAAATTGCAATAAATAATGTAATATATATGCATGTACGTATACGTATATACATGTGTGTGTGTGTATAGAATCATTTTATCCACATCAAAGTGATCTATACACACATCACAGATACACACACACACATGTACATACACACGTACATGTAAATATACATGTGAGCATAGATCACTTTGATATGGATATGCGATGTAAGATCATGCAAGTATGGTGTTCCCAATCTTGTTTGTTTCCAAATAACAAATGATGATGGCACAATCTGGTATCACGGTAAAGAGTTGGCTACTAATCCTTAGCTCACAATGATACTTGCAAAAAAATTTATACTGGGGATTTGAATCCCAACGAAGAATCTTTGTCGTGAAAATAAGTATTTAAGATGGAAATAATTTCTGATTTAAATGTGTAGAGTGTTTTTGGACTTACCTCAATCCTCACACGTTTCAGATATTTATAGATACCCATTTAGCGAAAAAAATGGCAAGAGGGTGCTTAGAACCGACGTGTAACGAATATGTTGAAATATTTTCTGGCCGTTTGGAGAAGAACATGACCCAAGCATGAAGCCACCACATGTAGACATGAATTGCTTGATCCTTCCAGATCAATGTTCCGGGTGGGTCGAATCTCAATTCCAAGTTTTACCCGCCTTTAACCCATGAGTGTGAATGTGGGCCATTTTTCTCTTCATCAACAAACATGGGCCACTTCTTTATGAAAGTCGGATTTGTAAGAGAGAGAGAAGGTGGGGAGAGAGAGAGAGAGAGTAATCTATGGCATATAACCTATATGAAAGAAACAAAACATTAGGTATTGATCAGACAGAAGATTTGAAGTGTTTGGAGGCAGTTATTAGGTTTAGGGTTTCGTACAGTAGTAAAGCCAAGTCTCTGCATGAATCCAAAGGGGTCACAAGTCATGAGCAGACAGATCTAAATGAGGAACTACATTTTTTATTGCTCACATCATATTGTCATTTTCACCCCCACCTCCCTATTATCCCCAAAACTTGCGCATGTTTGATTTGTGTTTTTGTTTCTGATCTCAGAGCAAAAAATCGGTGATTAATTGTGGTAAAAAAACATAAACATCATATTACGCAAAACATTGTTTTTCAATAATAATAGAAAAACATGGGTTGTTTTCCTTCCTGACTTATGTTTTTTATTTCAAAATTTTGGGATTAATATACAAAATCGTGTTTGGTAAACACAGTTTTGGTCATAAAATTTTGAGAGTAATTTTGGAGTAATTCTTGAATTCCTTAAAAATATGAGAAACAAAAAAAATATTGATTGTTATTCACTTCCACAAAACTATTCCCACTTCCACCATACATTTAAAGAAAAAAAGAAATAACAAATGTTGCAACCAAACGTGTTTAATGTTTCTTGTTTCTGTTCTCATAATTTCAAAGAAACAATTTTAGAACAATGATCGTTACCAAATATGTTTTTATTCCCGTCAGATAATGATTGGGAACATAAAATGCACTTGACCGTGGATTTGTGGAAGGCGTGCGCCAATGCAGACTCCTTTTGGCACAAAAAATTTAGACTTCAATGGAATAAAGGGGGAGATAGAAATTCTTTTCTTTTTTTTTTATTCCATTCTTAAAACTAGGAGAGCCTCAAATGCGTTGGAGTCCTTGTGGGTCGATGGAGACAAGGTTATGGACCCCCCAACAATAAAACTTGTTGTTTTTAATTACTTCAAAAATCTATTTTCGGATCGGGGAATATTCAAATCTAGGATTGAATCCCTAGACTTCAACTCCATCTCTCCCTCTGAATCAACTTTTCTAGAATCCCCATTCTCATTGGTCGAGATAGAAACGACTCTGGGAAGTTGTAGTGCGTCGAAGGCCCCCGGGCCAAATGGTTTCAACTTTCTATTTATCAAATCCTCGTGGGATATCTTGAAAGGGCCAGATGGTTTCAACTTTATCAAATCTTAGTGGGTCGAAGGCCCCCGGACCAGATGGTTTCAACTTTCTATTTATCAAATCCTCGTGGGATATCTTGAAAGGTGAATTTATAAATTTTTTTGAGCAGTTCCACGAGAATGGCAAGCTTGTAGTGGGCATTAATTCTGTTTTCCTTATCCTCATCCCAAAATTGGAGTCCTCTTCGACACTTAGTGATTATAGACCCATAAGCTTAATCAATTGCATCTATAAACTCCTATCTAAAGTTTTGGCTAACAGACTCAAATCTGTTCTGCCCAAAATCATTAGTTTGGAGCAAAGTGCTTTCGTGCCAGGCAGACAAATTCTGGATGGGGTTTTAATCGCTAATGAAATTCTTGATGACTTAAAAAGAAAAAAGTCGTTGAGGTTATGTTTTAAAGTGAACTTTGAAAAAGACTTTGATAGTGTGGATTGGAAATTCTTGGGTTTCATGCTTGTACACTTAGGGTTCGGGTCCAAATGGAGAAGTTGAATTCAAGAAAGCCTTGCCTCGGCAAAAATGTCAGTCCTAGTCAATGGTTCTCCGACCGAGGAGTTCTCCATGACTAGAGGCATCAAACAAGGGGATACAATCTCCTATTTTCTCTTCTCTATAGTGGCGGAAGGACTCCATCTTCTCTTATCTAAGGCTTCGAACAATTCTCGTCTTACTGGCATTCTTATAGGGAATCTTTCCCTAACCCATCTCTAATTCGCCGATGACACAATTATCTTCTGTCAGGCCACAGTTGAGGATATTTCGGTTGTCAAAATTGTTCTTAGGTGTTTCGAGATTCTCTTGGGTCTAAAAGTTAATTAATTTCCACAAAAGTCACCTTGTAGGGGTTGGGGTTGATAATTCTTCTCTTTCCTAGTTTGCCTCAATCTTGAATTGCAAGTTGGGGCAGCTCCTCCTTTACGTACTTGGGGTTCCCATTGGGAGCAAATCCCAATAAAGTTCAAACTTGGGAGAATCTAGTGTCTAAATTTCAGTCGAAGTTGGCCGGTTGGAAATCTATCCAACTATCACTAAGGGGTAGAATCACTCTTATTAAGTCAGTCCTTTTTAGTCTCCTTGTATACTTCTTGTCACTCTTTAAAATTCCAATCGACGTAGCTAGCAAATCGGAAAGTATCATGAGGAACTTTCTCTGGGGATCCTCTGACGTTAAGACGAAGATCCACCTAGTCAATTGGGGTGTGGTTTCTAGGAAGAAATAAAGGGGGGCTTAGGGATCCATCGGGTCATCGAGACCAACATTGTACTTCTTGGGAAGTGGTGGTGGAGATTTGGATTCGAGAAATGAGCATTGTGGACGAAGGTGGTGTGTCAAAAATACAACCTAGATCAAAATGACTGGGTCCCCTTCATTGGGAGAAGAGCAGCGGTCTTAGTGGTTTGGAGGGGCATTCTTGATGCGGTTACAAGTTGACCCAATTTAGGAGCGGGGTGGGGCCTAGTCTTGGGGAATGGAAAATCCATCAAATTTTGGGAAGATTTTTGGATGACTTTTGGGCCATTCAAGTTAGTCTTCCCAGATTATTCTCTCTAGCACGCGATTAAGATACCACAGTTAGTGATCTGAGAGAATGGCCGAGTGAGATGTGGTCTTGGTCTATTTCTTTTAGACGGAATCTTTATGGATGGGAGCAAGATGATCTTCATTATTTGCTCAACTCCCTGGAGGAGGTGTCCTTAGTCAAGACTTAGAGGACTCGTTCATTTGGAAACCTGCTACCAATGGAAATTTTTTGGTAAGATCAGCTTATGAGGAACTAGAAAAGTCACTTGACCCTCTAGAGAACCCTTCACACTTCCATTGGAAAGGTGTGGCTCCCCCCAAAGTCGAATCCTTTTGTTGGACCCTAACCATGGGACGGGTTTTAACAAGGGAATCTTTTTGCCTCAAGGGGCTTATCCCTCTCTCGAGCACCTATTGCCCGATGTGTGAATCTTTCTTGGAGAGTGCTAGCCACTTGTTATTCTTGGACTTGGACTTGGACTTGGACTTGGAGATTTTTTTTTTTGGGAGGGGAGGGGAGGGGGGGGCGTTATCCTATTCTGGTGGGGGGAGGAGGGGGGAGAAGGGGTATAACTTTATTTTCCTAAAAATATAAATCTCTTCTGCTTATTTTGGTATGGGCTCTCTCGAGGTGGATTCCAGAGGATTATTTGGGAGTCTTTATTATGCGCTTCATTTTGGTCGATTTGGTTAGCTAGAAATGAAAAAGTCTTTCGGTCCAAGACCCTTCTCCCCTTAGAAGTAGTTTGGTTGGTCAAGATTAGGGTGGCCTTATGGGTCTTGGCCAAGAGGCCGAAACTTGGCTATTCAGTTAAAGACATCTTTCTCTCCATTAACAGTCTAAGATCTCATAGGTTAATCCATAAGAAAATTAGGCCCAAATTGTCATGGGTTCTGTCTATTGTAGGTGAACTGAAATTCAATGTAGATGGGTCCTTGTTAGGGAAACCAAGGCCCTCGGGTATTGGCAGAGTTCTTAGGAACTCTTTCGGGAATATTCTTTGTATTTTCTCGGAATTTGTAGGGATCATGGACTCTAACCAAGCAGAAGTCTTAGCAATTCTTCAAGCCTTGGAACTCTTTTACTACTCTCAACTGAAGCAATCATTCATCCTATTGAAAGTGATTCCCTCCTTGCAGTGTCATGGTTCAAAGGTAACTTATCTTTTCCTTGGAAGCTGAGCAATTTTTTTTCACAAGTATTTAAATTTAAAGAAGTCTTTCCCTGGGGTAAAAGTGGCTCATACTTTTAGGGAGGCTAACTTCGTTGCCGATAAATTAGCGAAATTAGGGGCAAATAGGGGTCAATCAGTTTGCGAATGGTTTCTAGAAGATTAATGTCTTTGCATTTTTTCACTATTCCCCTTGTATTTTGTTTTCCTATTTATTTCTTCCGTGTTCTTGTTTCGTCGGTAGGTGTGAACGTTTCAACTTGGTGGATAGAGATAAGCCCTTACGCGATTGGTGCTCAGGAAGTCCTGTGAATGTTGGTAACTAAACCCCTTGTGTATTTTGAGCTTCAACTTGGAAAAATATATTTGTTGATCTTATATATATATATATATATATATATATATATATATATATATATATATAGTTAATATATAATTTTTATATAAAAAAAATATGTATTTTATATATTTTTTATTAAAAAAAATAGTATTTTAGCTATATTTCTCTCTCTCGTTTCCTAAGAATGTCAGGGTGAGGGATCTCGTGTTAGACATTTGTTCCTCTGAGTGTAGAAGAGCGGAGATCTTTCTCCATCTTCCCTTTCCCCCACTGGGGAGTTGTAAAAATTGAGAGTTGATCATTTGTGGATGCCAAGGATCATCCTGCGTGAATTGTTTCAAGTATATCTCTCTATCCTTGAGCACACACGGGTAGCACTGAGGGTTTCAAACTTGGGTTTAATTCGTGGGTTATTGGAGACTTTATTGCGCAGTGAGAGTGGTTGAGTTTTCCCATGGGGTTGCCCCTCATTCACTTATGAGAGCTGTGTTTTATGGCGAGACTTGAGTCTAGGGATTAGCTCATCAGTGTTTAGAAGCTCCTCTGGACAAAGGAACAATTATTCATTCCTCTAGTCAGCAACATTAGAGGAAGGTCTGAGGAGCTGAACAGATAGAGCTCTAAGGCTTTGGAGTTTCTCAGATTACAGTTGGTTATAGATGACAAGTTGCAGATTTTTCAGATTGCAGTTGGCTCAATATGAGGTGATTGTTAGGAAAAATAGTGAGTCGAGGTAGATTTTCCAATCGATTCCCTTTGCGTTAAAGACTGGTGGATTGTCGGGAATGGATTTGTTTTTTGTGGTTGCGAATTCGAGACAAATTGTAGTGGGGGAGACACCCGTCTTTAAGCCATGTTGGTATTCCAGTATATCTCCCTTAATTTCCTTCAGCTTCAGGTCAGCTGCTAAACAGTATTTCTGCAGCAAATGGCAGTTGTTCTACAAGCTTGTAGTTTCTGGGTTTCTTGATTTAGCTTTTCTGATCGTAAGGAGGTGATACAGTTTAGCAGTTGTTTTTTCGATTTGTAGCTTCTTGGTTTAGCATTTTTAGACCTGCTTTGATTGGTCTTATAGCATAATGGTTTTTTGGTTTTCTTTTTTTAAGCTTCTAAGTAGGTGATCCTAGCCATTGGAATGGCCCCCACAGTGCTTGTTCACCTCCTTGAGCATATAGTTTATTTTTTTAGTTTTTAGATCCAGAACAGTAGGTCTTAAGGTCTTGATTAGACCTCCTATTGTTGTTTTTCAACTTATATTCTGTTGTGCTTGGCCTCTGCATTGGTAGCCGAGATCTCTTAGAATCTTTACCTTAGGTTCGTAGTAGGCCTTGTTGAGATTTTAAGGGGATTTTTGTCTGGTTCCAAGGCTCAAGTGGTTTTAGTTTTACTATGAGTTGTAAGCAATTTTTGTAAGCTTCATCTCAAGTTGTACCTTCTTTGCAATATAACCTTTTGCATATAAAAGAAAAAACATGTTTCTATTCCCTAAATACTCCAAAACAGAAACAAAAATCTCATCTCTATTTATTTGAGTAGAATTAGAAAAGCAGAAACACTACCAAACGCCACCATAGCTTATTGGTTGCGGTTTGGCAGAAAAAATATATATACACATATGTGTTTTGGTTTCCTGGTCTTTTTTCCCGCCATATCTCATATATGGTCTATGAAACACAAACACAACACGAGAAATTGTGTAAAGAGAGAGAGAGAGGACAACAGTCAAAGCATAAAATAAATATCATATATATTTTTCTACATATTAAATAAACTGTAATTCAGTTAAACTACATTGGTAAAATGTCATTAATACAAAACTTAATTAGTATTATGTTTTATATATAATTTTTTTTTATTAATAATAGATTAATTAATATTATAAAATTATTTTTATCTTATATTTTTTAAAATTTATAATGTTTCTAAAACTTCTCAGATTTATTCTATGATGTTCTTTCAAAGGAGACCATCTTAACTATTTATACCACTATGAGTATGAAATATTTACGTATTTAATGTGTATAAAGAATCAACTTATTTTTGTCATTTTAAGTGTATATACTTTGAATTTTGTATATTTATTTTGAGAGAAATGGGATCCAACTAATTGAACATTTTCTCTCTTTTTATTTTTTTGCTTAACCACTTCTATGTTGTGCCAACTTTTGAATGTCTAAATTTCTCTCTTCAACTCGAACTTAGTACTTTAAACATCATTATTGACTTTTTGTTACTTGGAGTTTGCATGTAAGGCCATTGAAAATGTGCAATGTTAAGGTCACGTTTGTTTAGTGTTTTTGTTCCCTTAAAGCCTTTAACAGAAGTAAAAATCAAAGGAAAAATTGTGTTATCGGAAATCTTGGAATAGTACCAAAATCTTTAAAGAAAATCTATTTATGTTCTCTAATTTTTAAAACAAAATTATGAAAACTAGGTAAATTTCTTTTAATGATATTTTCTACTTCAATATTTTTTTTTCTGCAAATTTTTCCGAATCAACGATTTGCTTGTTCGAAGAAAATCAGATTTTGCCGTTCTTTGAGTGAGTTTGTGCAATGATTTTTTGCAAGTTTTTCTTAAAATTTCATACATGCGACAATTTTAATGGATTGAGTTATAAAATATTATGTTTATTCTCTTCCCTCTTTTTTTTTTTTTTTTTTTTTTTTTTTTTTTTTTTTTACTTTTTACAATTCTAGACTAGGAATGGTTAATTGAATTTTATGTAGATTTGGTTAAGATCTTAGAGTATGACGACTTATTGAATGAAACCGCTAGCTTTGATCCATGATATTGTTGATGATTTTCGGTAATTCTTTCCACTTTTAAGTTTAAATTGGCTTGATTTGGTTTGACAATGTAGTTAGTTGTATTCTAACTCTCTCTCTCTCTCTCTCTCTCTCTCCACTCTGCATGAGCATCGTAACTTTGTGAAATTTTCGATCTTAAGAGCGAAGAGCGAAAGAGAGAAGGTTTTCACTTGCAACTTATGTTGGAAATATCTATAGCTATGTTCCTCACAATTTTTGATACCATAGCCAATCAAACTAAACACTCACAGTTGATTTGGAGAGTTCAACTCTATTTTTCTTATTTTCATATTTGAGCATGATTTTGTTGCAAATGTGTGAATATATGTATGTGATATATATGAATTTTATAAAGGGAAATAAAATTACGGAGGGACTTAAAAGTGGAAATGAGAAATATGATTTTTTTAGCTTTGTTTCAGTGGTTTCTTTTCTCTTCACTAAGTTCTTGAGTTGTTTATGATAAATATAATTTCAATCACGATTGGGTAAATAATTAGAATTAGGTTTTCCATCATCTTCAATTACGTACTACTATTATAAATTGGGGGATTGACTGTGTTATATTTGTAATATACGTTGTTCGTTAGTAATAGTATATAATTGTTAGTTAGTTATTGTTGATGTTCTAATAAAAACATGTGTAAAATATTGTGTAAATAAAATAAATTATATATATAAAAAATTAAAGGTATTGTTTTTTTTTTTTTTTTTTTTTCACACCCATGCCTACAGGCACGGGTTGCCAAACATGTTTTCAAATCTAGAGTAATCATTTTCAATTTCATGTTTCTATTTCAGTTTAAATCTTATGCTTTTTGAAATACGAATATATGATGTTTAAAAGATATATATATATATATATATATATATATATATATATATATATATATATATATATATATATATATATATATTTCAAAAATCGATAATATTTTATAATCTAGACATGCATATTTATTATTATTCATTTTTAGGTTAAATATATTGGTTTGTTGATTCTATTTTATGACTATGATTAAATTTAAAAGAGTGCCTTTTAGGGGTGGTCATGGGCCCGGGGGTCTGCCTAACTCGAACATCCCGGCACTATTTTTTTAAGGTTTAGGCTTTGGCTTTGAGCCCATGGGCCGGGATTGGGCTTAGGTGTTAGGGCCCGATGTAAGACCCGATTTTTTTTTAAGTCGTATCTTAAATGTTTAAAAAATAACGGGGTAGGTGGCGTAATTTATTATTTGATTTAAAAAGTTTTGGGGTCAATTTATAAATTTAAACAACATTCAATCCAAAATTGGCATTTAATTTTTGAATTAAAATTTTGTTGGGGGTGGAATTGCAATTTAAGAAAATATTAAATGTAAAATCGAATAAAAAATGAGATTTTAAGAAAATTGGGGGAGGAAAGGATATTTTGATTAAAAAGAATATATATATATATATATATATATATATATATATATATATATATATATATATATATATATATAATTCCTGAGGGGAGGACCTCAAAAGGAGAAATCAGAAAACCGAGAGGGAGAGGAGAAGGTTCGGGACGGTGGGTTTGGATCGTCGTCGTTGCTCCGGCATGAGTGTGTATGTGTGTGTCTCGCCGTCGATCCACCGGAGATCAACAGCGTGTGTGAGGGTGGTTCATTGTGTGTGGGTGATTAGCTAAGGGTGTGTGTGTGCGCCGGTGGATCCCAACCAAAAACAGAGAAGAGAGAGAGAAACGTTCGCCGGCAAGGGGGTGCCGTCCGGCGTGGGTGGTGGCCCTGATCAAATTATGGGTACGTGATCGCCGTCGTTCGGTGAGTAGATATATGCCGTTCGCCATCGTGGATGCTGGGGGGGGGGGGGGAGGGGTATTTGAAGTGGGGTGATCGGAAAGTTAGAGAGAGAAGGTGGGTTCGGGTTGGTGGAGATATATTCCGGCGTGGGTGTGCGTCGCCAAGCTGGATGAAGCAGAGCAGAAAACAGAAACGGTGGTGGCTACCATGTGTGTGTGTGTGTGTTGATCGGCGGTAAAAAAATATCATCGGCGACCAACAGCTGGAACCAGACAAAACCGGGAAAAAAAAAAACAAACAAAGAAGAAAGAAGAAAAAAGAAGGAAGAAAAGAGAAAAAGGAAAAAAAAAATATATATATAAGAAATTTGCAGAAAACACCCCAGAAAAATCCAAAACCCATTTCGTGATCGTCAAAAGGTTCGGACCAGGTGAAATTTCAATCGATTATTAATTTTCATTAAATTAAATTTTATTTAGCATTACAAATCCTAAAATCGTAAAAATTTCGTAACAATTAATTAATTTTAATTACATGGTACATAAAATAGTAACGATTTGAAATATAAGGTCTCTATTGCATGATTAGGAAGTTTTAGATAAGATATTAATTTAGGCTCTGTCACTATTAGGTTTGCAGGCACCGACGTCCAGATAGAGTGTGGTCAATGTCGGTTCGACAAAACAGATATCGAGGTGAGTGTACTGTCTTCTTACCAACCTATTTTTCTATGTATATAAATGATATGGATCAAGTAAGATTTGGGTGAGCTGGTAAATTGGATTTTCAGAAAATTTCAATGGTTTTGGGAAAAAATGAAAAATAACTTTTTGTTGGATTTGTTGGAACCAGACAATGTTTTTTTAAAAGAGAATAGGAAACATCTGTTTTTCAAAATAAAGAAGAAATGCCTGATTTCTAAAAATAAAGGGTGGAAAAGTGATTTTAATAAAATCAGACGTTTTTTTTTTTAAAAAGAAAGTGTGAACTATGATTTTGGATTCGGAAGTTAGTTTTGAAGAAAAGAGATAGACGTGGTGATTCGACGATGTGATGTGAAAATGTATTTCTTCCCATAAGGGATGTGGATTTTTAACTATACTAAAGATTTTGACGATAACATAGTTGTTCTCTCCGAAAGGGGTGTGGATTATATTTCTTCCCAGAAAGGGGTATGGATTATATTTCTCCCCAAAAAGGGGTGTGGATTATATTTCTCCCCAAAAAGGGGTGTGGATATTTCGTAGGAAGGCATTCCTACGGATGTTACGGTACCGTTGCAACTCCCGATCGTGAGGTTAAAACGATCACTAGGGCTGGCCAGCGTGTGTATTTGAGATGTGGTGTTTTATGTATTTTGGCTGATTTGATATTTATTATCATGGTGATTAGTATGATTTTTATATTAGTTGGTTGTGAATGGAGCTTAATTATGTCACTTTATTTTCCCTACTTCTATATTGGAGATTTTACGAGTTATGTTGTATTTATGTACTTCCGCTTGATCCCATTTAGATGTTGTAGAATAAGCTTTATTGGAAAAAAATATTTTTACTAAGAAGGCAGTACACTCACAGGTGAAATAGTTAGGAGTCGGTCGGTCCCCTATTGGCGCTCGATAGAGTTATGCGGGTCATGCAAAGAAGTCTTTTGAGAAGAGATATCAGAGATGAAATCTAAGAGAGGTTCAAGGAATTTGTTTGATTGTTTTATATTCAGGACGGTGTATCCCTATCAAATGAAATTACTATATGTGTTGTATAAATTTACTATGTGGTTTGGTGACGTATTAAGGTTGACTAGTTAAGTGGACAGTGTCATGTCTACGTCACGCCGGCCTCACAGGATGGGTGTCCGGGGTGGGGTGTGACACCCAATCAATTTTAGAGTCGGGTTTGGGATTTAGGTCTGGTTCGAAGGGTAATTAAAAAAAAAAATACACACACATGTTCAACCCTTCATTTCCATTCCCCGCCGCCGCTGACCGTTGATCGTTCATTTTTGTTCATTTCTGACTTTCCACCTCATTCAATGTCATCATCTTCATTCCAATAACTTAATTTTCCATCTGGATCTTGAATGTCGGCTTTGAATACTATCAATCCAAGAACATCATCGTTTAGAGATGGATTCATTGGTCGAACAAAAATCGAGGATGATAGGAGGAAGAACAGCAACACAGTGAGAAGCCTTCACATTTCAAATCTAGGGCTAGAGATTTGTTGCTCAATGTAGGTGCTATTTTCGTATATCGTTTCGTGCTTGCTTGTTTTGTGGGTGCCCTTATTATTCTTCAGATCTTCGGCTATTTCTATGTTACCCGATTAATTTCTCCTTACTACTGCCCTTCATGATATTTTGTTAATTTTCCATTTTCGTGTATTCTTTCCAATTGTGCCTGATTAACCTATTCGTTATGCTTAACACTGACCTGACTTTTCTTTGGATCGCATCTTTGTGTGTACGTACGTGTTGTTTGTGTGCGCTCTCTTAGTCGTTCAGAGAGTTTTTTACATAATAAATATTTTTTAAAAACAAAAGTACTGACAGCAGGACATTTTCAACTTAATTACCAGATCCAAACATTTCGGCATTGTGAAAGGCGGTAATACTTTGATCCCGGTGTTCGCAACACCGGGACCATTTCGTTTTTTTTTTTTTTTTTTTGGTCCCGGCATTCAGTACGCAGAGGACAAAAAAAAAATATATATATTTTATTGCTTGGTCACGGCAATCACAACCCCGGGACCAAGCCTTTTCTTTTTTCTTTTTCTTTTTTTTTTCTTCCTGTTTATGGCAACAGATAGGAAAGAGAGAGACCGCAGAGAGAATCAAATAAGATTTTGATAATTCAAATATTATTTTACACAATATACCCCTAAAAGTTTGATCATTATTTTATTTTTAATATTTGTTTTTTGTTTTTTACTTTTTACTTTTTTTTAAAAAATTTGTTTGTTTGTTAATTTAAATTTATTTGATTGTTGTAATTTAAATTTAAAAGTGAGGTCAAATAATTAATTTTAATTTCATTTTTAAAAAAAAAAAATTGTTTGTTAATTTTAATTTATTTGATTGTTGTAATTTAAATTTGTAATCGAATAAGTCAAACGTTTAATTGTTTAAAGTAGTGAGGTAAAAAGTAATAAATAATTTTTCATAGTAGATGTTCACAGTAGATTTCTACTTTAAAAAATATAGCATAATAAAAAATCATACTAGATTTTTTAAAGTAATTTTTTTTTTTTTCAATTGAATTCAAGTAAAAATTCAATTTGTCGACAGGATGTCCCATTCGTTTGACAAGTTAGATCAAGACATGCAATTTGAACCCACTATTTTCAACGGTCAACTGATTTGTCAAGTCGGTCGACCGACTAAATTAGTTTTCAGAACTTTTTATCTCACTGCTTTTACTAGTTAAACGTTTGACTTATTCGATCGACCATTTGACCTCACTTTTAAATTTAAATTACAACAATCAAATAAATTTAAATTAACAAACCAAAAAAGTTATAAAAAAAAAAAAGAAAAAGTAAAAAAAATATATATATTTAAAATGAAATAATAGTCAAACTATATTGTGTAAAATAATATTTGAATTTTTAAAATCTCATTTGATTCTCTCTGCTCTCTCTCCTCTCTCTCTCTCTGCTCTCTCTCTCCTATCTGTTGCCATAAACAGAAAAAAAAATAAAAAATAAAGGCTTGGTCCCGACGTTGTGAATGCCAGGACCAAGCAATAATTTTTTTTGTTTTTTGATCCCGATATTCTGAACGCCGGGACCAAAAAAAAAAAATTCGAAATGGTCTCGGCGTTGCGAACACCGGGATCAAAGTGGTCCCGCCGTTCGCAACGCCGAGATGCTTGGGTCTGGTAATTAAGTTGAAAATGGTCTGTTGTCAGTAATTTTGTTTTAAAAAAATATTTATTATGTAAAGAACTCGTCGTTTAGACCATTTCTTATAGTTCAAATGGAATGCGTTTCTGTGTAGGGTTAGGTTTTGGGCTTAGGGTTTTTTTATAGGTTCGAGTTTTAGGTTTAGATTTTTTTTATAGAGCCGGGCTTGAGCATGAAATCTAGGCTTGACCATAGGATCAGGCTTGACTCGGGCCTAGCAAATTCTTGTAATACCCTAGTCTAGGCCCGGCCCCAATCCAACCTAGTTCGGCCCATGACCACCTCTAGTGTCTCTAGGCATATGTAAATGCTAGTATGTTGATAATCATATTGATTAAATTTCTATAGTTAATATAAGAGAGAGAGTTAGTTGCTTTATTTCTCTCTAATTTTGTCCAAATTACCTCAATTTTGATATATCCCTATTTTGGTGATATATCCCTATTCTGGTAAATTTTGATAATTCTACCATTGGACAGTGGAAGCTAGAGGAAGGTGTAATATTCATTTGTCATTTTCAGAAGACGAACCAGAACCTAGAGAAGGGGGTCATGTTCGTTCTACACCTGATCTTCCTTCTTCATACCACAACACCAAATGCCTTCCTCGCCGCCTCTTGTTCACCCTCCTTAGAAATCTCTGGCCTACCCAAGTTCTCTAACGTGTTCAAAAACTGGTCTTTATGATTTTACATTTAATATTTGATTGTAATTACATTTTACCTATTAATATTAAATACTTTTATTCTTTATTAGTAATAGAAACAAACGGAAAAAAGAAAAAAATAAATAAATAAAAAAATAGAAATAAAAAACAAAAAAGATATTGAATAATATAAGGCAAGCAAAAAAGACAATAATAAAATAAAATAAAAAATACACCAAAAAAATATAAAAATACAAACTACGAATTAAAAATAGAAAACGAAAATATAACACCACAAAAAAACCCCACGAAATATATGATATAAAAAAAATTAAAGACACTGAAAAAAATGAACTATTTAAAGTACAGGAGAAAGAACTAAACATTGAATTTAAATTTCTTTTTACTCTATTTTTTTGGTTATCCGGGTTCTGATATATAAATAAAGTGCATACTTACAAATGATATTATCTACCAAAATTCGAAACACCATTAATATATATAAAAATAAAATAAAAAATTAAGGTGATATTAGAAGTCTAAAACTATTAAAAATGAATTGCAAACTTTAAATTTGTGTAAAAAAATAAATAAATTAATAAAGAATTTTTAATAGGTTTCCACGTGTCTATTCCTAGTTATTAAAAAAAAAGGTTACTTAGTGATATTTATATTGATTAAATTTCTATAGTTAATTCTACCAATGAGCAGTGGAAGTTAGAGGAAGGTGTGAGATTCATGTGTCATTTTCAGAAGATGAACCAGAACCTAGAGAGGGGGGTTCTTGTTCATTCTACACCTGATCTTCCTTCGTCGTACTACAACACCAAAGGCCTTCCTCGCCGCCTCATGTTCGCCCTCATGGCCACCTTAGAAATCTCCGGCCCACCCAAGTTCTCCGACGTGCTCGAAACTCTCAAACTGGCCTTGGTGAGGTATAATTTTACATTTAAAATTTGATTATAGTTACATTTTACCTCTGAATATTTAATACTTTTATTCTTTATTAGTTTGTAGTATACAATAGAAATCAAAAAGAAAAAATTAATAAATGAAATAGAAAATAATGAACAAAAATTATATTGAATAATATAAAACTAGAAAAAAGACAATAATAAAATAAAATAAAATACACAAAAAAAATATCAAAAACAAAAAAAGGGAAATACCAACAAAAAAATTGAAAATAAGGAACAAAAATGTAAGACAACCAAAAAAAAAAAACCGAAATATATAACATAAAAAAAAATTAACGATACTAAAAAGAACAATTAAAGTGAAAGAGAGAGAACGAATCATTGAAGTTAAATTTCTTTTTATTCTATTCTTTTGGTTCTTCAGATTCAAATTTATAGATAAAGTGCGTACTTACAAATGATAATGTCCACCAAAATTCGAAACACTATTAATATAGAAAAAAATTGAGATGATATTAGAAGTCTAAAATTATTAAAAATGAATTGTGAATTTCAAATTTGTGTAAATAAATATATAATTTTTAATAGGCACATGGAAAGCACATGTCTATTCCTAGTTATTAAAAAAAAAGTTACTTAGTGAATGTTGATTAAATCAATTACCCCCATCAAATGTTATTTATTTTTGGTGAATATTCACTAAATCAATCCACCAACTCAATAAAATATTACTTACCTAGTGAATGTTATCTCACACAATTTTATTAGCAAATATTCGTTTGTTTAGAAAGTATCAATTATAATTTTAAATTTAATAAAGACCTTTCAACTATTTGTATTCCATTTCTAATGAACGTTTAATTTTATTTTTTTTCTATTAAAAAATAATCAATATGGATATCAAAATAAAGAGTATAATTTAAAATTAAAATTGTGTAGTTTTCATAAATATAATCCATTATGAATGTTCACAAAATGAGTTTGTTTATTGGTATTTATTTTTATTAGTGAATTATTAAGAAAGTGACGTTGACCATTTTAGTGAACGTTCATTTTTTGTTTCAATTTTTCAATAAAAATAATCAACATAGGTAAAAAATAATCAATATAAATATTTCGCATTCAAATTTTTTTTTTTTAATAAATTGTATTATGACTAAATAATAAAAATCTTGTTTGGAAGCTGTCTGGTGATTTCGAGGGGATTCACGAGTGTGATGGTCGAGACTGACTCTCAGGAAGTTGTTGATCTTATCAAATGAAAATGTCTAGAAACACACCTTCTAAGATGATGGATAATGGAATGCAAACATATTTTTGAGAATCATGATTTTGAGATCAGAGTCATCAGAACATAAGACAACTGTTGTGCGGATTACCTTGCACGAATAGGAGCGAACAACAGGTCCAAGCTTCACTACCTAGAGGAACCTCCAGAGGGCATCAAGAGTTTGATGGTTGCGGACATGAAAGCTGATAGCTTCCCGCTTGGCTACTGTTTTGTGTTGTTTCTTTTTCTACCAAAAAAAAAATTAATAATAAAAATCTTTTCTTTATATATGTACACTTCCATTTTTAGGCTTTTTTTTTTTTTTTTAGCCTTTTATATTTAATGCATGGCAGTGGGGTCATTGAATCAAAAGGGTTGTTCAGATTTAGAAGCTAAAAGAGAGAGGGTTAAGTCAGCTTTTCTTTTTTCTTGGTACAGACCGTAATGACGAATAAATGCAGCTCCGGGAGGCCCCCTCCCTGGAGGGTATGTCTCCTTCTTACACCTTTACACTGCATGCCTACCCCATCCACAAGGATTCAACTTCATTTAATTAGTTTTCTTTTTTTTTGTTTGTTGGGGGGGGTGGGGGGGGGGGGGGGGGGGGGGGGGGGGTGGGGGGGGTGTTGCAGATGGTAGGAAAGTTGAGATAAACATAAAACAATAAAATTGACAAATAAAAAAGTTTACTAATGTACTTGTTTTAAAATTTATGTTGTGAACCAGGACAGTATTTCAACATATCTTATTAATTAATGGTTGATATTGTATGTATGGTGTGTGTATAGATCACTTTGATGTGGATATGTGGTCTAAGATCATGCAAGCATGGTGTTCCCAATCTTGTTTGTTTCCAAATAACAAATGATGATGGCATAATCTCGGATAACAGTTAGAAATACATCAACCCACACTATTAGTACCTGCTCTCCAATCCGAGTGGTTAATAATGCATGTAAGTATGATGATATTGGGCTATGCAGCTCTTTTAGGTGGAGCATTAATATCCGTAGCACTTCTGGTCATCACATTCGGGGAGTTGAAAATAAGCATAGATCCGGAGATTCCCGAATAGGTCAACCTTTCGAACTGCTGCTGAATCCAATTCCGCCAAGATCTCTTCGTTAGTTGGGAGAAGAATCCGCACGAATCGGAGAACATATCGAGAAAGAATTGGATTTGGTTAGACAATATGGGGTTGGTAAACAAGGATCTCCTCATCCTTAGCTCTTGGTACCGATACTCGCAAATACTCTTACACTAGGAATTTGGCTCCCAACGAAGAATCTTCGGCATGAGATCAAGTATTTGAGATGAAAATAATTTCTGATTCAAATGTGTAGAGTATTTTTGGACTTACCTCAATCCTCTCGCATTTTGGATATTTGTACATACTTGTTTGGCGAGAAAAGATGGTGACAAGGTGCTCAGCACCGACTTGTAATGAATCTATTGGAATATTTTAGGAAATCTTATTGAGAGGTCTCAAAACTCAAAAAATAACTTTCTAAGGATTATATCATGTGTTAAAAAATTACTGTTATAAAACCCCGTAAAGTGATGGTTTTATGGAATGGAATATTTCACCAAATTTCCTAATATTTTATGATCATTTGTAGAAGATGACCCAAACATGAATCCACCACATGCGGACATGAATTGTGTGATCCTTCCATATGAATGTTCCTGATGGCCTCGGATCTCAATTGCTGGTTTGACTCACCTTTAAGCCACGAGTGTGAATGTGGACCATTTTACTCAAATTAAATAATATGTAAGTACCATAGATTAATTTACTCTCTATAAATAACAAATAACAAATAACAATAACATTTAAATAAATAAAATAAAATATATAATAGAGCGAAAATACATATTTGGTTGATCGAAGCGTGTAAATATTGTCCTAAGACGATATACATCTCCTCTATGCACATGGATAAATGACGAGCCATTGTCAAGATACAATAATCCAGGGCGTCAATGTGTAAGCATGACATCCCTATATTGAACTGATCGCGAATCCTATTACCCGTAAATCATCAATTATATAATATACGTGAAGTATTACAAAACATTACTTGTCTCTATTTATATATCTAAATATAAATATACACACTATTTTATATTGTACAATATCATACTCTTTCTTATTTTTCTCTAAATTTCTTTATATTTCTCTATATTCTTTTTATCTCTCTTTTACATATTCTTTCATCTTCATACACGTATATATAGTGTATGAATTATGTAACTCTTCTTATTATAGTATTAAGTACTCATAATTTCATAATTAATAAAATTACTAATTATATACATAAATATTATAATAATCACATTGTAATATATATATATATATATTTATAATAAAATTTATAAAGTCATTTTATTGTGTAATAAATATGTAATTAGAAGATATAATTATAACCATTATATATTAATAATATTTTTATTAAATAAAATATTTAATTTTAAATTATTTTACAAACACTAATAACACTGTGGCATAAAAAACATATATGAAAGAAACAAGAGATCGAGTACTGATCGGACAGAAGCTTGAAGTGTTTGGCGGCAGTAGTTATTAGTAGGGGTGTGCACGGGTCGAAACCCGCCATTATTGCCCTAACCCGCCACCCGACCCGACCTTGTCGGGTGAGGAAAAGGTCGACCCATTGCCGACCGCTGCAATGGAAAATCCGACCATCCTCGGGTTTATCGGTTGTCGGATGGTTACGGCGGGTGGAAATCGAAACGATTGAAACAGAATCGAAATCGATTGAAACAGAAATAAAAACCCTAATCTATACAAAATCGAAACAAACAAATAGAACAAATAGAATAACTCACCGTTTTGGACATGATTTCATCGGAGAAGAACCATTGGAGCCAGCAGCCGAAACCAATCTCCTCGGACATAGACGTCGCTGATGACAGAAGAGAGAAAGCACCATCAGAAAACATCATTTGACTGCTACAGCTGCTGTAATTATTCAGGTCAAGAAGAATCGAAGAAGACGAAGAAGAATTATCGAAGAAATCATGGAATAAGAATCGAAGAAGATGAAGAAGAATAGAAGAAGAAATCGCATTCTGAGAAGAAGAGACGAGAGCGGCGTGCAATGAGCCCTAAAAACACAAAAAAGATTAGCTTAACCCTTTTATATATATATATATATGAACGCCGGTCGGATCGGATGAACACGGGTCGTCGGAGGTGAAATCCGACGACCGAACCGCCTGGGGGCCTATCGGATCGGGTTTTACCCGATTCGAATTTTCACATATATAATAACCGCGTAATTCGGGCCGGGCCGGACGGGTTTTGCGGGCGGGTCGGGTAATTCGGGCTTTTTGCACAGCCCTGGTTATTAGGTTTAGGGTTTCGTACAGTAGTAAAGCCAAGTCTTGACCTGCACGCATCCACAGGGGTCATGACTGATGAGCAGCCAGATCTAAGTGATGAGGAACTACACCTTTTATTACTCACATCATATTGTCATTTTCACCCCCACCCCCGGGTTATACCCAAAACTTGCACATGTTTTATTTGTGTTTTTGTTTGTGATCACTCAGACCAAAATATCTGTGATTAATTGTGGAAAAAAAAAAAAAAAAAGCATAAATATCATTTTACGCAAAACAAAGTTCTTCACTAATGATAGAAAAACATAGGCGGTTTCCCTTCCCTAATTTCTGTTTTCGCTTTCAAACTTTTGGGATTAATGTACAGAATTGCATTTGATAGTACTAAAATTTTGAGAGTAATTTTGGAGTAATTCCCAAATTTCCTAAAAATAGGAGAAACGAAAAAAATGCGTTATTCATTTTCACGGAACTATTCCCATTACCACCCGCCGGCCACCACCACCCGCTAGCCACCATGCGTTTAAATAAAAAAGAAAGAACAAATGTTGCAACTAAACGTGTTTAATGTTTCTTGTTTCTGTTCTCATATATTAAAAGAATAAATTTCAGAACAATGATCGTTAACAAACATGTTTTTCTTCCCGAAATATTCCAAAACGAAAACAAAATTCTCATCGTAATTTAGTGAAAGTAGAAATAGAAAAGTTGAAACACTATCAAACGCCACCATAGCTTATTGGTTGCGGTTTTGCAAAATATATATATATATATATATATATATTTGTTTCAGTTCCCGGGTCTTTTTTCCTTTTCTTTTTTTTTTCCGCCATATTTCTTGGTCTATGAAACACGAACACAAAACAAAAAATGATAGGTCAGAACACTACAAAAATCTTATATATAATTTTTTACATATTAAATTATAAAATTTTAGAACATATAAGATAAAAAATAATTTTGTAATATTAATCTATCATCAATCAATAATCATATATAAACCATAATACAAATTAAATCTTGAATTAATGGCATTTTACTCATATAGTTTAAATGAATTACAATTTATCTCCCTATGTTAATTATTTTATTAAGTAGGTGGTGCGTGGTTAAAGGGTTGTACGGGTGTTTAGCGTCGTTTAATTTGAAGGATATAAATATCAATTGATATTAAACTATTTCTTAATTTTTATTTCCGAGATTTGACCGTTGATTTTTATGAAAAACGGAAAAGTCACACTTTAATTTAAAGCACAAAAGCATAAAATACCAAAGAGAGGTAAATTGCAATTCAAATAGAATAAAGTGTTATTAAAAAAAATACTTATTAAATAAAGGTAATATATTTCATGATTCATTTTATTTTCTTTAATAATAACTACGAGTTAGACATATGAGATAACCCGTCATTTGGTACACCCTTTATAATTTGAATTATATTTGTGATACCTTTATAATTTAGCTAATATCTGAAATACTCCTTGTCATTGAAATTCGATTACATGAGACATCCTCACGAGGATATTTCCATCGGGCACCTCATACCACTCTCAATGCTACAAGTGGCAAGGTGGAGCCTTCTACAACTCCTGTTGACCGCCCGACGACCATTGATGAGGCAAAAATAAATGCCTGATAAATCGAAGTCTAATGACGAACAACAAAAAACCATCAAGCACCATAGACGACTCACAACACAACAAGTGGCAGGATGGTGTTCAAAGTAGTCCCCTTTGACCGCCCACTGTTGACCAACCAGATTCCCTACTCAGACCGACCACCGCCAACTAACCAAGGTTCGGACCTACGCTGGATGGCATGTCTTGGCCGGTCACTGACCAATGTCCATTGGCAGACCCTCAAAACCACCAAATGTGCCCTTGCACCTATATGGGCTGGGTTTTGCCCTCTGTTTATTTAGGTTTATCCATAGGCTCCGTTTGGTGGGCTGAAATATACGTAAGGCCCAATGGTTTAAACCATACTACTCGTTTCCTCATTGGCTAGCCCAGATTATGCTATTAATTGACCACGCTCAAGATTCTAATTTTACCCTCCTCTTATAAATAGTGGGTACTAAATGCTCTAGGTATGACGAGAAACTCTACTTACTCAATACGGAACACTCTTTTTTGTCCCCAAACTCTTACTCTCACACTGAAGGACTTTGTTGGGAAATACTCTAGTAGGTCTTTGTATAGGTACAAACTCAGAGCACATAGGATTTGATCGTTGACTAATCATTAGGCAAGGAACAGAGTGTGCAGGACCGCCAACTCAGTAAAAGAAATCTACAAGTGGACTTTGACCGAACCAACTGCGATAGGCAATTTTGACACCAACCGTTTGGCATCGTCTGTGGAAACTGCTACTGAAAGCCTTCATTCGATCACCCTTCACTGGCCAACTAAGGCTTTAAAATCACAAGGTTTGGTCAGATAATCAGACATAGAAATAAAAAACAATACCATGAACAATCCTCAGAACAAACAACCCCCTTAGGAAACTATAGTGATGTCTTTTATACTAGATTGCACAACAGGCCTTCGGCTGACGATCACCCGTTGTCCATAGGCCAAACGGCCCCCTTCAATTTGCCTTCTAGTCATTTCAGGGAACAAACCTCGAATGTCACGGAGAATTCACGCATATATAACCTGGAACGACAACTCGAAGAGTTCCAAAGTTGTATTAGAGCCCTTCTAGCTCGCCTGCGTCGACCCTTGCGGATAGGTAACCGACTCTCATTGCAGGGAATGAGGAGCAATCACAACCATCAGGGGATCGAGTGATCTAATCCAATGGCTACGTGTCTAGAAATCGTTAACAACCCTGTGATCCTGAGCGTAGGGAGGGGAAACGTAGTCCCCTAGTTGCTCCTAGATCCCCGTCCCCTCTGTTGAGGCTATAAAGCACAAAGGACCACTCAATATCCCTATTGGGCTGCTTACTAAGCCTAGGGGCGAGGTCTGATCTGAGGGCCCGATGTTAGTGTGAGGTCGAGTCTTATTGACCATCCTCTAGTCACCACGGTGTCCGTCCAGCAGGCAACCATGTGTGCACTAAAGATCGTTATGATCCAAGGGATGACGCAGTGGAGCGTCGTCTCACAAATATGTTATTCATGCATAGCCAAATACTTATGTTATGTCGTACTTGGGTTTGGATTCTTGATTGTTAAATAGGATAGTGAACGTTCACAAATAATTATTTTCTTTTGATATTTATATTTGCTCTTAAATGATTTAATGTCCGTTGATAGGTATCAATGAATGTTCAATTGAAGTTCACAACTTTTTTAGTTTCATATCTAGTAAATGTTAATCAATTTAACTGAACATTAACTAATATATCCCAATGATTTATCTTTTTAGTATTGACTGAGTCTATCAGTGTATGTTCTATTGAATTATGCATCGTGTTTTGTTTTATATCTAGTCAATGTTAGTTGATTTATATGTATAGTGAATGTTAACTAGAATTCTAATATATAATTCATACTAAAACTTCACTGCCCACAAAATTGCTTTAAGATTAAAAGTAGTGTAAGTGCGAAAAAAAATATATCATAGGAGTGTAAAGTACAATTTAATCTAACCATACGGGTGCAAAGTGTAATTAACCCCAATGAACTAAGGCTAAATGCGTCATTTTACTTCAAAATTAAGGATAATTAATTTTATCATTTTTCTCCAACCAATTTAGTGGACCCTATTTAAAAAATGATCTAAATTTTGAGGGTTAAAAATATAATTTTATCTTTCATTCCCCTCTTTTTTTGTTTATTCCTCTCTGGCTAACACAACCACCAGTCTCGCTACCACTTCTACCCGCCACCTCCGACCTTTCTCCACGACTACAAGCCCCGTCAATCAACTAGCAGCCTCTCTCTCTCTTTCTTTCTCTCCATCAATTCTCTTTCTATAATCTATATAATAAAACATGATGGAGTATATTTTGCCTAACATATTTTAGTTACATATTACAAGGACTATGTAAGAAAATAATTTTCCGTTGGCTACATATTTTAAGAACTATATAGAAAAGTACTTTCTCGTAATTAATATGAAGTTTTTTCCCTTTAGGCATGGATTCACTAGATTCACGCATAAAACGGATTTAGGCATGCATTCACCAAATCAATTTTATTTCAAGCACTGATTCATTACTCACCAAAATAATTTTTTTTCTAGCACGAATTCAATTGCTTCCTTATTTACTTTCTTCCCTCTCTTACTCTCCCTGTCCGTGACCCTAATGATTTCCCTAAACCATCATATGCCTCCTCCACACATACTCTCTCTTTCCATCGCCGCCATCCCCATCTATTCTTTCACATCCCCACACAGTCACAACCTTCCATCTCTCACCCTTATCTCATCTCCCCTATGAAGTTATTTCTCTTTTCTTTGTGGTATGGTCTCTCTCGCTGTCATTCCCACATCAATCTTTCTCTTTTTGTCTTTCCCCTCATTGAATCAACACCAGAATGCCACTGATCTACACCATCTCACTCTCATGTTGGAATATTTTTTATGAGCTAACATTAATTGAATTAATTGTTTTACAAAAATGGGTTAATAGATAGTCTATTATTTAAGCAGCTTAAATAATCAATGATCATATTTTAATTTGAGTTGTGGCATGTTTTATGTAGAAGTCAATTAAGTGAAAAGTGTAAGTTTATGATTTCATTGAAGCCCGTTATGGGAGGGTCCAATAAGAAATCCTAGTATATATATAATTAGGTCTCCTCCTTAGTCTAGATTAAGAGTTTCTTCCCATTGAGAGCCACCACCACAATAATCTAGATCATAGGGAGGAAGACCTAGTGTGTATTCTATTGCGACAGTTCAATCTCCTGCAATGACCAAAATAGGTATGCATTTGATTATCATTCTTTATTGTTGTGTCCTAATATTCATGTATGTTTTAGTTTATTGATTAATTCCGTATTATTGTGATTATGAGATATAATCAATATGTGATATCGAAGCCTACGTACATGATTTTGGATCAACAATTGTCTTTTTTTGTTTTTTTAGAAATTTGTTTTTTATTTTTATTTTCTGTTTTTAAACAAAATAGAAATTTGCAGGCACGATTTCATGTGATTTTTCGTTTTGATTAGCTGTGAAATATTATGTCTTTTGTTCCTCTTGTTTTAACATTTAATTTGATATAAGATACATGCAATTTGGTTGCTTAATCATAGAGAATTTTGTAGTTAAAGTTTTGGCTACGAACCCTAGAAAACTCCTGAAATCGAAACTTGAGGCCGTGATTTCATGTATTATTTTGCTTCTATTGAATGCAAAAACTTAGGGCTTTTATTCCTATTGATTCAAGCTTTAATTTGATATATTACACGTGTTATTTGGTTGTGTAATTAAGAAGTATTTTGTGGATTAATTTTAGGCTTCAAAATCCTAATGAAATCTAGATTCGTTTTTAAAATCAACGGATATAGATGTGGTTTTAATACAATTAAACATCCTATAAAGGTTTTAAATTAATATTAGGTAGAAACCCATATAAAATTCGGTAGAAATAATGGTTAAAATCGAGTTTTAGGTTTTTGGTCATGGAGGAGTGAGAAAACCTCCAAAACCGCGACTTGTTCTTGATTTTTGATGATATTTCTCTTAATTTTTCTTTAATTAATTGTTATAGACGTGTTAGAAAAACATAAATCTACATAAACCCATAAAAAAATTGGAGAAAACGACGCGATTTTAGAGTTTTTACACAATCTGGTTGAAACCAGGTCGAGTTGACCCGATTCAAACCCGACTGGAGGTTGAAGACAACCTCCAGCTGGTCCGCCCCCCCCCCCCCCATGAAAGCAACAGGGGCGTGGGGGCATGTGAGACATGTTTCGGGACCCGTTTTGGGTCCTGTTTTTTCTTGTGCACTTAGTTTTTGGTCCTCTAATTTTTTGTAAAATTTATTTTATTTTGTGAGGATTAAAAATAATTTTTAATTAATTATTACTTATTATATGATTTAATTAGTTTAAAGTTATTTTTAAGTATGTTTTTTTGTTGAAAATTTACCAAAAATTATGTTGATTGATCTAAAATAGGATTTCACTAATCACTCTCCCTAGATTAAATTTTATTGATGTGGAATCTCCTAATTAGTTTTAAGTCACATAAAATTAATTTAATAATTAGTTTAAAACTCTCTCTCTCTCTGTAATTGTGGTGCCGTCGGCGTACCAAAACAACTGTTTCTCAAAAATTTTGCCCTTTATTATTTTTTGTGGGTGAGATCCCAATCAAACAATAATAGTTAGTTCATTTTCTTCTTGGATTTTTTGTTGCGATCCCTGCCTTCCGATGAGACAATTATGGTCTTTCATTGACACCAATATCTGTGTAAAAATTTACTAGAAACTGGTAATTTTCATTAAGACCTTTAATCAAGTAGCTCAATACTAGTTCTCTGACAAAAATTTCAGAAGAACTCAACCTTAGTATTAAAGCCTGGATATTGATATGTGTCTCCATTCTATAATCTTTTACTTGGCAATATGTGAAAATCCTATTTTCTCATTAATTATTATTGATTATTACTACGTCTCTGGGAGATTGCATTCGTGAGGAGAAAATCCTTATTTTTCGTAAATTACGTTTGTAATTATCACTGCATTATCGTGGTTTAGGATAAATTATGCTAACAATTGTTGCATAATCACGTTTTTTAAATTCACTGGATTTGCATTCGCGATGAAGGAAGCCTGATTTTCCCCTGTAAATTGCGTTTGTAATTGCCATTGTATTATCATATTTGTTCTTTGTATTTTGAGAAAATCACATATTTTAGAATTAATTATATGAAATATTGATCCATCATAAAACATGTGATTTTCATTGTTCACATTTAGATAAAATATTGATTTCTTATAACTGGTTTATAATGTTTTGATACTATTCATTCATGAGTTATTATGGTGTACTCATTCAAAATCGTAAGAGTGTAGGATGATATAGGTGGTATTTGGGCCTAATTTTTACTTGGCTGATGATTGTGAGGTCATACCGATATCAGTCCCTAATCAAACAAATAGTTGTAGATGATTTCAAAATCCTATTTTTACTCGCAAACTTAGTAGTTTCAGCTAAAAAGGCTAAAAACCGTTAAGTAAAAAAATCGTTTGGAGCAAATCAATAATACTGAGCATTGGTTTATTATGTGACCAACATTATTATTATTATTATTATTTTTAGCCTAATGACATTTTTCACCTCTAACATTTACATTTGGTTTCACGATATCGTTCAAAGTTTATAAATTGTTTATGGATGAAGTAAACATTATAGAGATAATGAATATATCATTTTCCTTCCATTGATTATATGATTAATAGACTATGATAAGTTATTATTCGAGTAAAAAGAGAGTTTGTCTCTGTTATTTTAAAGAGCAAACATGAGAGCTCAAAGAAGTCAACTCATGCATTGAGTTTTATTGTCTTGGCTCATGAATAAACATCCCAAGTCTTCTTCATATCTGATAGGTGTAATTTATCTATTTATTTTCAAGCTGGTTTTGGTAGTTTTTAAGTATTTTTATCGTGTTTTAATTTGTTTTAATTAGCTTTTATTTGTTTTTGTATAAATCAGGTGTTTGGGACGAAAATGAGTTAAAACGGTTAAAAATCAAGCTAATCAGTGGAACGGCAATGGAAAAATGATAAAAAGAAATAAGGGTTCAAATTAGCATATCCACCGCTGCAGCGGTCAGGCGACCGCTGTAGCGGTGAAACTACTGGAAGTACAAAACGTTCACCGCCGCAGCGGTCAAGCCACCGCTGTAGCAATGAAAGAACAAAGTGCCTACTGATAAATCACTACTGCAGCGATCAAGCTACTGCTACATCGGTGACCACTATTGACATACCTACTGCTGCAGCGGTGAACCCTGCACCTGTAAAGTGTGTTTTTTAGATATTTTGAGATATTTTTTGTTCCCATATCTTCATTCCTCCTCCAATTTTGGAGATTAGACCTCATTAGAGATTAGGAGGCATAGTTTTGTGAGGTTTTGGAAAAGAACACCGAACAAAGAATGAGAAACGCTCTCGGAGTGGTTTTAGCATTGGATCTTCAGATAACGGCTAAGTTCCTTCGTTTCTTTCTTTATTTCTTAACTTTGGTATTTTGTTTGAGCATGTTTAGCTCGTTTGTTATTGTATATACGGTTATGGCCATTGGCTAAACATGGATTATCTATGGGATTAATTTAGTTTATGAAAATGTTGTTTGTTTGAATTGTGTTTCTTTTACGGTTGTTCTTTGCTATTTGATTGTGTTTACTGTTCTTGTATTTCCATTATATACTTGTTTAGATATATTGAGAAATTGGAGTTTAACACTCGGGAGAGGTAACCCCAGATTCGGACTAGGATTTAAACACAACGCAACGATCTAATAACCCGGGAGAAAGTTAGAAAGTATACAATCCATGACATTGGGGCGAGACTCATGTGACTGTGTATTCTAAAAAATGCTAGAGGGAGATTTCGGCATTAACGTGAAATCACATATTCATTTACTTTACACTCAAGGAAGGGAGTGAATGAGTTTACGATATTGAGATGGTCGGATAGGTCGAATATCGTTATTGTTAACTAAACGAAAACAAACACGTTTCACTAAATGAAGTTAATCCCTAGATAATTTATTCCCCTAAATGTCTCAATAAAGTATAAATATTGTAATTAGATTAATTAGTATTTTAGTTTCGTATTTATATTTATAAACAAAATATACTGTTATTGCCTAAATAAAGTTAGGTTATGATAATTACGATACTCAACGATAATCTCAACCAATCCCTGTGGATACGACAACCTTTACTTTTCTCATTATACTAAAACTTGACCCGTACATTTGCGGTGAAAGTAGTGACGTATTTACACGCTACAAAGTTTGATTGTGTTTACTGTTCTTGTATTTCCATTATATGCTTGTTTGGATATATTGAGAAATTGGGGTTTAACACTCAAGAGAGGTAACCCCAGATTCGAACAAGGGTTTAAATACAACGCAACGATCTAATAACTCAGGAAGGAGTTAGAAAGTGTGTAATCCATGACATTGGGGCGACAATCATATGACTATGTGTTCTAAAAAATGCTAGAGGGGGACTTCGGCGTTAACGCGAAGTCATATATTCATTCACTTTACACTCGGGAGAGGGAGTGAATGAGTTTACGATACTGAGACTGTTGGATAGGTCAAATACTGTTATTGTTAACTAAACGAAACCAAATACGTTTAACTAAATGAAGTTAATCCCTAGATAATCTATTTCCCTAAACGTCTCATTATATTATAAATAGTGTAATTAGATTAATTAGTATTTTAGTTTAGTATTTATATTTATAAACAAAACATACTTTTATTGCCTAAATAAAGTTAGGTTATGATAATTACGGTACTCAACGATAATCTCAACCAATTCATGTGGATACGACAACCCTTACTCTTCTCATTATACTAAAACTTGACCCCGTACACTTGCGGTGAAAGTAACGACGTATTTACGCGCTACCAAGTTTGATTGTTGAACGCGCCCCAATCTTCCAGAGAAAATCAAAAACAAATATATATATAGATATATGTTTATGTATGCTTAGCGCTGGTAAAACGAAAAGGGTTTTTAAAAACGTCGATTTTCTCATTAAAATGTACTTAAGCCTGTTTTAGAAAAAGGAGTCGCCACCTAGCATTGGATTTAAATGACGTGCTAGGTCACCATATTTTTCTTTTTTGAAAATAATTTAAAAATGGCTTAAGTAAAATTTGACTCCAAAAATAATGTGGTCTAACCAGAGATTCGTTTAAAGAGTTCGGGGGTCAGTTACGCTCGGGGAAGGTGTCAAGCACCCCAAGACGCCCGTCCAAAGACGGTACCTTATCCGATTAAGTCCAATTAGAATTTAAATCCGAATGTTTTTATTTTATTTTTAAATCCTCCTTATATACACATACACGCACATTTGAGGGGAGTGATCCCCCTTCTAAACCTAGACCGTTCTGATTGAAGGTTGGGAATTTTCCACCTCGTATTGTTAGCATATTATATTTAATACAAATTAAATAAAACACCCGCACACACGCATCGAGAAGAGTAATTCCCTTCTAAATTTAGCCATTCAAATTGAAGGTTGGGAATTTTCCACCTCATATTGTTAGCACATTATATTTAATACAAATTAAATAAAACACCCGCACACACGCATCGAGAAGAGTAATTCCCTTCTAAATTTTAGCCATTCAAATTGAAGGTTGGGAATTTTCCACCTCGTATTGTTAGCACATTATATTTAATACAAATTAAATAAAACACCCGCACACACGCATCGAGGAGAGTAATTCCCTTCTAAATCTTAGCCATTCAAATTGAAGGTTGGGAATTTTCCACCTCGTATTGTTAGCACATTATATTTAATACAAATTAAATAAAACACCCGTACACACGCATCGAGGAGAGTAATTCTCTTCTAAATCTTAGCCATTCAAATTGAAGGTTGGGAATTTTCCACCTCGTATTGTTAGCACATTATATTTAATACAAATTAAATAAAACACCCGTACACACGCATCGAGGAGAGTAATTCTCTTCTAAATCTTAGCCATTCAAATTGAAGGTTGGGAATTTTCCACCTCGTATTGTTAGCACATTATATTTAATACAAATTAAATAAAACACCCATACATACGCATCGAGGAGAGTAATTCCCTTCTAAATTTAGCCATTCAAATTGAAGGTTGGGAATTTTCCACCTCGTATTGTTAGAATATTATATTTAATACAAATTAAATAAAACACCCGTACACACGCATCGAGGAGAGTAATTCCCTTCTAAATCTTAGCCATTCAAATTGAAGGTTGGGAATTTTCCACCTCGTATTATTTACTTTAAAAATAAATAAATAAATAAATAAATAAATAAATAAAGTAATAAATAAATAAATAAATAAATAATAAAGGAAGAAGAAAAAAAAATCTAATTTAAAAAAAAATTAGTATAATAACAACTTAAAAAAATAAGAGTAAGATTTACAACAGATAAAAATTTACCACCTTCTTAGAGATTTTTCTTCTTCAAAATTACAATAAAATGAAAATAATATTATTTTCTTCAAAATTTTTCTCTAGATTTCTCCTCTCCCTTACAAAAATTTCTCTCAAAAAATTTCTTCCCCTCAAAATTTTTTCCTCCTTTCTCTTGTGATCCTTCCTTTATTTATAGGAAGGATTTCTGAAGAATCCTACGACAAACGCGTGAAAAAGAAGGGAAAAAGGGGGTGGGTGCACCGAAATTTGGTGCACCCACCCCCTTTTGGGTGCACCAAAAATGGTGCACCCAAAAAGGGGGGGTTGGCCCCCCCTGCTGGCCGCATGTGCGGCCAGCAATAATGCTGGCCGCACATGCGGCCAGCAACACTGGTCGCTACAGCGACCAGTGCAACTGGTCGCTGTAGCGACCAGCTTGGTTGCACGTGCGACCAGCCCTTGGTCGCACGTGCGACCTTAGTGCACCCCCCCACCCCCGTTCGATCCAGGCCTCTCTCGTTCTCGTCTGTTTCTGGTCCATTTTGTTCCGAATTAACGCGTTTTTATTCCACTTCGAAAAATCTACAAAACCAAAAAAATAAATTAATTAATTACTAATATTTAATTTACTTAAGAGATTAATAAAACTTAATTTAGCAGTATTAAACCGCACAAATACGGTACAATCAAAATAAAATAAATAGAAAAATAAAATAAAAATAACTATAAAACAAAGTATATTTTTTTGCGAAGCGGTCAAAATACCGTGTCTACAGCTGCCCCTCTTTGTCATGCAAGTTCCACTTGCTTGACAAAGATAAAAGACCACGTCATTTTGATCGTCCCATTTTATCTTTATTTATTTTTTTATTTTTATTTTTAGTGTATTTTTCAATAATAGAACAAATAAAATAAAATGATTCATGACGAATACGTGTAAGTTTAGAGTAATAAAAGAATACTCATGATGATGTTCATGATAAACAAATGTCTGTTTAGAGGATCGTTTAAAGTAAAAAAAAAAATGACTTCTGACGATACTCATAACGAACATGTGTCTGTTTAGAAGATTGTTTAGAGTAATAAAAAAAGGACTCATGACGATACTCATGACGAACAAGTGTCTGTTTAGAGGATCGTTTAGAGTAATAAAATGATGACTCATGACGATACTCATGACGAACAAGTGTCTGTTTAGAGTAATAAAAAATGACTCATAACGCTACTCATGACGAACACGTGTCTGTTTAGAGGATTGTTTAGAGTAATAAAAAAAGAGACTCATGACGATACTCATGACGAACAAGTGTCTGTTTAGAGGATCGTTTAGAGTAATAAAATGATGACTCATGACGATACTCATGACGAACAAGTGTCTGTTTAGAGGATAGTTTAGAGTAATAAAAATTATTCATGCCCCAGCCCTCTTGGCCAGGGGCTTAAAGAAAGTTCAAGAGTATAAAATATGCCCCCACTTGTGACTGAGTCAGAATGAGAGAACAAAGATATAAATGTGCCCCAGCCGAACTCTCAGATGACCGAACATTTATAGATTGCCTGCGTACCTTAGTATTATGCCGAGGATTAAGTTTGGCGTAGTTCACTTTTCGCCCTTTTCAGGGCAAAACGCATACCTGGACGCTCATTTAGAGCTTTGGAACTTTTAGTAATAAAAGTTTCTAATTTGAACCGGAAGGTAAGAAGTCTTTGTGAGAGAGAAATCCATACTTCCCTGTCCTTTGAAAACCCTGTAATTGGACAAAAAACACATGCAACACGAAAATTTAGTTTGAAAAACTTGTCACTCTTGACGACTAGCAATTCCGTCCCCCCCTTTTCCATCGCAATCCCTCATTTGATGGCGCTTGACTTTCTCGGGTCACGGGACAGTATCGGGATCCATCCTGGCTATCAAGTAGGTAGTCAGTGGGAGCATATAATGGCGCAGTCTTTGAGCGGACCAAGCCAATGCACAACAGGTTCTCTCCAGCAAGGTATAATTTTTCTCATACTTTGTGAAGCGCTTGCTGAGGTAGTAGATGGCTTGCTCCTTCTTTCCAGATTTATCGAGTTGCCCAAGAATAGCTCCCATGGAGGAGTCGAGAACTGACAAATATAGTAATAACGGAACCTTCTCCCGAGGCGGCACTAAAACGGGAGGGTTCGTTAGATAGACTTTAATTTTCTCCAAGGCATTTTGGCAATCTGCATTCCATCGCCCATCACTTTCTTTTCGAAGTAGCTTGAAGATTGGCTCACAAGTGGCAGTGAGTTAGAAGATGAATCGGGCTATGAAATTTAATCGCCCCAGAAAACCTCGGATTTCTTTCTCATTTCTCGGCGGCGGCATCTCACGAATGGCCTTCGTCTTTGCAGGATCAATCTCGATTCCATGGAGATTTACCATGAAACCAAGAAGTTTTCCGGAAGCCACCCCAAACGCGCATTTTGCTGGATTGAGCTTGAGCTGGTACTTTCGAAGTCTGTCGAACACCTTTTTCAAATGGCAGAGATGATCCTCGTTCTCCTGTGATTTAACGATCATGTCATCAACATATACCTCCATCTCCTTGTGCATCATATCATGAAATAGGGTCGTCATTGCTCTTTGGTATGTTGCCCCGGCGTTTTTGAGACCGAAAGGCATCGCCCTATAGCAAAAGACTCCCCATGGGGTAGTGAAGGCTGTCTTTTCTCGATCTTTCTCATCCATTAGAATCTGATTATAGCCAGAGAACCCATCGGCGAAAGAATAGAGCTTTCGCCCCGCAGTATTGTCGATGATGATGTGAATGTTTGGCAGTGGAAAATCATCTTTTGGACTCGCCCGGTTGAGATCACGATAGTCCACGCAGACTCTGATTTTTCCTGAGGACTTTGGCAAGGGAACGACATTTGAGAGCCATTCACTGTAGTTACAGACTTCAATAATTCGGGCATTGAATTGCTTCACGATCTCCTCCTTGACCTTGAGACTGACAGCGGGCCTTAGTTTCCTCAACTTTTGTTTGACTGGTACACTCCCCGGCTTTAGCGGCAGCTTATGGGCCACGATACTCTTGTCCAGTCCTACCAATCTGTGATAGCTCCAGGGTCATGTACCAGTTGAGAGCCGATCCTTTCAACGACCTCCGAAACATCTTTAGGCAAAGGTCTTCGTTCCGAGCATGAATTCCTAACTCCTCTTTGTAAATGCTAACATGCCATTCTGGAGGGCCAGTGCCATCATATTTTGTGAATTCTGGAACCACGAAATTTTCCGGGTACACAATCCCGGGTGGTGCTGACAATTCCTTGTACGTCGCTTTCCTGGACGGCTTCTCTTTTTGCCATTCTTCCATAGTTTTTTCTAATTTCTCCATTTTCAGAAGCCAAGCCGGTGGAGGGCCATTCTCTTCTTTGTTTTCAGTTTCAATGGCCGGGGCCGGTTGGCTATCATTTGAATTGTTTGGTGGGGCAACGACCCTCTCCGGGTGAATGAGGATCTGCGGGGCGGCGGGGGCCGAGCCCTCTGGCGAGGCCTGATAGACATGCCCCTGGATGGGATATGTCGGAGCTCCATAGGCGAAAGGATGAGGGCCCATCTGAGGTCCATAGTAGACCGGTACTGCAAAGTTCGGGCCGACGTGGTTCGGATTCGGCCCTGAATTCTCCATCCCAACACTTGCAGGGTTTCCATTTGGGGATTCAGTTACAGGAGTCCCGTTGGACGGAGGAATAGGCACCTCCTGAGGTCGGCTAAGTTCATTGATCCTTTCCATCAACCTGTCAATAGTTTCCTGCATCTGAGCTATCTGGGTCGTTCGGGGAGATTCGGGATTGCTTTCTGATGTCATCCTGGAATGAGTATGTGCTCGACTGCGTGTAAAGATCGGACTTCGAAAGGGGGGAACTGGATTTGCTTTTCGGGGACTAATTTTCTTTGTCTTGTCCTTTTCTTTTTTACCTACAAAAAAAAAAATCATTTTTTTAGTTCATGTGGGTCTTAGGTGGCCTTAAAGCCCTTTCTAATTCGAAGATTTCAATTTCGGTAACGACTAATTAAAAAAAAAAATTATTTTTTATTTATTTATTTTTTTTATTTTATTTTTTATTTATTTTTTTTTTTTTTTGTCGTTCCCTACCGATATTGAAAACTTTGAACTTTTTTGGTTTTTTTTTTTTTTTTTTTTTTTTTTAAGGACTTCCCCAGACGTCATAAATCCATCAAGTACAAAAAATCATTTCTCGTCTTGTATCATAGAATCCTGAGGGGATAATATGGATACAAGACAGTTTTGTTTTTATCAGAGGATTTACAACGATATAAGGGCCTGAGAGGAAATAAGGAAAAAAAAAAAAAAAAAATATATATATATATATATATATATATATATATATATATATATATATATATATAAAATAAAATAAATGATATATAAAAAAAAATAAAATATAAAAAAATAAAAAAAATCACAACTTATTTACTGAATTGAGGGAAAAAATAAAATAAAATTTAACATTCGGACTTTAGATTAATTGGACTTATTCAGACATATTGGGCTCAACCCTCAGCCGTCCCCAGCGGAGTCGCCAGCTGAACGCGCCCCAATCTTCCAGAGAAAATCAAAAACAAATATATATATAGATATATGTTTATGTATGCTTGGCGCTGGTAAAACGAAAAGGGTTTTTAAAAACGTCGATTTTCTCATTAAAATGTACTTAAGCCCGCATATCCGGGTCACTTTCCCCTATCCAGCAGAAACCCTCAACAAAGGGAAGGAGACCGCAGGATTCAAGTTGCACCCTGAGAGAGTAATGATCAAGGAAGCTGTGAATGTAATCATGAGAGACGAGGCAGGGCCAAGTCATGGGTCTGGTATTCGAACCAAGGGAAAAGAAAAGCTGCAGAATTGGGATTCTTGTTCTCTCCCAATTCGCCAGGCATTTCGATAAACTTAGGGAGATTTTCTGTTGGTCATCCCTCCATCCACCTTGCCTTCTAGATAGAAAGGGATTTTGCTTTGTAATGGGTTTTTATATTTAATGAATGCAATTCTGTTTTATCCGACATATGGTTTAAATATTTAAATTTTATGCTTTCAGGATGTCTAAAACACCAGTGTATGATGCATGCGATATAACTGAGCCAGAGTGCGATAAGTATGATTTCAATGCAGAACCAGACCATGACCCGATGGGAGTGGAAGCAGAAGATGACTCTTGCTAGCCAGACGATGGTGAGATCCGAAAAGCTTTCACGGAGTTCGAGAACAAGCCGATTCCCAGTAACGATGAGACCGAGTTGATAAACTTGGGGACCTCGGAAGAGTTGAAGGAAGTAAAGATTGGATCAGCTCTCATGACTCTGGAAAAGAAAGAGTTGACAACGCTCTTAATTTCCTACCAAGATATCTTTGCCTGGTCCTACGATGACATGGTAGGACTGGACAAGAGTATCGTGGCCCATAAGCTGCCGCTAAAGCCGGGGAGTGTACCAGTCAAACAAAAGTTGAGGAAACTAAGGCCCGCTGTCAGTCTCGAGGTCAAGGAGGAGATCGTGAAGCAATTCAATGCCCGAATTATTGAAGTCTGTAACTACAGTGAATGGCTCTCAAATGTCGTTCCCGTGCCAAAGTCCTCAGGAAAAATCAGAGTCTGCGTGGACTATCGTGATCTCAACCGGGCGAGTCCAAAAGATGATTTTCCACTGCCAAACATTCACATCATCATCGACAATACTGCGGGGCGAAAGCTCTATTCTTTCGCCGATGGGTTCTCTGGCTATAATCAGATTCTGATGGATGAGAAAGATCGAGAAAAGACAGCCTTCACTACCCCATGGGGAGTCTTTTGCTATAGGGCGATGCCTTTCGGTCTCAAAAACGCCGGGGCAACATACCAAAGAGCAATGACGACCCTATTTCATGATATGATGCACAAGGAGATGGAGGTATATGTTGATGACATGATCGTTAAATCACAGGAGAACGAGGATCATCTCTGCCATTTGAAAAAGGTGTTCGACAGACTTCGAAAGTACCAGCTCAAGCTCAATCCAGCAAAATGCGCGTTTGGGGTGGCTTCCGGAAAACTTCTTGGTTTCATGGTAAATCGCCATGGAATCGAGATTGATCCTGCAAAGACGAAGGCCATTCGTGAGATGCCGCCGCCGAGAAATGAGAAAGAAATCCGAGGTTTTCTGGGGCGATTAAATTTCATAGCCCGATTCATCTTCCAACTCACTGCCACTTGTGAGCCAATCTTCAAGCTACTTCGAAAAGAAAGTGACGGGCGATGGAATGCAGATTGCCAAAATGCCTTGGAGAAAATTAAAGTCTATCTAACGAACCCTCCCGTTTTAGTGCCGCCTCGGGAGAAGGTTCCGTTATTAC